>CM041732.1:16059162-16484162 GCA_023373845.1 Nibea coibor | reverse complement strand
GTCTTCCTCTCTGTCACAGGAAAGTCAACCTTCCTGCTGACCCAGTCTTCCTCCAGCTACTTATCTTAAAGTCCAGATGGCCTTAGAGTAACAGATAAGACAGACTACACAGATAAGTGTTTCATTGCAGATCATACATATATATCAGGGGTGTTCAATTTAAAGTCCCCAAGGTCCGGTTATTACATTTTGCCCAAGTAGAAGGTCCGAGCGAAAGTCATGGCCACATTTTTAAAAAGTAACTAATTGTTTAAGTTTTTACTTAAAATGCGAGATATTAGACACATATTCAATCTCTTATCATAAATAAAAGTAGTCCCAGGCAATCAAATACGTTTAAGGTTTTTATTTCAAGTCAACCAAAAGGGAATCCTCAGAATAAAATAAATAATAGAGCAAGCTGAGTGGACTTCCTTTTTTCTATAATGCAACAGTCCCATGCTTGAATAATTGAAGGCCTCTTCAAGTGAAAAAAACTGAACTTCATTTTTCATAAAACATTTTTCTTTGAACTGTCCTTTCTTTCTTAATTGAAGCCTTCTTCATGTAAAGAAAAAAGTAAACTCAGGAAAAATGAACAAACAAGTGCAAAACATTTTTCATGGAACTCTCCTTCTTATTCTTGAACTTTTTCATCTTTCATCTTTTTCTTCTTTTTTTGCTTCAATGGGAGAAATGGGCATGTGGCTGACCTGCCAGGAGTTTAAATCTGGGTTGAAACGGAGTTAATGCCATTCTCATGCTGACATGTAGGTGTTCATTGCTGAGCCTGGATCGGTGCTTGTTTCTGATGATGTTCATAGTTGAAAATGCTGATTCACAGCTGTAAGTTGATCCAAACATTGTCAGTGTGTGCAGTGCAACTCTGGTAAGACCAGGGAACACACCCTTAGGGACAGTCTGCAACCAGAAAGTAGATGGATCATTTATCTGAAAATGCTCTTTCAATGCAGCATTTCCTTGCAGATCAATGAGTTCAAGCTGCAGAGATCCTGCTTGTGCCCACTTGAATGCCTGACTCGCCTCCTTTGAAAATAGTCTGACATCGCTGATGAGGAAGGGATTTTGAATAAGCAGGAGGAGCTGCTGCCCAAGGTGAAAGTTGTTGAATCTGTCACTGAAATTTCTGACCAGCTTGTCAGTGAAGGCAACATAGGAAGACAGATCTCTCTCAGCCTGACACTGTTCATGCAGTGTTGGAAAATGCTCCAACTCTCCATCAAGATCCTGTTTGAAAAGGTCCAGCTTTCTCTGGAAACATCGAACTGCTGACATCATATCTGCAACCAAATTTTTTTGGCCCTGGAGTTTCAAATTGAGGTCATTAAGATGTGATGTGATGTCAACTAAAAATGCAACCATCTCCATCTTGTGGTCATCTTTCAGAAAAAGTGAAAACTGAGCTGCTCTCTGACTGCTTAGCTGCTCTAAAAAAGCAGATATTTCCTTTCGAACTGACCAGAAACGCCCCAATGCATTCCCTTTACTCAGCCACCTTACATTGTTGTGCAGCAGCAGGTCATTTGCCTTTGCCTCAACATCTACCAGGAATTCTCTCAGGAGGCGATGCTGAAGGGATGAGGAGGCCCTAAGAAAGTTGATCAGTTTCATCGCTGTGTTCATTATTTCAGCAAATTGCTCTGACAGTGTGGCACAAAAACAGTTTGGTGGATGAGACAGTGGTAAGCAATAAGATCTGGGTTGTCTTTTTTCATTCGGTGCACTGCCCCCTTTTCTTTTCCCACCATGGAGGGGGCACCGTCTGTGGTGACAGACACGACTTGCTTCATGTCGATGCCTCTCTTTCCCAGCATCTCTTTAATTGCTGCATATATGTCCTCTCCCCTTGTGTGTGTCTCAAGTGGTGTTACACCAAGCAGGTCCTCACATATCTGCTTTGTATCGTTGTGGAAAAATCTCACGTACACCAAAAGCTGGGCATTGTCGGCAACATCTGTTGATTCATCAATGGCTAAAGATAGGCATGGTGCAGACTGAACCGCTGCATCAAGCTGTGCCAGAACATCCTCTGCTAACATTTCGGACTTTTTGGTTGCTGTTGTAGCGGACAACGGGACTTGTTTTACTTTCTCACACATTTCATCCTTTTGCTTTCCGTCTAACAGTGTCTCTGCTGCAGCGGTCATAATCTCCTTCGCAATAGGAGCGTCACTGAATGCTTTTTTATGCTGCCCTAAAATCCATGATATTTTTAAAGCGCACTCATTTGCACGTTGTTGGGCTGTGAATGTGTGTGTGATGAGTCGAGTCGATCTTGCATATTGAGCTTGCAATTCGCTTATTTTCTGTGCCCTCACCTGGGTACCTGCACCATACGTTTGCTCAACTGAGCCATGCTTTGTTTCGTAGTGGCGCTTCACGTTTCCACTTTTAATCAATGCCACGGTCTCGGAACAAATTAAGCAAACAGGCTTGGAGCTGCCAGCAGGGAGAATGAACAGATATTTAGTTGTCCATTCATCATTAAAACAACGATTTTCAGTATCTACTTTCCTCTTTTTAGAACAAGCCATGTCTCCGTTCAGCTCTCCCTGCTTTGTCTGTGGGAATTTTGTAGGCGTCGCAGGGTGTCCTTGGCTACCGGCACGAGTTTACCGGATTGACTATAGTAGCAGCGCCCGCGGTAAATTTCTATGTGCGCTCAAAACCGCTCTATGGGGAAAACACTACTTATTTCGCCAGTGGTCGCGGCCCGGACAGAGCCATTTCCCGGTCCGGATCTGGACCGGAGTCCGCTAATCCGTGATGCCCAGTCTAGACCTTATCTGTATGGAAAGTGTCATGAGGAAATTTGTGAGTTGCGATGATTTGCCACTATATAAATAAAAATGAATTGATTAAAATATAATTACACATGATTCCTGTGTTCATCGTTTGTGGTGGGATATTCTGATTTTGGGAGAGGGGAAAAGGCAGTGAGGGAAAGGGATCATGTTAGTACTATGGGAGAACTACAATTGAACAGGGGGCATATGAATGCTGAAATACTGAACACGTGTTCATCATCCATGGGTGGACTTCAACCAACAACCTCTTGGCTTTGCTCGATTGCGCCACAGAGACATACCTTGCTTTACATTGGGCATTTTTTGCTTGTTGAGTTTCACAGAAATATTTGAATGACATAAAATTTGCTTTTTAGAGACCTGTACAACCTTTGAGTCACCTGGATACAAACCACCAATGTCTCAGTTAAAACCCAAGCTTGCTGGACATTTGCTTTAGGTTAATCACGAATACTTAGCAGTACCTTGGCTTGTCATTTTGAAGTTGTAAAAATCAAAATCAGTTAAAAGTCAAATCCAATGGCTTAATCTTAAATGTATAATTAAAGCGTTTCCAAGGATTTCCAGAGGTTGTCCTTAATAACTGAATGGTCCATGGCTGTGAGTGGACTCAGAGTGAGTGGACAACAAAAGACAGAAAAGCTGTATAAGTATATCTTTTTTTTTAAAGATTTTTTTTTATGCCTTTAATGATAGTACAGCTGAAGATAGACAGGAAGCAGGGGACAGAGAGAGGGGGAGTGACACGCAATAAATAGGCGTCCGATGCGGGAGTCGAATCGGAGCCAGCTGCAGCGAGGACTGTAGCCTCCACACATGGGGCAGCTGCTTAACCCACTACGCCATGGGCCGCCCCATATAAGTATATCTTTGTCACAAAAGCATGACATCATCAGCAGCATTACTGTAGCATCCTGACAGGTTAAGTTATGATGTATGTCAGATTAGTTCCCTTTTAAGTTAAACCATAGACAGCTAAATTCATTAAAAGCTACCTCGCTAGCCCGCTATCTACTTAACACACAAGTCAATGGAGCTAAGTTAGCTACCGTTAGCATGGCCATGGCTCAATTAGAGATCGCTACGGCCTGGTTTGAATTAGGTGACAATTCAAGAAATTGGTTTGCATGATATGTTGGTTGGTGTTCGTATGGTCCAAAAAAAACGCCGCACATTAGACAACAGTAAACTTACACTTTTGAGGTGAAGTCGTGCTCGATCGGGAGGCGGAGACATAAGACACAAGATGTGTATTCGCCCAGATTGGGATCAAAGTGATCCATTATTCAGATTATCCTGATGCAGATTAAAAGTTTTGGAATACTGGGCCCTGGAGTTCAGCTCGTTCTGGGTAAATTATGAAATTAGCATTCAGACAAAGGAAGCAGCAGAATCACGTTTCACTCCTGGATGCCATGTGATGGCTGTAACTGTAGAGTCTGTGAGTCACTTGGAGGTCAGCTCGTTCTGGGTATAGTCCAACAGGGGCTCAGATGAACATTTGTTTCTCAAGAAACATCTCAAGGTAGACCACACTTTCATCATCCCTAGGTGGGCTTGACCCACAAACCTCTTGTGACTGCGCCACAGAGACATTTTCTGTGTTGTTTTCCTACCAAGTCAGCTCTTTCTCCAGTCGCTTCCGTCAACAAAACAGGTCAAGGACATTGCAGCTTTAGGGGAATCACAATTGGTTACCATTGAACTGGCTTGACATTTTTCAGTCGATCTTGTTGCACTTGGCGTGAGGGCACGTTCCATCGTAGGAAATAGCGTGCAGAATAGAAACAGGGACCGCTGGGATTTGAGCCCAGGATCTCCTGTTTACTGGACAGGCACTTCTACCATCTGCGCCACGCCACCATGGTTTGGCAGTCTTTTAGAGTTTCAAGAAAACACTTGAATGAAATGAAATTAGCATTCAGACAAATAAAGCGGCAGAATCAGATTTCATGACTGGATGCCATGTGATGGCTGTGCGTCACCTCGTTCTGAGTACAGTCCAACTGTGGTTCACTTGAACTTTTGTTTCTCAAGAAACATCTCAAGGTAGAACACAATTTCATCGTCCCTGGGTGCGCTTGAACCACAAACCTCTTGGTTAACAGCTGACTGTGCCACAGAGACATACCTGTTTTCTGCATTGTTTTCCTCCCAAATCAGCTCTTTTTCTGCAGTCGCTTCCATTGAACTTCAAAAGTGAGATGTCAGCGTCAACAACATTGCATGGACTTGGTGCTTCGGATTAATCCCACTTGGTTACCAGTGAACTGGCAAACATTTTTAAGTTCCTCTCGGTTAACAGCGGAGAACGGCCGATTGCACCACAGAGAGATGCCTTCATAATCCTTGCATGGACTTGGTGCTTTATAGGAATCACAGTTGGTTACCAGTGAACTGGCTTGACATTTTTAAGTTGCCTTGGTTGAACTTAACATAAGAGGGCTTTCCATCATAGGAGATGATGCGCTAGCATAGGTAAGGTAGCTTCAGCTAGCCATCCTCCGGTAGTTCCCAAGCAGCCGGGACACTGGGTGACTGCACGAGGGAGGCGTAGCTGCAAACTGAAGCTCACGTTACACCACCAACTGGTCCACAGCTCAGTGACATGACAGCTCAGTGACATCACAGCTCTGTGACATCACAGACTGTGACATCACACCTCTGTGACGTCACAGCTCAGTGACATCACACCTATGTGACATCACAGCTCAGTGACATCGGAGCTCTGTGACATCACACCTCAGTGACATCACAGCCTGTGACATCACACCTCTGTGACATCACAGCTCAGTGAAATCACAGCTCAGTGACATCACATCTCGGTGACGTCACAGCTCAGTGACATCACACCTATGTGACATCACAGCTCAGTGACATCGGAGCTCTGTGACATCACACCTCAGTGACATCACACCTCTCTGACATCACATCTCAATGACATCACACATCTGTGACATCACAGCTCAGTGACATCACACCAGTGATATCACAGCTCAGTGACATCACAACTCTGTGACATCACAGCTCAGTGACATCACACCTCTGGGACATCACAGGTCAGTGAAATCACAGCTCAGCGAAATCACAGCTCAGTGACATCACAGCTCTGTGACATCACACCTATGTGACATCACAGCTCTGTGACATCACAGCTCAGTGACATCACTGCTCAGTGACATCACAGGCTGTGACGTCACTCCTCTCTGACATCACACCTCAGTGACATCACAGCCTGTGATGTCACACCTCTCTGACATCACACCTCTCTGACATCACAGATCAGTGACATCACAGCTCAGTGACATCACAGGTCAGTGACATCACAGCTCTGTGACATCACAGCTCTGTGACATCACACCTATGTGACATCACAGCTAAGTGACATAACACCTCTGTGACATCACAGCTCTGTGACAACACACCTCAGTGACATCACAGCTCAGTGACATCACAGCTCTGTGACATCACACCTCAGTGACATCACAGCTCAGTGACATCACACCTCAGTGACATCACAGCCTGTGACATCACACCTCAGTGACATCACAGGTCTTTGACATCACACCTATGTGACATCACAGCTCAGTCACATCACACCTATGGGACATCACAGCTCAGTGACATCAGAGCTCTGTGACATCAGAGCTCTGTGAGATCACAGCAAAGTGACATCACAAGTCAGTGACATCACAAGTCAGTGACATCACAGCTCTGTGACAATACACCTATGTGACATCACACCTCTGTGACATCACAGCCTGTGACGTCACACCTCTCTGACATCACAGCTCAGTGACATCACAGGTCACTGACATCAGACTTCTGTGACATCACACCTCTGTGACATCATAGCTCAGTGACATCACAGCTCTGTGACATCACACCTCAGTGACACCACAGCCTGTGACCTCACACCTCTCTGACATCACACCTCAGTGACATCACAGCTCTGGGACATCACAGCTGAGTCACGTCACGTCTCTGACATCACACTTCTGTGACATCACACCTCTGTGACATGCCAGCTCAGTGACATCAGAGCTCTGTGACATCACACCTCAGTAACATCACAGCCTGTGACATCATACCTCTGTGACATCACACCTCTCTGACATCTCACCTCAGTGACATCACAGCTCTGTGACATTACAGCTCTATGACATCACACCTCTGTGACATCACAGCTAAGTGACATAACACCTCTGTGACATCACAGCTCTGTGACATCAGAGGTCTGTGGCATCACACCTCAGTGACATCACAGCCTGTGACATCACAGCTCTGTGACATCACACCACTGTGACACCACAGCTCAGTGACATCACAGCTCAATGACATCACGCCTCTGTGACATCACAGCTCTGTGACATCACACCTCAGTGACATCACAGGTCTTTGACATCACACCTATGTGACATCACAGCTCTGTGACATCACAGCTCAGTGACATCACACCTCAGTGACATCACACCTTTGTGACATCACACCTCTGTGACATCACAGATCAGTGACATCACAGCCTGTGACGTCTCACCTCTCTGACATGACACCTATGTGACATCACAGCTCTGTGACATCACACCTCTGGGACATCACAGCTCAGTGAAATCACACCTGTGTGACATCACAGCTCTGTGACATCACACCTCTGTGACATCACAGTCTCTGGGAGCTCTGTGACCTCGCAGGCAAAGTGATACAGTTTACTGTCTGCCCAGACATTGGCAGTGACCACCTCCCAATACTCTCCTCATTTAATTTGGAGGCCTTTACTGCTCCAAAGAAACCTCAGTTTGATTACAAAAAGGCAAACTGGGAGGTCTTCAAACTTTCAACGATCAGCCATAGTGTCAACCTTCCCCCCTGTGATTCTGAGCTGGCTGCTGTTGACCAATGAGCTCTCTTACTCGGTCAAATTCTCCTCACAGTGAGTTTAAACTCAATAAACCATAAAAGGGACACAGAAGGTACAAAAAATCCTCCACCCTCTTTGATGTCCCTTATAAAATATAAAGGGAAGCTAAGAAGAGAGTTTATGAAAACAAGATCTACTGAGATTAAAGAAAAAAATCAAATACAAACTCAAATCCAGAGGGAAATCACGAGAGAGAGAGAAAGATCATGGGACAAATTTTATACAGACCTAAACAACGACAACTTTCTGGCAAAAAGTTCATAGATTAAATGGAAAGAAAATCTACTCTAAAGTCACAGTACTAAAACATAATGGCAAATAATTGAAGAAGACAAAGAAAAGGCCAACGTCTTCAAAGAACACCTGAAAAACGCTCATTCTTGCCCAGATGATCTTCTATTTGACCCTGAATGGAAAGAGATTGTAGTGCGACAAGTTAGTCTGCCTACTCAAATTCCCACATGAACTAAAATAGATACAAACAATCCTCTAATCAAAGTGGTCACTATAGCCGAACTTCGACAACATTTTCAAAAACTTAAGACTAAGGCACCTGCAGAAGATGGAGTCGACAACAGACTCATCAAAGGAGCAGCTACAGAATACCTGGCTCAACTCGCAAACCTCTTTACCATCTGTCTCCATATTGGATATTTCCCTAAGCCTTGGAAATCAGCTCTAGTCACAATGATTCCAAAACCAAATAAGGACCCTCATTTAGCAGTTAACTACAGACCAATCAGCCTCTCGAGCAACCTGGGTAAATTATTGGAGAGAGTGCTGGCAGACAGGCTTCAAAAACATTTTGATGACCTTGGAATCCTGGGAGTCCACCAGACCGGCTTCAGGGAGGAAAGAAGTACAACTGACCACATCATAAGACTGGCAGAAGATGTACAGCGAGGATTCAATAAAAAAGAAATAACAATCGTGTCTTCTTTGATATTGAGAAAGCATTCGATAAAATGTGGCATGAAGGTCTAATATACAGGTTACTGGACCAGAATCTCAAACTTCCACATCAAATCATAGTGCTTTTGAACAGTTTTTTTGAATAACAGAGAAATAGTATGAAAAGTTGGAACATCAATCTCTAACAGATTTTGCCCAGAAGCCGGTGTGCCCCAAGGTTCAGCCCTCAGTCCTTTACTGTTCCTTCTTCATATCAGTGACATATATTACCCACCCAGAGGCAAGTGCCAAGTCTCCCAGTTTGCAGATGACCTCTGCTACTGGACCTCCTCTAAGAACATAAAACATGCTGCCAAAAAGCTCCAGGTGTGCATCACTGAGATGGAAGAATGGGCAAATACAGTATGTGGAGAATAAAACTAAACCCAGCCAAAACACAATGTTTACTTTTTACCAGACACCCACGTAAAAAAAGATGAAACAAACCTCTGTCTTCTACTGTATGGTAAAACTCTCCAGATCACCCCAACAGCAAAATTTCTAGGAGTCACAAGAAATGGCTGCTGGACCAAGTAGCCATTTTGAACCTTTTAGAATGTTTTCACAGCAGCCATTTTGAACTGTTTGGAAGCTTTTTTTTTCACAGCAGATTCAAAGTGGCTGTTTTTTTCTTGACAGCAGCCCTTTTTCTTTCTAATTTAAAAAAGAAAACAACTGAAAAATCTGCCATTTTTAACTGTTTAGAATGTTTTCACAGCAGCCATTTTGAGATTCAAAATTTTCCTTTTTCACTTCTTAAAAAAAGCAAACAACTGAAAAAGCAGCCATTTCAAACTGAAATGTTGTTTTTAAATTGTTTGTTGTTTTTAAAATAGATGTCAACGTGTGTGCATGCTTGTGTCAATGTATTTATTTTAGACATGCACTGTAAAAAGTCTGGCTTAATCAACATCATTTGTTGGAGAATCTGGTGGATTTTCAAAAGAATAATATCCCTGTGCAAACTGCTGGTCGTAAAAACACACAAAAGCAAAACTAATTGAGTGCGTAGCACATTTACACACGTAAAAGCATGTTTAGAAGAACATACACTGGGAAAATGGCCAAATCAGAGCAAGTACACAAAGTCTGCAAGGCTAAACACTCATTTCTGAAATGCTCCTGGTGGGGTTTGAAGTCACGTCCAGGACGGACCAAATATGCCACGCTCACGCAACACGCTGCAAACGGGCCCGGGGGATTTTCCTAAAAGTGTGTGAAGTTGCCAACTGTTTCCAAATCTCATGATATCGCGATTCATCTAGGAATTCATGGATAATTGGTATCGATTGAGGAGGCTGCTACTGACACAGCCGTATCTCTCACTTGTTAAACCAAAGCACTTTCTGAAATGCCTTATCATTAATTATTACTTTATTAATTCAATTGTACAGAACACTTTGATAACATAAGGGATTACTCTATTATCTGTATTAAGTAAACTACGGTGGCTCCAAAGAGGAGACGAATCACTGAAGTATTTCACTGTAGTTCAACGAGGAAAATGTCACAACTTAGTAAGACACCCAAAATAAGACACCAACCGTTGGTGGTATGGTAAAGTTTATTTCATAAGGGAGGTGTGGGGAAGGAGAGGTACTGGTCCAAGGGGGTGATGGGCTGGAGAGTGGGTTCAGGGGGGAAGAAGCTGTAGGGGGGCTTGAAGAGATGGCAGGGTTGGCAGGAGGGAGGGCGGGCAGGCAGGTAATCAGGACAGAATCTGAATAGAAAGAACAGGTTTAAATTACAAGCCGACTACCAACTGAGCAGACCAATATGCCAGAGGCAGGGCCACAGTAAAGACAAGAGCAAAAGAACCATAATGTCATCAGATTCTGAATTCTAAATTGTGAATTCTAAACGATCAAAGCAAAACAAGTTTTGGCTCTGGGCTGACCATGATGTGTGTTGTACCCATGTTGTCACACCGGTATGTCAAGTTTGAGTTTTTGTCCTGTCTCCATGTTTGTTTTGTGACTTCCTGTTTTATTTTGGAAATTAACTCTCCTCTCGTTTCAGGTCACTTGCCCTTCCTCATGTGTCACCAGTCTGATTGTCTTCCCTGATTCCTGATTGTGTCCACCTGTTCCCCATTACCTCCATGTGTTCTTATAGCCTGCGTCTCCCTTTGTCCTGTGCCAGTGTGTCATGTCCTGTGTACTGATCACCAGCTCTCGTCATTGTCAAGCTCACAGTCTAGTATTGTAGTCTAGGTTTTTGTTTTTCTGTAATTCCTTGAAAGAGTGTTTTTTTTTTGTTTTTTTTTGGCTCTGGCTTTAGTTTATTTCATAGTCTAGGTTTTTGTTTTTCTGTTATTCACCGAAAGAGTGATTTTTTTTTTTTTTTTTTGTTGGCTCTGCATTCAGTAGTATATTTCGTAGTCTAGGTTTTTGTTAGTTAGAGTTTAGTTTGAGTTTCTGACCATCCCTCGTCGTGAGGCGCCTTTTGTTTCCCTTGGTGTGTCCGAATAAAGATCAACTGCTTCATCCATAACTCTGCACTCGAGTCCGCTTCTTTTGTTTCCCTCGTGTCATATGGGAGGGTCACAGCCAAGACCAGAGCCAAAGTAGCATGATGTGATCAGATTCCAGTTACAAATTCGGAATTCTAAATTAGGAATTATAAATGATGTCACCAGATTCCTGTTCTAAATTCTGAATTCCAAATCAAACCATAATGTGTACCAAGGGCTGTTTCTGGTTCTAAGTTCTAAATTCTGAATTCCAAATTCTACATTCTACATTCGAAAAGATTGAAGCAAAATAACACATTTTGCCTGTGGGGTGACCATAATGTGTGGTGTACCCAAGGCGGTGCCACAGCCAAGACCAGAGCAAAAGAACCATAATGTCATCAGATTCCGGTTCTAAATTCCAAATTCCGGTTCTAAGTTCTAAATTCCGATTTCCAAATTCTACATTCCACATTCCAAATTCTAGATTCTAAAAAGATTTGAGCAAAATAACACATTTTGTCTGCAGGGTCACCACAATGTGTAGTGTACCCAAGGCGGTGCCACAGCCAAGACCAGAGCAAAAGAACCATGATGTCATTAGATTCCGGTTCTGAATTCTGCATTCTAAAATGCTGCAGTAAAATAACAATTTTTTTCTGTGGGGTGACCATAATGTGTGTTGTACCAAAAGCGGTACCACAGCCAAGGCCAAAGGAAAATAACCATGATGTCATCAGATTCCGGTTCTAAATTCCGAATTCCGGTTCTAAATTCCAAATTCTACATTTCACATTCCAAATCCTACATTCTAAAAGATTTGAGCAAAATAACACATTTTGTCTGCGGGCTCACCACAATGTGTGGTGTACCCAAGGCGGTGCCACAGCCAAGACCAGAGCAAAAGAACCATGATGTCATTAGATTCCGGTTCTGAATACTGCATTCTAAAATGCTGCAGTAAAATAACACATTTTTTCTGTGGGGTGACCATAATGTGTGTTGTACCCAAAGCGGTACCACAGCCAAGGCCAAAGGAAAATAACCATGATGTCATCAGATTCCGGTTCTAAATTCCGAATTCCGGTTCTAAGTTCTAAATTCCGAATTCCAAATTCTACATTCCACATTCCAAATTCTACATTCTAAAAGTTTTGAGCAAAATAACACATTTTGCCTGTGGGGTCACCACAATGTGTGGTGTACCCAAGGCGGTGCCACAGCCAAGACCACAGCAAAAGAACCATGATGTCATCAGATTCCGGTTCTAAATTCCGAATTCCAGTTCTAAATTCCAAATTCTACATTCCACATTCCAAATTCTACATTCTAAAAGATCAGAGCAAAATAACACATTTTGTGTGCGGGCTCACCACAATGTGTGGTGTACCCAAGGCGGTGCCACAGCCAAGACCAGACAAAAAGAACCATAATGTCATCAGATTCCGGTTCTAAATTCCGAATTCCAGTTCTAAGTTCTAAATTCCGAATTCCAAATTCTACATTCCACATTCCAAATTCTACATTCTAAAAGATCAGACCAAAATAACACATTTTGCCTGTGGGGTCACCACAATGTGTGGCGTACCCAATGCGGTGCCACAGCCAAGACCACAGCAAAAGAACCATGATGTCATCAGATTCAGGTTCTAAATTCCGAATTCCGGTTCTAAGTTCTAAATTCAGAATTCCAAATTCTACATTCCACATTCCAAATTCTACATTCTAAAAGATGAGAGCAAAATAACACATTTTGTCTGCGGGCTCACCACAATGTGTGGTGCACCCAAGGCAGTGCCACAGCCAAGACCACAGCAAAAGAACCACGATGTCATCAAATTCGGTTCTAAATTCCGAATTCCAGTTCCAAGTTCTAAATTCCGAATTCCAAATTCTACAATCTAATTTCCACATTACAAATTATACATTCTAAAAGATCAGAGCAAAAGTATTTCTTTTGGCTCTGGGGAAAACTGATGTGTGGTGTACCACAGACAGGACCACAGCCAAGACCAGAACAAAAGAACGATGATGTCATCAGATTCCGGTCCTAAATTCCAAATTCCAGTTCTAAATTCCAAATTCTACATTCCACATTCCAAATTCTACATTCTAAAAGATCAGAGCAAAATAACACATTTTGTCTGCGGGCTCACCACAATGTGTGGTGTACCAGAGACAGGACCACAGCCAAGACCAGAACAAAAGAACCATGATGTCATCAGATTCCGGTTCTAAATTCCGAATTCCAGTTCTAAATTCCAAATTCTACATTCCACATTCCAAATTCTACATTCTAAAAGATCAGAGCAAAATAACACATTTTGTGTGCGGGCTCACCACAATGTGTGGTGTACCCAAGGCGGTGCCACAGCCAAGACCAGACGAAAAGAACCATAATGTCATCAAATTCCGGTTCTAAATTCCGAATTCCAGTTCTAAGTTCTAAATTCCGAATTCCAAATTCTACATTCCACATTCCAAATTCCACATTCTAAAAGGTCAGAGCAAAATAACACATTTTGCATGTGGGGTCACCACAATGTGTGGTGTACCCAAGGTGGTGCCACAGCCAAGACCACAGCAAAAGAACCATGATGTCATCAGATTCCGGTTCTAATTTCAGAATTCCATTTCTAAGTTCTAAATTCCGAATTCCAAATTCTACATTCCACATTCCAAATTCTACATTCTAAAAGATCAGAGCAAAATAACACATTTTGCCTGTGGGGTCACCACAATGTGTGGTGTACCCAAGGCGGTGCCACAGCCAAGACCACAGCAAAAGAACCATGATGTCATCAGATTCCGGTTCTAAATTCCGAATTCCAGTTCTAAATTCCAAATTCTACATTCCACATTCCACATTCCAAATTCTACATTCTAAAAGATCAGAGCAAAATAACACATTTTGTCTGCGGTCTCACCACAATGTGTGGTGTACCAGAGACAGGACCACAGCCAAGACCAGAACAAAAGAACCATGATGTCATCAGATTCCGGTTCTAAATTCCGAATTCCAGTTCTAAATTCCAAATTCTACATTCCAAATTCTACATTCTAAAAGATCAGAGCAAAATAACACATTTTGTCTGCGGGCTCACCACAATCAAATCAAATCAAATCAAATCAAATTTTATTTGTATAGCCCAAAGTCACAAAATGTGTGGTGTACCCAAGGCAGTGCCACAGCCAAGACCACAGCAAAAGAGCCATGATGTCATCAGATTCTGGTTCTAAATTCTGAATTCCAGTTCTAAGTTCTGAATTCCAAATTCTACATTCCACATTCCAAATTCTACATTCTAAAAGATTTGAGCAAAATAACACATTTTGCCTGTGGGGTCACCACAATGTGTGGTGTACCCAAGGCGGTGCCACAGCCAATACCTCAGCAAAAGAACAATAATGTCATCAGATTCCGGTTCTAAATTCCGAATTCCAGTTCTAAGTTCTAAATTCCGAATTCCAAATTCTACATTCCACATTCCAAATTCTACATTCTAAAAGGTCAGAGCAAAATAACACATTTTGCATGTGGGGTCACCACAATGTGTGGTGTACCCAAGGTGGTGCCACAGCCAAGACAACAGCAAAAGAACCATGATGTCATCAGATTCCGGTTCTAAATTCAGAATTCCATTTCTAAGTTCTAAATTCCGAATTCCAAATTCTACATTCCACATTCCAAATTCTACATTCTAAAAGATCAGAGCAAAATAACACATTTTGCCTGTGGGGTCACCACAATGTGTGGTGTACCCAAGGCGGTGCCACAGCCAAGACCACAGCAAAAGAACCATGATGTCATCAGATTCCGGTTCTAAATTCCGAATTCCAGTTCTAAATTCCAAATTCTACATTCCACATTCCACATTCCAAATTCTACATTCTAAAAGATCAGAGCAAAATAACACATTTTGTCTGCGGTCTCACCACAATGTGTGGTGTACCAGAGACAGGACCACAGCCAAGACCAGAACAAAAGAACCATGATGTCATCAGATTCCGGTTCTAAATTCCGAATTCCAGTTCTAAATTCCAAATTCTACATTCCAAATTCTACATTCTAAAAGATCAGAGCAAAATAACACATTTTGTCTGCGGGCTCACCACAATCAAATCAAATCAAATCAAATCAAATTTTATTTGTATAGCCCAAAGTCACAAAATGTGTGGTGTACCCAAGGCAGTGCCACAGCCAAGACCACAGCAAAAGAGCCATGATGTCATCAGATTCTGGTTCTAAATTCTGAATTCCAGTTCTAAGTTCTGAATTCCAAATTCTACATTCCACATTCCAAATTCTACATTCTAAAAGATTTGAGCAAAATAACACATTTTGCCTGTGGGGTCACCACAATGTGTGGTGTACCCAAGGCGGTGCCACAGCCAATACCTCAGCAAAAGAACAATAATGTCATCAGATTCCGGTTCTAAATTCCGAATTCCAGTTCTAAGTTCTAAATTCCGAATTCCAAATTCTACATTCCACATTCCAAATTCTACATTCTAAAAGGTCAGAGCAAAATAACACATTTTGCATGTGGGGTCACCACAATGTGTGGTGTACCCAAGGTGGTGCCACAGCCAAGACAACAGCAAAAGAACCATGATGTCATCAGATTCCGGTTCTAAATTCAGAATTCCATTTCTAAGTTCTAAATTCCGAATTCCAAATTCTACATTCCACATTCCAAATTCTACATTCTAAAAGATCAGAGCAAAATAACACATTTTGCCTGTGGGGTCACCACAATGTGTGGTGTACCCAAGGCGGTGCCACAGCCAAGACCACAGCAAAAGAACCATGATGTCATCAGATTCCGGTTCTAAATTCCGAATTCCAGTTCTAAATTCCAAATTCTACATTCCACATTCCACATTCCAAATTCTACATTCTAAAAGATCAGAGCAAAATAACACATTTTGTCTGCGGTCTCACCACAATGTGTGGTGTACCAGAGACAGGACCACAGCCAAGACCAGAACAAAAGAACCATGATGTCATCAGATTCCGGTTCTAAATTCCGAATTCCAAATTCTACATTCCACATTCCAAATTCTACATTCTCAAAGATCAGAGCAAAATAACACATTTTGTCTGCTGGCTCACCACAATGTGTGGTGTACCCAAGGCGGTGCCACAGCCAAGACCAGAGGAAAAGAACCACGATGTCATCAGATTCCGGTTCTAAATTCCGAATTCCAGTTCCAAGTTCTTAATTCCGAATTCCAAATTCTACAATCTAATTTCCACATTACAAATTATACATTCTAAAAGATCAGAGCAAAAGTATTTCTTTTGGCTCTGGGGAAAACTGATGTGTGGTGTACCAGAGACAGGACCACAGCCAAGACCAGAACAAAAGAACCATGATGTCATCAGATTCCCGTCCTAAATTCCAAATTCCAGTTCTAAATTCCAAATTCTACATTCCACATTCCAAATTCTACATTCTAAAAGATCACAGCAAAATAACATATTTTGTGTGCGGACTCACCACAATGTGTGGTGTACCCATGGCGGTGCCACAGCCAAGACCACAGCAAAAGAACCATGATGTCATCAGATACCGGTTCTAAATTCCGAATTCCAGTTCTAAGTTCTAATTTCCGAATTCCAAATTCTACATTCCACATTCCAAATTCTACATTCTAAAAGATCAGAGCAAAATAACACATTTTATCTGCGGACTCACCACAATGTGTGGTGTACCAGAGACAGGACCACAGCCAAGACCAGAACAAAAGAACCATGATGTCATCAGATTCCGGTCCTAAATTCCAAATTCCAGTTCTAAATTCCAAATTCTACATTCCACATTCCAAATTCTACATTCTAAAAGATCAGAGCAAAATAACACATTTTGTCTGCGGGCTCACCACAATGTGTGGTGTACCCAAGGCGGTGCCACAGCCAAGACCAGAGGAAAAGAACCATAATGTCATCAGATTCCGGTTCTAAATTCCGAATTCCAGTTCTAAGTTCTGAATTCCAAATTCTACATTCCACATTCCAAATTCTACATTCTAAAAGATTTGAGCAAAATAACACATTTTGCCTGTGGGGTCACCACAATGTGTGGTGTACCCAAGGCGGTGCCACAGCCAAGACCCGAGGAAAAGAACCATAATGTCATCAGATTCCGGTTCTAAATTCCGAATTCCGGTTCTAAATTCCAAATTCTACATTCCACATTCCAAATTCTACATTCTAAAAGATCAGAGCAAAATAACACATTTTGTCTGCTGGCTCACCACAATGTGTGGTGTACCCAAGGCGGTGCCACAGCCAAGACCAGAGGAAAAGAACCATAATGTCATCAGATTCCGGTTCTAAATTCCGAATTCCAGTTCTAAGTTCTAAATTCCGAATTCCAAATTCTACATTCCACATTCCAAATTCTACATTCTAAAAGATCAGAGCAAAATAACACATTTTGCCTGTTGGGTCACCACAATGTGTGGTGTACCCAAGGCGGTGCCACAGCCAAGACCACAGCAAAAGAACCATGATGTCATCAGATTCCGGTTCTAAATTCCGAATTCCAGTTCTAAATTCCAAATTCTATATTCCATATTCCAAATTCTACATTCTAAAAGATCAGAGCAAAATAACACATTTTGTCTGCGGGCTCACCACAATGTGTGGTGTACCAGAGACAGGACCACAGCCAAGACCAGAACAAAAGAACCATGACGTCATCAGATTCCGGTTCTAAATTCCGAATTCCAGTTCTAAATTCCAAATTCTACATTCCACATTCCAAATTCTACATTCTAAAAGATCAGAGCAAAATAACACATTTTGTCTGCGGGCTCACCACAATGTGTGGTGTACCAGAGACAGGACCACAGCCAAGACCACAACAAAAGAACGATGATGTCATCAGATTCCGGTTCTAAATTCCGAATTCCAGTTCTAAGTTCTAATTTCCGAATTCCAAATTCTACATTCCACATTCCAAATTCTACATTCTAAAAGATCAGAGCAAAATAACACATTTTGTCTGCGGGCTCACCACAATGTGTGGTGTACCAGAGACAGGACCACAGCCAAGACCAGAACAAAAGAACCATGATGTCATCAGATTCCGGTTCTAAATTCCGAATTCCAGTTCTAAATTCCAAATTCTACATTCCACATTCCAAATTCTACATTCTAAAAGATCAGAGCAAAATAACACATTTTGTCTGCTGGCTCACCACAATGTGTGGTGTACCCAAGGCGGTGCCACAGCCAAGACCAGAGGAAAAGAACCATAATGTCATCAGATTCCGGTTCTAAATTCCGAATTCCAGTTCTAAGTTCTAAATTCCGAATTCCAAATTCTACATTCCACATTCCAAATTCTACATTCTAAAAGATCAGAGCAAAATAACACATTTTGCCTGTTGGGTCACCACAATGTGTGGTGTACCCAAGGCGGTGCCACAGCCAAGACCACAGCAAAAGAACCATGATGTCATCAGATTCCGGTTCTAAATTCCGAATTCCAGTTCTAAATTCCAAATTCTATATTCCATATTCCAAATTCTACATTCTAAAAGATCAGAGCAAAATAACACATTTTGTCTGCGGGCTCACCACAATGTGTGGTGTACCAGAGACAGGACCACAGCCAAGACCAGAACAAAAGAACCATGACGTCATCAGATTCCGGTTCTAAATTCCGAATTCCAGTTCTAAATTCCAAATTCTACATTCCACATTCCAAATTCTACATTCTAAAAGATCAGAGCAAAATAACACATTTTGTCTGCGGGCTCACCACAATGTGTGGTGTACCAGAGACAGGACCACAGCCAAGACCACAACAAAAGAACGATGATGTCATCAGATTCCGGTTCTAAATTCCGAATTCCAGTTCTAAGTTCTAATTTCCGAATTCCAAATTCTACATTCCACATTCCAAATTCTACATTCTAAAAGATCAGAGCAAAATAACACATTTTGTCTGCGGGCTCACCACAATGTGTGGTGTACCAGAGACAGGACCACAGCCAAGACCAGAACAAAAGAACCATGATGTCATCAGATTCCGGTTCTAAATTCCGAATTCCAGTTCTAAATTCCAAATTCTACATTCCACATTCCAAATTCTACATTCTAAAAGATCAGAGCAAAATAACACATTTTGTCTGCGGGCTCACCACAATGTGTGGTGTACCAGAGACAGGACCACAGCCAAGACCAGAACAAAAGAACCATGATGTCATCAGATTCCGGTTCTAAATTCCGAATTCCAGTTCTAAATTCCAAATTCTACATTCCACATTCCAAATTCTACATTCTAAAAGATCAGAGCAAAATAACACATTTTGTCTGCGGGCTCACCACAATCAAATCAAATCAAATCAAATTTTATTTGTATAGCCCAAAGTCACAAAATGTGTGGTGTACCCAAGGCAGTGCCACAGCCAAGACCACAGCAAAAGAGCCATGATGTCATCAGATTCTGGTTCTAAATTCTGAATTCCAGTTCTAAGTTCTGAATTCTACATTCTACATTCCACATTCCAAATTCTACATTCTCAAAGATCAGAGCAAAATAACACATTTTGTCTGCGGGCTCACCACAATGTGTGGTGTACCCAAGGCAGTGCCACAGCCAAGACCACAGCAAAAGAACCATGATGTCATCAGATTCCGGTTCTAAATTTCGAATTCCGGTTCTAAGTTCTAATTTCCGAATTCCAAATTCTACATTCCACATTCCAAATTCTACATTCTAAAAGATCAGAGCAAAATAACACATTTTATCTGCGGGCTCACCACAATGTGTGGTGTACCAGAGACAGGACCACAGCCAAGACCAGAACAAAAGAACCATGATGTCATCAGATTCCGGTTCTAAATTCCGAATTCCAGTTCTAAATTCCAAATTCTACATTCCACATTCCAAATTCTACATTCTCAAAGATCAGAGCAAAATAACACATTTTGTCTGCGGGCTCACCACAATGTGTGGTGTACCCAAGGCAGTGCCACAGCCAAGACCACAGCAAAAGAACCATGATGTCATCAGATTCCGGTTCTAAATTCCGAATTCCGGTTCTAAGTTCTAATTTCCGAATTCCAAATTCTACATTCCTAATTCTACATTCTAAAATATTTGAGCAAAATAACACATTTTGCCTGTGGGGTCACCACAATGTGTGGTGTACCAGAGACAGGACCACAGCCAAGACCAGAACAAAAGAACCATGATGTCATCAGATTCCGGTTCTAAATTCCGAATTCCAAATTCTACATTCCACATTCCAAATTCTACATTCTCAAAGATCAGAGCAAAATAACACATTTTGTCTGCGGGCTCACCACAATGTGTGGTGCACCCAAGGCAGTGCCACAGCCAAGACCACAGCAAAAGAACCACGATGTCATCAGATTCCGGTTCTAAATCCCGAATTCTAGTTCCAAGTTCTTAATTCCGAATTCCAAATTCTACAATCTAATTTCCACATTACAAATTATACATTCTAAAAGATCAGAGCAAAAGTATTTCTTTTGGCTCTGGGGAAAACTGATGTGTGGTGTACCAGAGACAGGACCACAGCCAAGACCAGAACAAAAGAACCATGATGTCATCAGATTCCGGTTCTAAATTCCGAATTCCGGTTCTAAATTCCAAATTCTACATTCCACATTCCAAATTCTACATTCTAAAAGATCAGAGCAAAATAACACATTTTGTCTGCTGGCTCACCACAATGTGTGGTGTACCCAAGGCGGTGCCACAGCCAAGACCAGAGGAAAAGAACCATAATGTCATCAGATTCCGGTTCTAAATTCCGAATTCCAGTTCTAACTTCTAAATTCCGAATTCCAAATTCTACATTCCACATTCCAAATTCTACATTCTAAAAGATCAGAGCAAAATAACACATTTTGCCTGTGGGGTCACCACAATGTGTGGTGTACCCAAGGCGGTGCCACAGCCAAGACCACAGCAAAAGAACCATGATGTCATCAGATTCCGGTTCTAAATTCCGAATTCCAGTTCTAAATTCCAAATTCTATATTCCATATTCCAAATTCTACATTCTAAAAGATCAGAGCAAAATAACACATTTTGTCTGCGGGCTCACCACAATGTGTGGTGTACCAGAGACAGGACCACAGCCAAGACCAGAACAAAAGAACCATGATGTCATCAGATTCCGGTTCTAAATTCCGAATTCCAGTTCTAAATTCCAAATTCTACATTCCACATTCCAAATTCTACATTCTAAAAGATCAGAGCAAAATAACACATTTTGTCTGCGGGCTCACCACAATGTGTGGTGTACCAGAGACAGGACCACAGCCAAGACCAGAACAAAAGAACCATGATGTCATCAGATTCCGGTTCTAAATTCCGAATTCCAGTTCTAAATTCCAAATTCTACATTCCACATTCCAAATTCTACATTCTAAAAGATCAGAGCAAAATAACACATTTTGTCTGCGGGCTCACCACAATGTGTGGTGTACCAAAGACAGGACCACAGCCAAAACCAGAACAAAAGAACCATGATGTCATCAGATTCCGGTTCTAAATTCCGAATTCCAGTTCTAAATTCCAAATTCTACATTCCACATTCCAAATTCTACATTCTAAAAGATCAGAGCAAAATAACACATTTTATCTGCGGGCTCACCACAATGTGTGGTGTACCAAAGACAGGACCACAGCCAAAACCAGAACAAAAGAACCATGATGTCATCAGATTCCGGTTCTAAATTCCGAATTCCAGTTCTAAATTCCAAATTCTACATTCCACATTCCAAATTCTACATTCTAAAAGATCAGAGCAAAATAACACATTTTGTCTGCGGACTCACCACAATGTGTGGTGTACCCAAGGCGGTGCCACAGCCAAGACCCGAGGAAAAGAACCATAATGTCATCAGATTCCGGTTCTAAATTCCGAATTCCAGTTCTAACTTCTGAATTCCAAATTCTACATTCCACATTCCAAATTCTACATTCTAAAAGATTTGAGCAAAATAACACATTTTGCCTGTGGGGTCACCACAATGTGTGGTGTACCCAAGGCGGTGCCACAGCCAAGACCCGAGGAAAAGAACCATAATGTCATCAGATTCCGGTTCTAAATTCCGAATTCCGGTTCTAAATTCCAAATTCTACATTCCACATTCCAAATTCTACATTCTAAAAGATCAGAGCAAAATAACACATTTTGTCTGCTGGCTCACCACAATGTGCGGTGTACCCAAGGCGGTGCCACAGCCAAGACCAGAGGAAAAGAACCATAATGTCATCAGATTCCGGTTCTAAATTCCGAATTCCAGTTCTAAGTTCTAAATTCCGAATTCCAAATTCTACATTCCACATTCCAAATTCTACATTCTAAAAGATCAGAGCAAAATAACACATTTTGCCTGTGGGGTCACCACAATGTGTGGTGTACCCAAGGCGGTGCCACAGCCAAGACCAGAGGAAAAGAACCATAATGTCATCAGATTCCGGTTCTAAATTCCGAATTCCAGTTCTAAGTTCTAAATTCCGAATTCCAAATTCTACATTCCACATTCCAAATTCTACATTCTAAAAGATCAGAGCAAAATAACACATTTTGCCTGTGGGGTCACCACAATGTGTGGTGTACCAGAGACAGGACCACAGCCAAGACCAGAACAAAAGAACCATGATGTCATCAGATTCCGGTTCTAAATTCCGAATTCCAGTTCTAAATTCCAAATTCTACATTCCACATTCCAAATTCTACATTCTAAAAGATCAGAGCAAAATAACACATTTTGTCTGCGGGCTCACCACAATCAAATCAAATCAAATCAAATTTTATTTGTATAGCCCAAAGTCACAAAATGTGTGGTGTACCCAAGGCAGTGCCACAGCCAAGACCACAGCAAAAGAGCCATGATGTCATCAGATTCTGGTTCTAAATTCTGAATTCCACTTCTAAGTTCTGAATTCCAAATTCTACATTCCACATTCCAAATTCTACATTCTAAAAGATTTGAGCAAAATAACACATTTTGCCTGTGGGGTCACCACAATGTGTGGTGTACCCAAGGCAGTGCCACAGCCAATACCTCAGCAAAAGAACAATAATGTCATCAGATTCCGGTTCTAAATTCCGAATTCCAGTTCTAAGTTCTAAATTCCGAATTCCAAATTCTACATTCCACATTCCAAATTCTACATTCTAAAAGATCAGAGCAAAATAACACATTTTGCCTGTGGGGTCACCACAATGTGTGGTGTACCCAAGGCGGTGCCACAGCCAAGACCAGAGGAAAAGAACCATAATGTCATCAGATTCCGGTTCTAAATTCCGAATTCCAGTTCTAAGTTCTAAATTCCGAATTCCAAATTCTACATTCCACATTCCAAATTCTACATTCTAAAAGATCAGAGCAAAATAACACATTTTGCCTGTGGGGTCACCACAATGTGTGGTGTACCAGAGACAGGACCACAGCCAAGACCAGAACAAAAGAACCATGATGTCATCAGATTCCGGTTCTAAATTCCGAATTCCAGTTCTAAATTCCAAATTCTACATTCCACATTCCAAATTCTACATTCTAAAAGATCAGAGCAAAATAACACATTTTGTCTGCGGGCTCACCACAATCAAATCAAATCAAATCAAATTTTATTTGTATAGCCCAAAGTCACAAAATGTGTGGTGTACCCAAGGCAGTGCCACAGCCAAGACCACAGCAAAAGAGCCATGATGTCATCAGATTCTGGTTCTAAATTCTGAATTCCACTTCTAAGTTCTGAATTCCAAATTCTACATTCCACATTCCAAATTCTACATTCTAAAAGATTTGAGCAAAATAACACATTTTGCCTGTGGGGTCACCACAATGTGTGGTCTACCCAAGGCGGTGCCACAGCCAATACCTCAGCAAAAGAACAATAATGTCATCAGATTCCGGTTCTAAATTCCGAATTCCAGTTCTAAATTCCAAATTCTACATTCCACATTCCAAATTCTACATTCTCAAAGATCAGAGCAAAATAACACATTTTGTCTGCGGGCTCACCACAATGTGTGGTGTACCCAAGGCAGTGCCACAGCCAAGACCACAGCAAAAGAACCATGATGTCATCAGATTCCGGTTCTAAATTCCGAATTCCGGTTCTAAGTTCTAATTTCCGAATTCCAAATTCTACATTCCACATTCCTAATTCTACATTCTAAAATATTTGAGCAAAATAACACATTTTGCCTGTGGGGTCACCACAATGTGTGGTGTACCAGAGACAGGACCACAGCCAAGACCAGAACAAAAGAACCATGATGTCATCAGATTCCGGTTCTAAATTCCGAATTCCAAATTCTACATTCCACATTCCAAATTCTACATTCTCAAAGATCAGAGCAAAATAACACATTTTGTCTGCGGGCTCACCACAATGTGTGGTGCACCCAAGGCAGTGCCACAGCCAAGACCACAGCAAAAGAACCACGATGTCATCAGATTCCGGTTTTAAATTCCGAATTCCAGTTCCAAGTTCTTAATTCCGAATTCCAAATTCTACAATCTAATTTCCACATTACAAATTATACATTCTAAAAGATCAGAGCAAAAGTATTTCTTTTGGCTCTGGGGAAAACTGATGTGTGGTGTACCAGAGACAGGACCACAGCCAAGACCAGAACAAAAGAACCATGATGTCATCAGATTCCGGTCCTAAATTCCAAATTCCAGTTCTAAATTCCAAATTCTACATTCCACATTCCAAATTCTACATTCTAAAAGATCACAGCAAAATAACACATTTTGTGTGCGGACTCACCACAATGTGTGGTGTACCCATGGCGGTGCCACAGCCAAGACCACAGCAAAAGAACCATGATGTCATCAGATTCCGGTTCTAAATTCCGAATTCCAGTTCTAAGTTCTAATTTCCGAATTCCAAATTCTACATTCCACATTCCAAATTCTACATTCTAAAAGATCAGAGCAAAATAACACATTTTATCTGCGGGCTCACCACAATGTGTGGTGTACCAGAGACAGGACCACAGCCAAGACCAGAACAAAAGAACCATGATGTCATCAGATTCCGGTCCTAAATTCCAAATTCCAGTTCTAAATTCCAAATTCTACATTCCACATTCCAAATTCTACATTCTAAAAGATCAGAGCAAAATAACACATTTTGTCTGCGGGCTCACCACAATGTGTGGTGTACCCAAGGCGGTGCCACAGCCAAGACCCGAGGAAAAGAACCATAATGTCATCAGATTCCGGTTCTAAATTCCGAATTCCGGTTCTACATTCCAAATTCTACATTCCACATTCCAAATTCTACATTCTAAAAGATTTGAGCAAAATAACACATTTTGCCTGTAGGGTCACCACAATGTGTGGTGTACCCAAGGCGGTGCCACAGCCAAGACCCGAGGAAAAGAACCATAATGTCATCAGATTCCGGTTCTAAATTCCGAATTCCGGTTCTAAATTCCAAATTCTACATTCCACATTCCAAATTCTACATTCTAAAAGATTTGAGCAAAATAACACATTTTGCCTGTGGGGTCACCACAATGTGTGGTGTACCCAAGGCGGTGCCACAGCCAAGACCACAGCAAAAGAACCATGATGTCATCAGATTCCGGTTCTAAATTCCGAATTCCAGTTCTAAATTCCAAATTCTACATTCCACATTCCAAATTCTACATTCTAAAAGATCAGAGCAAAATAACACATTTTGCCTGTGGGGTCACCACAATGTGTAGTGTACCCAAGGCGGTGCCACAGCCAAGACCACAGCAAAAGAACCATGATGTCATCAGATTCCGGTTCTAAATTCCGAATTCCGGTTCTAAGTTCTAAATTCCGAATTCCAAATTCTACATTCTAAAAGATCAGAGCAAAATAACACATTTTGTCTGCGGGCTCACCACAATGTGTGGTGTACCAGAGACAGGACCACAGCCAAGACCAGAACAAAAGAACCATGATGTCATCAGATTCCGGTTCTAAATTCCGAATTCCAGTTCTAAATTCCAAATTCTACATTCCACATTCCAAATTCTACATTCTAAAAGATCAGAGCAAAATAACACATTTTGCCTGTGGGGTCACCACAATGTGTGGTGTACCCAAGGCGGTGCCACAGCCAAGACCAGAGGAAAAGAACCATAATGTCATCACATTCCGGTTCTAAATTCCGAATTCCAGTTTTAAGTTCTGAATTCCAAATTCCAAATTCTACATTCTAAAAGATTTGAGCAAAATAACACATTTTGCCTGTGGGGTCACCACAATGTGTGGTGTACACAAGGCGGTGCCACAGCCAAGACCACAGCAAAAGAACCATGATGTCATCAGATTCCGGTTCTAAATTCCGAATTCCAGTTCTAAATTCCAAATTCTACATTCCACATTCCAAATTCTACATTCTAAAAGATCAGAGCAAAGTAACACATTTTGTGTGCGGGCTCACCACAATGTGTGGTGTACCCAAGGCCGTGCCACAGCCAAGACCAGAGGAAAAGAACCATAATGTCATCAGATTCCGGTTCTAAATTCCGAATTCCAGTTCTAAGTTCTAAATTCCGAATTCCAAATTCTACATTCCACATTCCAAATTCTACATTCTAAAAGATCAGAGCAAAATAACACATTTTGCCTGTGGGGTCACCACAATGTGTGGTGTACCAGAGACAGGACCACAGCCAAGACCAGACCAAAAGAACCATGATGTCATCAGATTCCGGTTCTAAATTCCGAATTCCGGTTCTAAGTTCCAAATTCCAAATGCTACATTCTAAAAGTTTTCAGCACAATAACACATTTTGTCTGCGGGGTCACCACAGTCTTTCGTGTACCCAAGGCGGTACCACAGCAAAGACCAGAACAAAAGAACCATGATGTCATCAGATTCCGGTTCTAAATTCCAAATTCCAAATACTACATTCTACATTCCACATTCCAAATTCTACATTCTAAAAGACCGAAGCAAAAGAAATAGTTTTGGCTCCGGGGAACCCTGATGTGTGGTGTACCAGAGACAGGACCACAGCCAAGACAAGAGCAAAGAAACCATGATGTCATCAGATTCCGGTTCTAAATTCCAAACGATTTGATCAAAATAACACATTTTGTCTGCGGGGTCACCACAATGTGTGGTGTACCCAAGGCGGTGCCACAGCCAAGACCAAAGGAAAAGAACCATGATGTCATCAGATTCCGGTTCTACATTCCGATTTCTAAATTCTACATTCTACATTCCACATTTCAAATTCTACATTCTAAAAGATCAAAGGAAAACAACAAGTTTAGGCTCTGGGGTGACCACGATGTGTGGTGTACCCAAGGCAGGGACACAAACAAGAAGAACCATGATGTCATCAGATTCCCGTTCTAAATTCTGGATTCCGAATTCTAAATTCTGACTTCTAAAGCCAAATTCTAAATTCCAAATTCTACATTCTGCATTCCAAATTCTACATTCTAAAAGATCAAAGGAAAACAACAAGTTTTGGCTCTGGGGTGACCATGATGTGTGGTGTACCCAGGCTGGGTGGTCGAGCTCCGGTAGGGGTTAGGGGGTCCCTGGAGCCAATGTTTGCCCAGGCAGTAGTGCACGCTTCTGGGTGTGAGATGAAGGATGGAAGGAGGATGGAAGGCCTGGTCCCTAGCAATGTGTGCAGCCACTTCTGTGTGTCTGTCTGTCTGTCTCTCTCTCTCTGTTTTAGATTATTATGATTCTTTTTTTTATTATTTTCACTAGCATGGACCACACCATCAACAACATACGTTAAAAGTTATTTGACAAAATGAATGATTGCGGATGAAGTTACTTGTTTTGAGATGTTTTGGAATTTAGAATCACCATCATATTTTCCGTTGCTTTAATCTTGGTTCTGGCCCCGCCTCCAAGGCCTGCCTACCTGTGCGTGAGTGAGTGACTGAGTGAGTGACTGACTAGTAGCAGCAGCAGCAGTAGGAGCAATAATAGTAGTAGTAGTTGTAGTAGCAGCAGCAGTAGTAGTAGCAGCAGTAGTAGTAGCAGCAGTAGGAGTAGTAGTAGCAGCACTAGCAGCAGCAGTAGTAGTAGCAGTAGGAGTAGTAGTCATAGTAGTAGTAGTAGCAGCAGCAGTAGTAGTAGCAGCAGTCGTAGTAGTAGTAGCAGCAGTAGGAGTAGTAGTAGCAGTAGTAGTTGTAGTCGTAGTAGTAGTAGCAGTAGTAGTAGTAGCAACAGTAGAAGTAGTAGTAGTAGTAGTAGTACGTCTACACATCGACGTCATAGATGTTATGACAGATGAGGACTTAGGACAATATATCAAACAATATGGGGACAGACTTGCACTCAGAGCATTTTGTCATCAAAGAACTGTGATAAACGAAAAGTCAGGAGGAGTGTATTTGTACTCTACAGATTTGCATAATTATTTATTTCTTCATTCATGTATTACAACTAAGAAAAAAATGTTCCACAAGGAGAGGAGATAAAATCAGATGCATAATCTGATGACTGATTGCTTTATTACACTTTAAACTGAAAAAAAAAAAATCGTTCATCTTTCATCGTCATTCTTTTGCTTTGGTTTTGTTATTTTATTATTGTTAATGATTTTGCTGTAATATTTGTCAGCACACTGAGTTTTACATTTTGTTTCCACACGACGTTCTGTCCAGAAGACTGTTTAAGTTTAATCATTATGATATGTCAGAAAAGTCTGCTCTCATAGGTGAACATCCCTTTTCTTTTCTTTCTTCATGTGCATGTCTTATGCAATTGTTATTAAGAAAAAAGTTCAGCATTCAACAAAATAATACCTGTTTGATCAGTACCATTTCAAATGGCTACTCACGGCTGTTTTTGTTGAAGCCTCATATAGTAAACATACAGACAGTAACTGTCAAGAGCACATTGTTAAATAAAAATGGCATTCCTCTTTCATGTCTTGCCATGTTGTTTTTATTTGTTGTGGTTTTGTTTGCTTCCTGTTTATGACTGATGTGAAGGCAAAGTAAAACATCTATGACAATATTCTTATATGCTGTACAACAAATTTAAGTCTGTAATTCCAGCAAAAAGTACTGAGAAAAGATAATACTGTCATTTGAAAAATCCCAGGTAATCCCAGACTGATTCAATAAAGCCTGTGCTTCATTACCTGAAGAGACAGAAGCAACTGAGACAACCTAAATCCACACAAGAACGAAGAAAGAAGTTATCTATAAAAGTCAAAACCTGCCACATACCTTAAAAAACTGTGTGCATAATATCACTGCACATGTTCTTAATGTCTTAAACAGTCAGTGTGCACATAGTGACAGATCAAACCTTTTTCCAAGGAGAAATAATCCAAAATACAAAATAAAGCTTCTACGTAGTTCCTGGGAAAACATGCCAACTGACAATGTTTGGTGAATGAAGCATGGCGGACTGCAGAAGAATTGTCTGATCACGTGTTCAGTTTAGATGGATACAAATGTAGTTTCATCTCAAATTAGAGGGCAGATCTTATCTCACTCCTCAAATGCAGGTACAAATCCAGTGCTTGATAAGCATCAGCTGAAAGATGCAGTTGTGACTCCACCATCAGAATGTTGCAGATGTTGTAGATGTCTGTGTCACATGGCACTGCTGGTCGAAATGTGCTGTTACTCTGACACAACTGTACATCAGCTCTGTCCACTGGGGAAATGTGGTCATCACTTGTGTAGAGTTCTGGGAACATGTACATGACTCGAGGTCGACCACTGGGTACCCTGTCATTCTTCGATGGTCTGATGACATGACCACACATGGATGGTCTCATCTAATTCATCCTAGAATAACAGTATATTAGAAAGTAAGAAAACAGGGTTAATGGATATGCAATTTGTAATTGAAGTAATTGTGTTATTTGTAATTGTAATTGAACTTGTAATTAAGAATGTAACAACACAAAATCGTGTGGGACACAATTTAAAATGAAAGTAGGTTTTAAATAACAATATGATATGATATATTTTTACCTGAATGATTCCCATGAAGCAGAACTGGATTAGACTTCTGTCCAAATATGCACCATCAAACAAGCCACGGTCCTTCAGATCATTAAACAGAGAGATGTAGAATTCCATTGATTCCCTTCTGAGGAAGCCCCACCAACTCTCTATTCGCTGATTTGCTGTGCTTGCCCCTTCAATGTAGCTGTCAATGCCGGAGCCGTTGTGAATGTTGTGACGGAGAAAACACTGAAAGTCTCTGACTTTAACATTCTCTGTGCCCCGGTCGCCTCTGTCAATCCTTGGACAACCACCGAATCTCTGGACTGCCGCCGATGATTTTTGGGTCACTGCTGGTGGTAAATGCATTCATCCAGATAATTTTCCGAGAAAAGCCATCAATGCAGCCATTGATACAGATACCAAATGGCTTTAGTTTGTCATAAGAGTCCAAGTGCCAAATATAATTGGGCCGTTTTGCAAAATAGCTTTGGCGATGGAGCCGTCTTCTTCCTCTGAGTTCAACACCCCTTGGGTCAAGTTCTTTTATAATTAAGTGTACCACTTCTTTCTTGACATGTAATCCATTATCCTTGCATTTTGTGTATATCCACCTATACCCACAGAGTTGGCCAGATGTTTGTAATTGTTCATGAATGAAATCAACTATGCGATCCAAAGTGACGTATCCCTTGCGCCAAAACAGACTACACGACTTATTATTATTATTTTTTTTTCCTTTTTCTTCCTAAACAGACAGGCCGCCTTTTAGATGGCCTAAATGTACTCGAAAACTCACGAAAATTTGCGTGCCCCCCCAAAGTCGGGCATAAAATTACGTATTTTGGGGGTCTCGCACATGGACATACAAAAATGGCTCTACGGCGCCACCTACGTGTTCGTTTTCGGAGGAGCCCCTCGACACGGTTTCATCCATGTGTATGAAATTTTGTGGTAGTATGTGACATACAGAGACACACAAAAAAGCCTCTTGCAGCCATGGTCTAACTCCAACAGGAAGTCCGCCATTTTGAATCAAAGATCATATTTTGCCCCGATTTTGGACATTTCCACACCTCGTACTAAGACGAACTCTTCTTTGTTTTGATCGTTGTCAAATTTGGACCGTACGATCTACAGACATGGGCGATGTTAATAAAATTGTTTCATAGTTTAAAGGCATGTGTGGTCTCCATCTTTTGTCATACCTCTGAGCCAGGTTATGACAAAATGGCAGCTCGTCCAGGAGCTACGAAAACTGATGATGAAAAGGTTCCAGTCAAAATGCTGAGGGACTCAGGAGCTTTACGCACATTTGTGAAGCAATTTTGCCCTTTTCGCCACGTTCAGACACAGGGGGCTGTATTCCGATCAGAGGGATGGGTTTGACAACTCTTTTTGTGTCTATACATAAAATGTTCTTGTCATGTGATTTAGTACAGAGGGAGGTCAAAGTTGGTGTTCGTCCTCAACTGCCAGTGGAAGGAGTTGACATCATTCTGGGAAATGACCTGGCAGGACATCGGATCTGGCCAGACAATGTAGAATTTGATAGCCTACAGTTTTCTGAGGTGTCAAACCAACAAAGTGAGACAGTTGTTGCTTCCTTGTCATCTCAAGAAGTCCCTGAAACGGAGCAATCAGTTTTAGCAGCTTGTACTGTGGAAACAGAAGGGATTAGTGAATCAGAACCAGCAGTTACAGTCTGTGCTGTGACTCGTTCAAAGACTGTTGCACTAACTGATATGAGAGAAAACCTTTGTGATGCAAAGAAATTTGCATTGTCCCTGCTGCCTGATCTTTGTGTTTCTCGTTTAGAGCTGGTGAAAGAACCAAAAGCGGATCAGTCTCTGAAGGGTGTATGTGATCTGGTTTTGCCTACAATGCAGGTAGGAAAGGTGAAGCAAGTATATTTCCTTTTGAATGACATCTTGGTTAGGAGGTGGGCTCCTTATGGTGTCACATTCAGTGGTGATCCTATTGTGTAAATCGTGTTGCCTGTAAAATTTAGGACAGCCACAATTCAGGCAGCTCATGGTAATGTTGCAGGACATATGGGTGTCAAGAAAACATATTGATTGTTTGCTTCAGCATTTTTTGAAACTGATGTTTCTGCATCTGTAAAGACATGCCATACTTGTCAAGTTATAGGTAAACATGACCAAACAATAAAACCTGCTCCTTTGTATCCTATTCTTGCAGTGAGTCAGCCTTTTGAGCAACTGATTATTGACTGTGTGGGTCCTTTTCCCAGGTCCAAGTCAGGTCGTTCTTATTTGCTAACTGTAGATATCCAGCTGCTAATCCTCTCTGTTCCATCACTGCAAAGTCTGTTGTTAAGGTTGTTTTTGCTCATACTGTCCGTGGTCCTTTGTCTGTGGTGCATGATCAGTGGAGGTCAACTGATCCTCTGCAGAATTTGATTACCTATGTTAATGGGTTTAGGCAGAGACTTTATGAGGCTGGGGAACTAAGCAAACAGAAGGTTTCTCAGAAAAAAATGAAAAAACTCTTTGACCGCAAGGTAGAACGACAGTTTAGTCCAGGTGACCAAGTTCTGGTTTATGGTGTGTATTTACTTTGCTAGGTTTTCATATGGTTTGAATTGCTTGTGACATTTTGTTCATTATCTTTGTCAGCTGAAGCAAACCGTGTTGACTTCAGTGTTAAGTGTTTGAGACTCAAAATGACTCAAAAAAAGATTTGTTCAATTTACTGTCTGAGAGTAAAAGATCTGCGTCAGTAAAAAGAGTGGAACTTCCCAACACTAGTGAGGATGCCCAAAGTTATCCAGAGGGGTATTGCACGAAACTAGAATAAAGAAATCCAAGATAATTAAACAAGCCCAGCTTGACGTAGCCTGCTCCGCGCATCCTGACTTAATTGGTTGCACGTATGATGAGCCAGGATGAAAAGGCGCGGCTATGTGTGGTGTGGCCAGGTGAAGATAGCTGGGATAAGTGCGTGTTCACAGCTTACTTAAACAGACCTCGCGATCGCTCACAGAATCACAGTTTGAAACATGGATAAAAGTTGCTCTTCGTACTTCACGGCCGCTGAACAACAGCTCCTGATGAAGTTGTGTCAAGAGGTGAAAGATATTGTGAGAAAAAAAGACAATCCCAATGCCATCATTAAAAATTCGAGAAAACCTGGCAGAGAATAGTCGACCAGCTTAATGTGGAAGTAGTCCAAAACTGTACAATTAATAAACAGTGCTCTACTGGAACCATTATCACTAGGCTACAATTAAAGGAGTTTCTTTTCAAATCCACTAACTGTTGTACACTTTACTTTAAAAGTGGCAAGCAGGTGCATGTTACTCAGGAAATGTAGAGTATGATTAGGTGCAAACAATTATCCACAATGTGTCATTTAATCTATTTTTCTCATGTTACGTTTTTATCTATTTTATCTTTCTATCCTTCATAAAGAACAAACCTGTCTGACCATAAAAGGACCTGGCAGCAAGTTAAAATTACATATAAGAACATTTTGCAGGCTGGTAAGTGACTTTAAAGTAGATAACAGTGAACAAATGAGGTGAATAGATTAGGTGTCTGCTGACATGTTCAATGTCTGTATGATTGTAGCAGTTAAAAAAAAAAAAAAAGCCATAGAACTGGCACACAGGGTGGCCCACCAAGTGGAGGCGCTGGCACTCCCTTTAAATAAAGGGAAGCCAGTGATGGAGGGGCTCCAGGGAGGGACAGAAGGGACAGCGTCCTCATACAAGGTACATATTGCAGTTCTACTGCACGTGGAACACAATCAAATAAATATATTACACTGTCAACTGGATTTCCTTGCAGTGTCTGGGAACACGCTTGCAATTTGGGAGCCACCAGAAGATCCAGTCAGTATATTGTATTGAAATCACAGGCTTGGTATGTTCTGTGAAATCTTAATTCAAGTTGTCTGTCTGAGGATTAGAGCCTCCTCATCCAGTACATCCTCCAAAAAGGGGCATCTATCTATCTATCTATCTGTCTATCTATCTATCTATCTATCTATCTATCTATCTATCTATCTATCTCTTTCTCTCTCTCTCTCTCTCTCTGGGCCTGAGTAATAATACTACCACTTGAATCAAGAAGGAGAAGAGTTTGTCTTTGCCCTCCACACTAATGTAGTCCGATGTACAAACACGTAGACATTTTGTATGTGGTCAGAGATGCCTCTGCACATGGAGTCTGTGAGGAAACACACCGTCAGACCTGCAGAGACAAACAGATGATTAATCATGCGATCATGTATTTTAAGTATACTGGAAATGTGTGTGCGCGAGCAATGAAAGAGAGAAATTACCTTGAGAGACAACAAACAGCGGACAGCTGAACGAGCTAGAGAGAGAAAAAGATTGACGAAACTTTATTTCCAATTGTCAAGGACAGAAGACAGTTTGCCAAAATAATAAATAACCAGTCCCTCCAGTTTTTCACGATTTTGTGATAGCGTGGATTACCACGTAATCAGCAATATGACGCATATTTTTGCGAGGCTGCATATTTCCTACTACATCACATAATTATTGCAAAATAACCAAACATCCCCGCCCCTTCCCCGCGACACGTATGTTTTCCACCATAGATAAACAGCTCTGCCATAGATGTCTTAGTGTCTTACACCACCTGGTGGCACACACAGTCATTTTCACACACCACGCAATCCGCTCAGGGGATCCAACGGGACGGCCACACGGTGCGGGAGGCTCCCCTCGCTGGACCTCTCCCAGTCGCTGGCCGACCACCACCGAGTGCATGTCCTTCGCGGAGGTGCCCTGTGACCAGCTCCGGTTGGCTTGTAAAGGCTTGGGTGCGAACGCGGAGCCGTGAGCTTTACAGCGCCCCTGCGACGCTCCCCTCGACGGCCATGGAACTAGTGCTTGCCCCCGGCTCGACTGTCGACCGGGCGGACTGTCCTCAGTGTACCCCAACCACGTCGCCAGGACGGGGACCAGCCCAAGTCAAAGCTGTCGAAAGAGGTGCATTGTGCATATGGGTGACTGCTAACCACCGGTAAATGCGTTTGTCTGCCTTGTTTGTGTCTTGTTAAGACTTTTTAATGTGTTTTAAAAGTAAAGAAAACAAAAAAGGCTCGCAAAATTCTTCGCAAAAGATTTTCATTCCTTTTGATTGCAAAAATCACAAAAAAATCATGAAACCCTGGTGAGACTGAATAACAGTGCAAGTATCCATAAAACGATAAATACTTATTTACCTGAGGGGTCCATGTTGATTGCCGTAATCAGTAAGAAGTTCAGCTGAGGAGAAGTCAGAGTGTTGAAGCGCTGATTCAAGTAAAAAATTTGAATCTGTTACAGTTATTCCGCGTCCTTGCTTGGTCTGTCCTATCAGCATGCTAGTTGCTCATGACTGGTTCATTTGAACGAAGCGGGTTCTCAGTCGCTCTTTATAACCATAGTCTGAGCGCCGCAGTTCAATTGCTTTTAGTGTTGGGAAGTTCGACTCTTTTTACTGACTCATATCTTTAACTCTCGGAGTGTAAATTGAGCAAATGTTTTTTTTTTAATCATTTCATTCATTTCGTTCATTTTTACAGCAGGGGGCGCTGTTAGCCCTTTTGTGGGCGTGTAAAAAAGGCCGCTGGTCTCAAACACAAACACTGAAGGCAACACGGTTTGCTTCAGCTGACAAAGATAATAAACAAAATGTCACAAGCAATTCAAACCATATGAAAACCTAGGAAAGCAAATCCACACCACAATAAAGTGACTGTGTCCTGTATCCTCCCTGCTATTGTTGATTAACACGAACGTACTGCTCGTCACAGCCTGAACTGCCTGTCACTTGCCAAATGAACGATCCAGATGAACGAGAACTGAGAACGAACCGTTAATCTGCCTGTCACGTGACAAATGAACGAACCAGATGAACGAGAACGAGAGCGAACTGTTCACCTGACTTCACAGCTGGTAGAGCAGTGGTCCCCAACCCCCGGGCCGTGGACCGGTCCGTGGATCAATCAGTACCGGGCCGCACAAGTCTGGGATGATAATAAAGGGGGACTTACTACTTCATCTACAGTTGGTAGGAGAAGAAGAAAATATTAAGTATAAATGCAAATTACAAAAGATAATTAATTGTGTGACGTAGTTGTTAATTATTTTTGGGTTGATAATTGTTAATTGACTCATCGGATTTTACGGGATCTATTATAGTCCAGTCTAAGTCGAGCGGTCTTTTATTTTATTATTTTTTAAATTTATTTATTAGTATGGATTTATCGCGACAGGTGATTCCCACACACCAAGCCCGCTCTGCATAATATGCGGCGACCAGCTCTCAAATGAGGCAATGAAGCCTTCAAAACTGCTTTGCCACTTAGAGACCAAGCACCCGAGATTAAAAGACAAGCCCCCGGAGTATTTTGAAAGAAAAAAACATGAACACGAAGGACAGAAGAAATTACTGAGGGCCACCACATCAGTAAATGAAAATGCACTGAGAGCATCATACTTAGTGGCGAATCGCATTGCTAAGGCTAAAAAGCCATTTACTATTGGTGAAGAACTGATCTTGCCCGCCACTAAAGACATTTGCCGTGAACTTCTAGGAGAGGATGCTGTTAAAACGATATCACAGGTGCCCCTGTCGGCTAACACAGTGACTCGGCGCATTCAGGAAATAGTGGAAGACATTGAGACACAGTTGTTGGAGAGGATTGATAAATCACCGTGGTACGCACTCCAGGTGGATGAATCCACAGATGTTGACAACAAGGCGCTACTACTTGTTTATGTGCAATATATTTATCAGGAGGATGTGCATGAGGATTTGTTATGTGCACTATCATTGCAAACCAAAACCACAGCCGCAGAACTGTTCAAATCGCTGGATGGTTCCATAACAGGAAAACTGAAATGGTCCTGTTGTGTCGGCATATGTACCGACGGCGCTGCTGCCATGACCGGACGGCTGTCTGGATTAACTGTTCGGATTAAGGAGGTTGCACCTGAGTGTGAATCCACGCATTGTATCATTCACAGGGAAATGCTTGCAAGCCGAAAAATGCCACCGGAATTAAACAGCGTAATGATGTTGTTAAAGTTATTAACTATATCAAAGCACATGCACTTAACTCGCGTCTGTTTGAGCAGCTTTGTGAGGAGATGGACGCGGAGCACAGACGCCTTCTCTTATATACAGAGATAAGAAGTTATCTCGTGGGAAATCACTGGCCAGAGTGTTTGAACTACGAGAGCAGCTGCAAAGATTTCTCTCAGAAAAGAAGTCACTGCTGGCAGCACATTTCAGTGACGAGGAATGGGTCGCAAAACTAGCTTATTTGTGCAACACATTCAGCTTGCTCAATGAACTCAACCTGTCACTCCAGGGTAGGGTGACCAGATTTCCCGAGTCTGAAACCGGGACACTTTGCGCGTGACCATAATGCTTGTGCACGCACATGCGTTTTTTTTTGTTTTTTTTTTTAAATAAACATAAACTTGGGCTCAGAGTGACTGCTGCTCATTTTGTAGAAGCTCACGCTTATCAGCATATCAGATAAAATAAACAAATAAATAGGTAGCGGTTTTCTTGTCATCTATAGGCTACTTCAATCACAAAAGTTATGGTCAGACAACAGAGATTTGTGGCAATTGGGCCAGGGCCAAGCCCAAATTTCAACTGATTTATTAAATGTGAGAACACCAAGAAAATGCATAGGCTATGCATAACATCAACATTTTATGCCTTATTAATTGAACTGAAAAAGTATATTGCCTAGGCTATCCCAACAGGAATGAGTGCATAACCAAAAATGCAAATCTGTGATGACCTAGGCTACATAAAAAAAAAAAAAAAATTAAAAAAAGATCACAAGATCACAAAGATCACAAGCTCTGCGCTTCCAGCGCTAACTTTAGTGAAGTACGTGGCCACACTGCTAGCCCCTGCCTCTACCCACCGCTTGTGCTTCGCCGATTTGAGGTGGTCTTTAACATCAGCGGCACCACCATGAGCAACAGAGAAGGAGGACTTGCAGTGAGTGCAATAAGCTTCATGCTCATTACCCTGGACTTCTCGCAGAAAGGGGTAAGAGTCACGCAAATCTTTAGAAAAAGAACATTTCCTCTTCGGCATTGTTGCGTTGTTGTTTGCAGTTGTTAGCAGGAAAAAAAAAACATTCGCGCCAGTAGGCTTATATTGCAACATTGTATACTTATCAGTAAAGAGTAAATTGATTATGGCGCGGCCCGTGGTGTAGCGGGTTAAGCGACCGCCGCATGTGTACAGGCTACAGTCCTCGCTGCAGGGTTCGACTCCCGCATCAGACATCGTTTTTGATAGTGATTATTGAAAACCGGGACATATTAGTGTCCCGAGGCATACTTACTGGGACATGGGACATGACAAGTCAAAACCGGGACTGTCCCGGTCAAACCGGGACGTCTGGTCACCCTACTCCAGGGAAAAATGACAACTATGTTCGAGTTGGCAGATAAAGTAGCTGCATTCAAAGCCAAACTGGATTTGTGGGGACGGCACGTGAACAGAGGCATATTGGACATGTTTCAAACATTAGCAGGGATTTTGTGTGAGTAAGAAACCTTGAAACAGTGTTCGAGACAACAACTCTGCCGGTGTTCTGGATTAAAGTCATTGCAGAATACCCAGAGATCGCTAACACAGCACTGAAAACCCTGTTGCCATTTCCAACATCCTATCTGTGTGAAGTGGGGTTTTCTGCAGTGACAGCCACCAAAACAAGGCAAATGAGTAGACTGGACGTAAGCAACACACTTAGGGTGTCTTTGTCTGCCATTACCCCCAGATGGGACCATCTCGGTGCAAAGAAACAAGCTCAGGGCTCCCATTGATTTAGCGTTACGGACAGTTTGTGATGTTATAATAGGGGTATATTGTTGGAGCAATGTGCTAGTAAAGTTCCATATGAGTACACAGTGGATTCACGTTTATTATTATTTATTATGTCTCTAATTCTCCTTGATCAAGTGTCAATAAAGAATACAGCATAAGACATCAGAGGCTCCTGAACACTTTCTTTCTTCCTGGCCTCACCACTGACCTTTGGCTTCAGCAACTTCTCTACAACACTACTAACAACAACAACAACAATAATAATAATCATCATCATCATAAGCATAGTAATAATAATAATAATAATAATAACTCACCAACTAAGTTAACTTTTTTAAATCAGTCAGTCACTCACTCACAGGTAGGGGCGGGACCAGAACCCTGGAGGCGGAGCCAGAACCAAGATGAAAGCAACAGAACTATGATTGTGGTTCTTAATTCCAAAAGGTCTCAACACAAGTAAACAAGTCATACAGAAGATGAGCACAGGATTTACATATGGTGAAATAATAGTGATAGTATTGATGATGACAACGATGATGATGATTTGGAGCTTAAAGCAGAGTTTCAGGAGCAGAGTTTCAAGTCATACTCTGGGTGCCAGGCACCCCATCCTTCATCTCACACACAAGAGCGTGCTCTCCTGCCTGGGAAAATATTGGCTCCTACATCTCCAGGAACCAGGCCCTCCAATCCCTCACTCTCACTCACAGCCAGGAGTGTGCACTCCTGCCTGGGCAATGGTCAGCTTCAGAGATGCCCCGTCCTGGAGCTCTGACTGTCTGGATATGTCTGGATGTCTGTTCCCCTGGTAGAACGGCGTGGTGTACCAAGGGCACGAGGAGGTCTGTTTTTAATAATGATTACTACTACTAGTACTACTATTACCACTACTACTACTACTACTACTACTACTACTACTACTACTACTACTGCTGCTACTACTACTACTACCACTACTACTACTAATAATAATAATAATAACTCATCAACTAAGTTAACTTTTTAAAATCAGTCTAACCCTCCCGGAGCTCAACCATCCAGCCTTAACTCTCCTGTCGCCCTTCGCATTCCGTATACATCCAGTGTCCTCTCGCACTGGGTTAAACTGACCCGGGCCCCAAAGATGAGCAGGAGGAGTTGGCACAATCGGGGCAGTAGAGGAGCGCACAGCCTCTGCATATGTATTTCTCACAGCCACGACAGACGTTATACGTTTTGCAGTCATTCTTAGAGGGACAGATCTGACACCTCTTCCTCTTACTCGCAGGTGGGTGGGTTGGCAGTGACCGTGGAGGTGGTGGTCTGGGCCCGGGCCTGGACCAGGGTCGAGTCGGGAGGCTCACCCCTCAAAGAAGGGGCAGATGCAGAAGAAGAAGGAGAAGAAGAAGGAGAAGAAGAAGCTCCTCCACTGCCGCCCACCGTCACTTGGTGGGTTTTCACGACTGTCGCAGCTGCTTCGGCTCTCGGCAGACGAGTCCTCCGTTCAACGAGTGGTGATTGCCTTGTCTAGCTGCTCTAGAAACTCCTCTTAACTTCTCTTATTGCGCTTGCATCCACTCGGGAGCTGTCATCCTCCTGCAGCTGTAGGTGCCGCTGACTTTGTCCAGGTTGTCCACGCCGGCTTTGTTGGAGCTGTAGACCAGGATGACGGCGGGCTTATTGTCTGCACACTGTCACCTGCCTACGACATCCGGGGTGTGTGTTTTTCTTGGCCAGGTAGGAGACCGGCACAGTCTCTGTGAAGGAAAACTTGGAGGAGAGGACCCGTCTCCCTCGGACCGTGAGCAGCGCGTCCGGTAGCTCGGGTTTGTTCTTTCTGATCGTGCCGAGTAAGGCGTTCTTCTTTTCATTCTTTTCTTCTCTGAGCCTCCTTGTCCTTTTCCCTTCTTTCTCCCTTCTCCTTCTTCTTCTTCTCCTCCTCCTCCACCGTTTCTTTTTTTTTCTCAGTCCCAACAGAAAGTAACAAACTAGAAGGTTCTGAGACTTTCTGAACATTCTGTGATTGATCTGAGAGTTTGTGGCAAAAGATCCACTCAACCTTATCTACTAGCGTCAGTCCTCACAGCAAACACCAGCTGATGGAGAGGACTGTGGAGAAATAGAACCAGCCAAGAATCTGGATCCAAAAAGACATTTACAACCAGGTCCTCACAACAACAAGACCTCACACTCCTCCAAACCTGAGGCTGGTGACAGTTGTGATCGGGACACCAGAGAACCTCAGTCGGGTTTAAATTCTACTCAGAACAATGAAGAACCTGTCGGTGATCTGGACTGTAACACTGTAAAAACTTCAGTTAGCTCCTCTGAATGTGCTGCGAGATTTGAACATGAGGGACAACTGCAGAAACACAACAAGGTCCAAACAGGAGGGAAAACATTGAAATGCTCAGTTTGTGGTAAAACATACCTCTGGAAGAAATATTTCAAGGCTCACGTGAGACTTCATTCAAGAAGAAAACGGTTCAGCTGCTCAGTTTGTAAAAAAACTTTTCAACAGAACAAAGATCTTGTGAGGCCCATGAGAGTCCACACAGGAGAGAAGCCCTTCAGTTGTTCTGTCTGTGGTAGAACATTTGCAGTAAACTCAAATTTGACCCGACACATGAGAGTCCACACACGGAGGAAACCACTGAAGTGTTGGGTTTGTGGTCAAAGATGTGCAGACATGGCAGCACTGAAACAACACAGATGTGTTGGTGAGAGCAGTGGAAGGAAATGAAGCTGCAGAGATGCTTGTTGAGCCAGTTTCTGAGAGGAAGACTTGACTCAACATTGATGAGTTTAAACCTGTGACACAGACTCAAAAATAAGTTGTGCTCTATCATATTCAGCTGAAGACAGTGTGTGTGAGGACATCATGTACTGCACTGAAAACACAAAGCATTTAAAGCAACATGTTCATTTTGTGATTGAACTTTCAGTGTAACTCCATTCATCTGATGACACATGAGTGATTTAAAGTCTGTGATTTGATGGTAGAAAGGAAACACAGTGTTGCTTTAAAGTCTTTCTGCTGTACAAAGTCGTCCTTCTCTTGGAGCTTTGCTGACAGTTACAGTAAATCCCTGTTCAGGATGGTCTTTAATGGAACTTTATTCACACGTTTGACAAACAGCTTCAATGTTACAACGCACTGTTGAACTTTTCCTCAAGAAGTTTGCTGACAGTTCTCCTGATTCCTCTGATCCAGATTTCTGTCCTAACGTATCATCAAACATAGACAGCTCAGTCATGTTGTATAAACTTCTCTATGTGACGTCTTTTGGTTCAAAGTTCTTCATGTTCTTTGGACCGTATCGTCTCTTTGGATCCGCACGTCACACAGTTAACTGTTGCTAACATTGACAGTTCACGGCTGATGTTGAGACCCGTTTGGTCTCATCCAGACTGAATGTGTGATTTTTGTCTTCAGAAATAAACTGGACTGATGTTCTTACTTCAACTCCAGGTGTAATTATTCTGATGGAGCTCCTGATGGACCAGCTGGCTGTTTCTGTGGATTCAGATCCACTTTCTGACATTTTTTCTGCATTCAGAAACTATTCATACCAACAGGTGAGAAAAACACTGATTCAACATCAGAGTCACTGTTTTTATTTCTCTGAAATATTCCTTCTGTGCATTAGAATTCATTTCTTAATTATCTCTGTTTCATTAATTACAATGTCAGGTCACTTCAAGAACATGAACTTATAAGACAACTCATAAAAACACGGTGCTTTCAAAAGTATTCATCATGCAGAATGAGACTGTCAGAAATCTGACAGCACAGGCTGATCGGGCAGTGCTCAGAGGTTTTTAAGGTCACAGGTTCAATCCTCGGCTTACTTTGGATTTTGACATTCAACACAAAGAGGAAGGTTCAAAACCTGGAAGAACCAGTACAGACTGTCTGAGGAAATGTCTCAGGATGGTGAAGGTTTTTCTGAATATTTTGAGGCAGTGGGGTCAGTCCTCACTCAAGTCTGTGGATTCTGAAGTCGGACATCTCAGAGAAGAGTGAAAAGCTCTGAGGGAGATGAAGTACATCAGATCAAGTATCCCAGCGGTATCTGAGATATTAGTGGATTTTCCCTCTGTGATGGAAACACAGCATCTAACAGAAGGTTTCATTTACATCACAGACTTACATCAAATATGTCATTTCCTGTCGTTACATTCAAAACCGACGCGATGGCAGCAACTGGAGGAACGAATCACTTGTTTCCTTTTGGTCAGTAAATCAAAGTCTGTCTTCATTTAGTCATCATCACTTTTAATCCGGCTGATGATGAACTATTGTTTCTACAAGAAGTTCTGGAATAATGAACCTGTCTGAACAGAGCCCATCTCAACCATGAAGAGAACTTCAAACTTTAAAACATTATCAGTGTTAAAAAAATGATCGATAACAAATCAATCATAAAAATGATATGCTGAATAAGCAATTAAAGGATGAACTGATCCAGACTAAATACTAATAATAAATGAGTCAGAATATGTATAGAAAGAAAGCATTAAGAAATCTTTGATCAATTACAATGATGATTTAGATTTTGAATAGTAATCATCAAAATAAAACAAGCTCAACAAACTTTCGATCTCCATCTTCACCAAAATAAGAATATATATCAAAGTACTAAAAGATAAATGACTTTGTGGCTTCATCTGGCAACATTTTGTCTTTACATTTCATATCGAGGAAAGTTTCTTTTCTTTTCTTTTGGTCTTTCTGTTTTCTAAATAAGCATCCAGGCAGAAATGATGGACAGCAGTTGCATAAATTCTCCTCTCAGCACCCTTTCTTGCAGTTGAGTGAAGACCAGCAGCCACGTAATGGCTGACTCTGTATCCCATCATGCTCTCTGCTCATGACTCATTTTATTTCAGCTTTTCTGTCTTTGTTTTGGACATTTTGTCTTTACGGACACGTAGGAGACGCAGACAGGAAACATGGGGGTAGAGAGAGGGGATGACATGCAGCAAAGGTCCCAGCAGAATCTAAGCAGGGACACATGGTGTGGGACAGAAATAACATCAGCTGTGTGATCCTGGACACACTCAACTGATCTGTTCAGCAGAGACAATGTTTGTCTAACAGGAGGAGACTCTCCGTCCTACAGACCACACAGAGACACTGAGGAACCAGACGACCAGAACCCAAACCCAGGATAAAGAGGTTCAGTGAATGTGGTGTTGAAGGTGTGGAGGTGGATCAGTGTGTCAGAGCAGACTCTGTAGAAGGACAGAGAGCCAGCAGGACAGTCCACATACACTGCTACTCTGTCAGAGACCGAGGAGGAGGAGGAGGAGGAGGAGGAGGAGGAGGAGGAGGAGGAGATGGATGTGAATCTGTTATTGTGCCAGACAGAGTAACGACCATCAGAGCAGAACAGACTCCAGGACTGATCATTCCATCCAAACTCACAGTCTTCACTGTCTCCTTTCCTTCTGATTCTTCTGTAACTCACTGATATATAAACTCCTCCTCTCCTCTCGACCTCCCAGTAACAGCGACCAGTCAGACCAGTTCTACACAGCAGCTGAGGCCACCAGTCAAATCTGTCTGGATGATCAGGATATGACTGAACCTCCTTCACACATGTCATCTTCCTGTTGTTGTCAGACAGTTTGATGTTTCTGTTTACTGTGTTTGTGTCGACTGTGAGTTCACAGGAATCTGATGGAGAGAAGAAGACAGTTATTAATCTATCATCTGTTCATTTATTGATGATGACATCAGAGATTTGAAGGAGTGATGTCACAGTTTGAAGATGGTTTGTTTTCATGAATCAAATTAAAAACACACTTACACTTCCTCAGACCTGCTCTCAACCATCGGACTCCAGCAGGCTCCACCCTGAAAGGAGGAGGGGGGTCAGAGCAGCACATCCACTTTCAGCATGCAAACATGGACATTACATCACTCTCATACACAGTTTGGTTTTTCTGTTCACATGGAGGGTTGGGATTTGATCCATCTGATTCAGTCCAAATCCACCATCGGATTCCTTTGAATCCTTTATTCAATCTAATCAGGTTTCACTTTCAACATTTGCAGGTAACTCAATTTAGAACCAACCAAAGTCAAAGGCTCCGGTCCAATAGTCTTTTTGTTCAGGAAGGTTCCTCACTGAGTGAACTGACCCAGAAGGATTTAAGTGTCAGCCATGATAAGAGCTGTTTGAATTCTCTGAAGAAGGAAAAGAGCTTCACTGCTTCCTTTCCTGTCTCCTTCAGCAGAGGAGACACTGGACCATCCTTTACCAAAGGAAAGGAGATAATGCCGTCCCACAATTCCTTGTGGCAGCAACAGGAAAGTAACGCAACGTTCAGACAGGAGGAGGCGCTGCAGGGAAGAGGAGGCTTCTGGGAGTTTGTCTGTTTGTGTTGAATGTAATCTCTGTGGACCAATCAGGAGAGAGCTTTTTATTTCTCTGATTAACAACTTTATCGAGGCCGACGCTCGCTCACTCTCATTCACTGTCTATGTCTGTCAACCAAAGCTGTCTGCCTGTCTGTCTGTCTGCCTGTCTGTCTGTCTGTCTGAACCTTTATATCCACAACAAATGGTCCCTGGAGCCAGAGATTGAGCCACACTCCACACAGTGAGCTAACATGGCTGACTGAGTGACCGATGCCATTCATCCTATTGATGAGCGCACTAATGAAGGTCAGGCTCCTTCTACTGAGTATATGGATGATCCCAAGGTGTGATAGACTGAAGCAGCTCAACATGGATGAGTCCAGCCCACAGCACCGAGGCCATCTACACCTCCTCACCAAACAGAGCCTGGCCTTTCACCTGAACCATTGTTGTCTAGCTCTCACACAGAGTATCAAACCCAGGGCCATCAGTACTGTGATGATTCAGTAAGATTGTTGCTGACCACAAGGTGTCAGGAGGTTTGTTGGGGATATAGTTTCAGCTGGGCGGGGCTATAAAGGTGATGGACAGGGATGCACAGGCACAGGTGTATGAGCAGCAAGATGACCAATAAAGATTTCATCACAGTGATCCAGGTTTGGTTTCTTAAACACACGAACAAAACAAGTAGTGAAAACCTGGAGCGGCCCTTGTGTTTGATGTGGAGCTTCACTGGAAAGAGGAGACTATGCTCCACCTTCAGCTCCTGCAATCTGCTCAACACCACCTAAACCTGCTGCACCACGTCTGGTGTGTAGTCCAGGAAAATAATAATAATATTCAACTTCAACCAGTCGCAGTATGAGCGCCTTCTCACGATAACGTCGGGGTAAGAGTCCCGATAAGTGTGATCAGAGAAGTTTCCGAGGCAGGTGAAATCAAATGTGACACTAAAAATATGAAATATAATGTCTGACATGGAGGAGCCTCAGGAAGCACGTCTACTCCATGTGCTGTTTGCTAGCTCCTCCACAATATTCCATTTTATTTCACTTCTGACGTTGATAATGAAGTCAGATTTTTCACCAGCTCGTCCACGTTTATATCCTGCATGAAACAACACGGTAAGAACACACAGGGAGAAGTATCTAAGATGGAGCTTTTTGTAGTCCATCTTCTGAACTTTGTAGTTTTCACACAGACCACGTCAACAACATCCACGTCACATAATTACGTAGCCTAGTGAAAGTGCAGTCAGACTCTCTGAGCACTGTGGTTATCTTTTCCTAAGTCCTTATAAATCATCCTTCACATCTTTCCTTGACCTCAGGATGTTTTCCATCCAGGTCAAGGAAAAGTGTTTAGGAAAGGACAGAGGAGGTCATTTTTTTGACTATTGGACTGCAGACAAAGACTGAGTTGAGATCTGTCACCAGCTTTGACAGAGAAAATGTTTCCAGCTCTTCCTCCTCTATCACACTGACTGTCTGTGGCTGCAGCAGGCCTCTTCATACCTGAGAGTGTCCAGTCTCCAGTGTGGATCCTCCAGTCCAGCAGACAGCAGCTTCACTCCTGAGTCTCCTGGATGATTGTAGCTCAGGTCCAGCTCTCTCAGATGGGAGGGGTTGGAGCTGAGAACTGAGGCCAGAGAAGTACAGCCTTCCTCTGTGATCAGACAGCCTGACAGCCTGAAAACACACAAAACAACACACATGGAAGATCATCTGAGGGTCCTGCTGCGTCAGTCAAATAAAGACGAACACAAACTGTGTGTTCATCTGACCTGAGACTTTCCAGTGCACAGTGTGGACTCTCCAGTCCAGCAGACAGCAGCTTCACTCCTGAATCCTGCAGGTTGTTGTTACTCAGGTCCAGATCTTTCAGACTAGAGGACTGGGAGCTGAGAACTGAGGACAGAGCTTCACAGCTTCTCTCAGAGAGGTTACAGTCACTCAGTCTGGAGAAACAACAGAAAGGAAACAAGGTATAAGTTTTTTTCCTCCAGTTGAAAGATATCAGAGTATTTATTGATGAATAAATCAGACTTACAGAGCTTTGTTGGAGGCTTTGATCACTGGCAGCAGCCTCAGAAGAGCCTCCTCTGAAGCAGAGAATTTCTTCAGGTCAAACACGTCCAGATCTTCTTCTGATGACAGTAAGATGAAGACCAGAGCTGACCACTGAGCAGGAGAAAGTTCCTCTGTGGAGAGACTTCCTGAACTCAGGTACTGTTGGATCTGCTCCACTAGAGAACGATCATTCAGTTCATTCAGACAGTGGAACAGATTGATGCTTCTCTCTGCAGAGGGAGTCTCCTCGATCTTCTTCTTGATGTACTCGACTGTTTCCTGATTGGTTTTTGAGTCACTTCCTGTCTGTGTCAGCAGACCTCGTAGGAGAGTCTGATTGGTCTGCAGTGAAAGTCCCAGGAGGAGGCGGAGGAACAAGTCCAGGTGTCCATTTGGACTCTGTAAGGCCTTGTCCACAGCACTCTGGTGGAGATGTGTTAGTTTAGGTTTGTCTCTGAAGACTTTAGACCACCTGGATGTTTGTTGTTCTTCTGCCAGCAGGTTGACTCCAGAGTTGATGAAGGTCAGATGGACATGAAGAGCAGCCAGAAACTCCTGAACACTCAGATGGATGAAGCAGAACACCTTGTCCTGGTACAGTCCTCTCTCCTCTTTAAAGATCTGTGTGAACACTCCTGAGTACACTGAGGCTGCTCTGATATCGATGCCACACTCTGTCAGGTCTGATTCATAGAAGATCAGGTTTCCTTTCTGCAGCTGATGAAAAGCCAGTTTTCCCAGAGACTCAATCATCTTCCTGCTCTCTGGACTCCAGTGTGGATCTGTCTCAGCTCCTCCATCATACTTGATGTTCTTCACTTTGGACTGAACCACCAGGAAGTGGATGTACATCTCAGTCAGGGTCTTGGGCAGCTCTCCTCCCTCTCTGGTCTTCAACAGATCCTCCAGAACTGTAGCAGAGATCCAGCAGAAGACTGGGATGTGACACATGATGTGGAGGCTTCGTGATGTCTTGATGTGGGAGATGATTCTGCTGGCCTGCTCCTCATCTCTGAATCTCTTCTTGAAGTACTCGTCCTTCTGTGGGTCAGTGAACCCTCTGACCTCTGTCACCATGTCAACACAGTCAGGAGGGATCTGATTGGCTGCTGCAGGTCTTGTGGTTATCCAGAGGCGAGCAGAGGGAAGCAGTTTCCCCCTGATGAGGTTTGTCAGCAGCACATCCACTGAGGTGGACTCTCTAACATCAGTCAGGATCTCAGTGTTGTGGAAGTCCAGAGGAAGTCGACACTCATCCAGACCGTCAAAGATGAACACAACCTGGAAGTCTTCAAACCTGCAGATTCCTGCTTCTTTGGTTTCAGTGAAGAAGTGATGAACAAGTTCCACCAAGCTGAACTTTTTCTCTCTCAGCACATTCAGCTCTCTGAAAGTGAATGGAAATGTGAACTGTATGTCCTGGTTGGCTTTGTCTTCAGCCCAGTCCAGAGTGAACTTCTGTGTTAAGACTGTTTTCCCAATGCCAGCCACTCCCTTTGTCATCACTGTTCTGATTGGTTCATCTCTTCCAGGTGAGGCTTTAAAGATGTCTTCTTGTCTGATGGTTGTTTCTGGTCTGTCTGCTTTCCTGGATGCTGTTTCAATCTGTCTGACCTCATGTTCATCATTGACCTCTGCAGTCCCTCCCTCTGTGATGTAGAGCTCTGTGTAGATCTGCTTCAGAAGGGTTGGGTTTCCTGTTTTAGCAATCCCCTCAAACACACACTGGAACTTCTTCTGCAGGTTAGATTTAAGTTCACGCTGACAAACTCCAGAACGACTTCCTGAATGTTGACACAACAAATAAGATCATTCAGTGATTGATGAAGGAAATATGACAATGTAATTCCCCTAAAGAATCCATGTAAACATATTAGTGTCCATCTGTTGAGACATCAGTAAATGTCTCATTCATCCATCATGTTAAATCTTTAGAGAAATCCTCTTACTGCTCTGCAGACAGTCAGCCAGCTCCTCCTGCTTCATTCTCCTCAGGAAGTGCAGTGTGATCTTCAGAAATGACTCTCTGCTGCTCGTCCTCTGCTCTTCATCCTCACCGTCCAACACCTCCTCATCCTCCCTCTGACTCTCTAAGCACTCTGGGTCATCGGGACTCAGACCCTTCTGGATCCTCTTCAGCTCGTTCTTCACAAAAGTGACAATGTTCTCCTCCAGCAGCTGGAACAGAATATTATATGAATGACACAATCAAAGTCACATCATGGAAGCAAACATCAGATCCATGTTGGACAGACTGACAATCCACTGGTCTAAAGAGTGCAGCATGGAGATGACTGTGAACAGAATAGATGTAAAGTAGTTGTTGTCCATGTACAGACCATAAATATGGAGTCCAGGTGTGTTTGATGCTGCTGGGCAGACTGACCACTGGGAACCTCTGAGCTCTCCTGGTCCACTCTGTGGAGGAATCATGAAGAATGAGCTCACATTATGTCTGTGCACTCAGAGACAAACACAAGGTGAAGGTCCTTTGAGTTCAAGCGTTGACTCCAACATTGAATCAGATGCTTTCCCCTGACATTAAAGTGTTGATCGTACTGCTGATCCCACTGGGAACCAACAGTCCAGTCTGCATTTCTGTGCAGCTTTCACTTTACTGTGTTGGTTCAGCAGCTTGTCTGGTTTAGTCCCTCCACTTCTTGTTGACCTCTAGAACACTGTGGACAGCAACACACAGCTCACACAGGCTAATTGGATGCTACCTGTCAGTGTAAACTGTTAGTGAGGAAGATGCTCAGTCGTCCTTAACACAGCTAACAATCACACCAAGGTCACCACACTCCTGAGTGACCTGAACACACATGAACCACTGAGAGGCGAGCCCACCAGCAGATACAAGAAAAAGTCTACAGAGTGTTTACAACAGTTAGAAAAGAAAGAAAGCACAGAGCGACAGCTATATGACATCCTGTCTCCTGGTGACAGCATCCTGTGCATGTCTGGGCTTCACAAAGAGGGAGCTCCACTCAGGAGCAACCAGCAGCATCAACTCACTGACATACAACATCACCAATCATGGAGCCACCATCCTAGCTCCATTGGCTGGCAACACTCCTCACCATGTCCACAACTCAATGGACTGCAAACGAGGTTGGAGGACTGAAAGTGGACTCAGATGAAACCATGGTGTCCTACGATTTGACCTCACTGTTTACATGTATCCCAACCAGAGAGGCAGCTGAAACGGATTTGTGGATCACTGAACTTCTGTCTCTATCACCAGAATCACCCATCGTGTCCAGTGTCTACATGGAAGATGCAGAAACCAGCCTGCAGTCCAGACCTGTCCCCCTTTGAAAATGTGTGGAGCATTATGAAGCTCAAAAAACGACAACAGAGACCATCGAACTGTTGAACAGCTGAAGTCTGATCAGCAAGAATGAGAAAGAATTTCACTTTAAAACTTCAACAATTATTGTCGTCAGTTCACAAACCATTCAAAGAAAAGCTGACCAACACAGAGGTCACATGACCCTGTCACATGACCCTGTTTGTCTTGTCAGTTTTCAGTCCTCACCTTTGATCAACAGACTGACGTCCATCTTTGAAGGATATAGGATGAAGCATAGACCTGTCACTCTTCATGGACACTGTGCTGGGTTCTGGTTCTTCCAGCTTCCTCCTGATAGAAACACAAAGACAACAGGATCTAATCTGCAGTGCAACCAGAACAGTGAAACAATGTGTTCTGGATCCATTTGACAAAACAATGTTCTGCTTGTTTTCTCCTGTCATCCAGCAGAACTGTTCTCCACGACTGAAAACAAAACTTCTCTTCAAGAACTCCAGAGTGAATCAATGTAAGAACAGTTCTGTCATGTTGAAGGGAAACAAAGAGCTGACGTATGATTGACAACACTCAGACAAGATGAGTAGAGCAGCTGATCTCAGTCCAGCTGTTGTCACTGACATGTTTCTATTTTGTTGTCACTGACTGAAAACTAGAAAATGTTGATTTGATGGAGGAACTCAGTGGAATCAGGGTTAGCCTTCGTTAGCAGCTAGCATCTGTTAGCCTCAATAAAATCACTGTTTTATACTCATGCAGTCATCAGACAACAGTCAGAACGTGTGTGTGGAGAAAATGTTGAACTGAAGTCAAGAGATGAAGACTGCTTCTACTGCTTCTACTGCTTCTACTGGTCAGTGTTCAGATGTGAGAATCTAAATGTTTGTGAAGAACGAAGCTGAAAATAAAGATTCAGGTTTAAAAAACTTCTCTGGATAAATAACAGTTCAAACATGAATCAGTCAGATTTTAATGTTATTAACAGCTGACCTCTGTGCAGCAGGCGGACGGACATCTTTAAATTCAATGAAACGACCAATGGACTGGTCACTCTTGAAGGACACACAGCTGGGTCCAGGTCCAAGTCCAGGTCCAGGTCCAGGTCCAGCAGAGTCTGGTCTCAGAGTCTGCTGTGGGCTTCAACAGAACACACACAGAGCTTTGAGTGTGAATAATGATGGTGGAGTGATGTGAGTGCTGAGCTGTGACATGGAGAAGAGTCGTGGACAGTTAGAGATCCTCCTCTCACCTCTGAGCTTTGGTCTGGCTGTCATGTTCCCCACACAGAGAGCTTTTAGAGGGAGGGACTCCCTCCTCTCTGTCCTCACACTGATTCATGCTGCTCAACTCACATCCACATCAGCTCACACACACTTTGATCTGGAGAGGAAACACAAATCATTCATGTGCACATGGACTCAGATCATCCTGTCATCATTTGTCCTGTACAGAGATCAGCTGCTCCTCCACTGATTAACAAAGACTCATGTGACAAGAAAGTTTTCTGATCTTCATCATTTCAAATGGAATCTGTGTTCAGACAGCTGACATCCTGCAGTTGACTTTGGCTCCACCAGATGGCGCTGCATGATTTGTAAAGACAGGTGGAGGAAGCTTTGAGCCCCATGTTGATGATCACTGACTGATCCTTTCTCTTCCTCTGTTTGCTATCAGAGTGACTGAAGCTTCTGTGCTCAGCCTGAACAAACAGCTAGAAAACACCACTGTCAATCTACAATCAATACATGATCAATAGTTTCTTATTGGACAGAGAAGTTTGAACTTTATTGTTCAACACAGAAGGTGAACAGTGAAGAGCAGCAGGCCTGAGTACCGGAGGTCATCAATAACATCAAATCAGAGAAGCAGTGGTACAACAAGTACTCTGAACTAGTAATACTACACTGTGAAAATACTGCATTCAAAGTCTTCCTCAAGTTAAAGTACAAAGTATTACCAACAACATGGACTGACATGGAACACTTCAAGAGCTCCTTTAACCACTTTATACACTGCTGGATCGTTGAATATAGAAGATGACTTCACATTTGACTGGTCCATCAAATATTTGCTGCCAAACGTGACTAAAGCTGTCAGATACACGTGGTGAAGTCCAAGTTTGAATGTTTGGACAGTTTTTCTGTTTACACTGTGAACAATCAGAGACAGATCATCAAACTGTTTATTGTGACTCCAGATGTGAATATAAAATCAGACACAAACACTGTGACATCATTTAGTGACACACTGACATATTTATGGATTCAAACGTTAAACTGGTCCTCGTGTTCTGAAAGCACACTACGTCTGAGAGTCAGTGATCAGAGTCAGTAAAAACACTCAAACTTCCCAACACTGTGTCTGAGAGTCAGTGATCAGAGTCAGTAAAAAGACTCGAACTTCCCAACACTGTGTCTGAGAGTCAGTGATCAGAGTCAGTAAAAACACTCAAACTTCCCAACACTGTGTCTGAGAGTCAGTGATCAGAGTCAGTAAAAAGACTCGAACTTCCCAACAGTAAACTGAGAGTCAGTGATCAGAGTCAGTAAAAAGACTCGAACTTCCCAACACTGTGTCTGAGAGTCAGTGATCAGAGTCAGTAAAAAGACTCGAACTTCCCAACACTGCCCAAGCCAGGGCGGGTTCAGCCAGTTGTGGCTTCGCGCATGCGCCCTTCATTTGCAGCCTGCACGCGGAGGGATGAACATCTCCCGCTCTGACTGCAGCTGGGCGAGGCCTGCTGCTCGAGGACCGGGCCGCCTGTGAGTTCTTTGGCGCGGAGGAGGTGTCCGCGGCAGCACACGCTGCTCTCTGACACTAAGAACGACACGTGCTGCTTTACGTCAGTCTCAAAGTCTCTACGACAACAGAAAAAGTCGCTACATTAGTCACTTTAAAAACTAAAAGAGTCGCTGCCAAAGGCGGGAAGTCCGGCTCGTGTCCGCCTCCTCCACAGGCTGGTTCAGGCAGGAAAAGCTGCTTCAGTCATCAGGAAGTGGATCCACATTAATAAAGACTCTGTGTTCAGCTCCTGAGCAGCAGCTAACTCTGCTTCTACTCTGATTCCACCGTTCACACACACTGAATGGCTCCTTCAGGTCACAGTTAAACTCAGAGCTGTGACTTTGGACAGATGAAGAATGGAGCGGCACATTGTTGCTGTTTCTAGAGGAACTAAGCTAACGACAGCTTGTTAACGAGTCACACAGTAAAAACTTGTTCATTACCTTCAGCTGGAGCTTCACACGGAGAAAACTAACTGCGACACATCCTCACACAAAGGTGACAACACCTCATGACTGATTAACAAAGCTCACTTAACCTGTTTGTCGAGCTATTGTTGCTATAAATAGCAACGAAGTTCCAAAAAAACAGCTGTTCAGTTCCCGCGTTACACGAAACTTATTTAATAAAGATTTTTCAAATGTAATAATATTACAATAGAATATAATGCATAGTTGCTGTGGTCTGTTTATTTATTCTATTCAAATATATACACACCCGTGAACTATAAATCAACAGGAATAATATGTAAATAAACCAGAACAGTAAAACAGTTTTCAGGGTTGTGAAAGGGGCTTCAATGCAGACCTCCCCTCAGCCAGAGTCACAGTTACTGTGGCTTGGCAGTACCAGCTGCCAAAGTGCTGGTGGTGAGTGGCAGGTCCCGCTCCGTCCAACACTGCTTGCATGTGATGGTGTCCGTCTTTCTGCTGTAGCTCCTCTGTTCTTCTTCCTGCCTTTTCCTTTTGTGGTAGTGCCGCGTGGTATACGGCACATCAGACGCTCCAGCAGGTCTGGGAACAACCTGAGGACCCTGAGACTGCGAGGCAAGCAGGACAGGTCTGGGCACAGACAGGAGAGGTTGTTGGAGATGTGGCTCAAGTGCTGCAAGAAAGGGCGCGCCCACACCAACAGGTGGAGCTACTGGCATGTTCCGTCACTCCTTTAGCTGGGCCACTCCTGCAGCATTAGGGGGTAGAACAGGTTTGCCTTTCCTCTCAGCTGCTTAATGTTACTACAAGAAATGATAATAACGTGTCATTATCATGTTTCCTCACACATACATGCCATTTCTCCACACCAAGCACAACAACAGTCTTTGTTGCCCTGAGTCTCCCTCCTAGAGATTGTATCTTGGAGGGACATGGAGGGTATATTGTCCGTCCTCCGTCCACTTGCTGGGGAGCTAAATTAGAACAAATGAACAGAGAGATGCAGTTAATGTTAATATATTCATATCATTGATGTGTGCAGTTTGTTTCAGACCAAGGACTTTTCTTCCTCCACACAACACATGAACACAAATGTGTGTAGATTTCATGTAGCAAATGAAAGAAGACAAGCTGCTGCAGCTTTAGGAACACTACGGCCTACAGTGTGACAGAGAAGACGATCCTTCATATGCAGAAATGAAAGATTTCAAATAAAGAACACGTTTTCTTTGGATCCTTTAACAAGTGAAGTGATGAAGGTTAAGATTCTTTCAGTTCACTAATGCACCAGCACATTAGATAACACAGGAAATTCATTCTTCACTTGTTGAGCACTGACTTGCTGTGACCTTACATAACTTCCCTTACATAACTGTGCATTGTGTTGCTGTGTGCATTCCTCATGTAGTATCTGTCCTTACAGCCTGAGTAGGATATGTTCTGACCTCTGACCTTGATGAGCGCAGAGCAGCACCCCGTCCCTGGAAGTTGTGGAAGTGGAAGGTTGGAGCTGGGGACCGAGGCTGGGATCAGATGATGTTGAAGCGGGGTTGGAAACTGCGACAGCGCCTGTGGAAAAAACACAAAATAGACAGACTGTCATCACATGAAAATGAATAGCACTGCTTCTGTAGTGAGACAGCCACATGTAATGAACATGTGATATATAATTAGAAATCACACTCATTGACACCTTTAAGAATTCAATCAAAACTTAGCACTCTGCATAGTGGCCACAGTAAAACTGTCAAGTCCTCGTCATCTCAAGTGTCGTGGGGGCCTCTTATCTTGCAGTCCTCGGTGACGGCATTATTTTGGCTGTATAGATATTTGATCATTACTGTAGCTCTCATCTCCAGGAGGTGCTGATCATTACTGGGGTCCCCACCATGATGCAGGACAGCCGTCCTCGCAGACTCTTTCACCTTCACCTAATCTTTCTTTGCATCCTCCAAGTCAAAGAGGCTGGCGCCATCATCCCCTCTTCTGCTGAATGTAGGATCCATTCTGTATGGTAAACAAGACGACAACAAGAAACGGCTGTTTGCTGTGTGTCCTCTTATATTGCACAAAATGATGTGTATACTGTATGAGCATAATTTCATCTCTTATAATCTGTCTCAGTATAGCATCATGGATGGAGTCTGTACATATTTATTTCAGATCATCATACTACAGGACAGAGAAACAGACTCATATTTTCACTGTATAACAGATCATTTGTCTGTCTGTGATAATGGATCATGCTAAGGCTGATCACTTTCATTTCTAATCATCAGTTACCAGTTAAGCTACTAATGAACCTTTGCATTTCATTCAGCTCTTCTCAATGTAAGAGACGTTGACACAGAAACTCAGCGTGCTCAGCAAACAACCTGAATACATGGACTGATCCATAAACGTCTGTTTTAGCTGACTGAACATTCAAATCAAGAAAACGTGGATTTCATCTCTATCACTTCTAACTTGTACAAACATTTCGGTAGGTTTGTAGGATTAGAAATCCAACCTGTTACTTTGACTATGGTGTGACTCTGTCCATCCATGAAGGCCTGGGGGCCTCTGAACACAGACAGCCATGAAAGATCTCGGATTTTTCTGAGTAAGGGGCCATCCAGGCGCCGCAGCATTCATAGAGGGGCCAAGTATTTGTCCAACATCCTTGCACACAATCCCCTGTTTAGGTAAGGTACATACATTTCAGCAGTCACACCGTGTTCAATCACTTCATTAAACACGTAATTATAAAAAGCTCCTCATCAATTTTACATGCATTTTTACTGTACAGACAAAATTCTCTCAAACACACAGCATGTGAGAAAATCCAGCATTTTATTCATTTTATAAATGAATTTTTTTTCACATATACTGTCAGTTCAAAACATCTCTCTCTCACAAACACAGACAAAGTTGCATGTGGGTGACTCCTGTACATTTCGCTTCTCAAACAGCATTATTCTTCAGTTTCTGTGACAGGAACTGAACCGTCTCACAAATACACAGGCGAGCAGTTATTACTTTCCAAGATCGCCGCTCACCGTCACATCCTGCAGCATCAGCATTGATTGGTGACTCTGGCGGCTCCAAAACATATAACCAAACAAAAAGCTTGAAAAATGTGAATATTATTTATCTACAAGAAACTCATTCCAAGGTTGAAGATGAAGTCACTGTCTGGTCAAACAATGGGGAGATGAAGTGTATTTCAGCCACGGCACATCAAGCTCAGCAGGGGTCGCCATTCGGCTGCTCAGATTGTCTCTCATGTGGCAGATGTTCATGGTCATTGGCTGACACTAACTCTGACACTAACTCTTGATGATCTCAAATCTTCTTAGTCAACATTTATGGCTACAACAGGAGCTGAAAATAAAAACCTATTAGAACAAACTGGCTTATAATGAGATAATATTAAATCAACACACTCAACTGATAACGTTATAGTAGGCGGTGATTTGAATCTAGTCCATGATGAATTCTTTGATAAATGAATACTGGATCTTCTGCAAGTCATCCAAACAACACTTTGACTTACTTCCACAGTGACCATGGCTTCACTGATGCCTGGAGGCCCTTAAATCCAGGAATATTTCAATTCTTTAACTCCAACTATAAATCCAGAATTGATCACTGGTTAATTGCAATCAGCCTCCTAAATTATAATCTCAGCTCTGACATCTCTGCTGCTCCTCTAACTGATCACAGTGTTATCTATCTATATGTAAAGTCTAACAACACAATAACATAATAATCACAAATGGATTCAATGAAAAATTGTATTGTTTCCAGCTTCTGTCTCTAGAGATGATGTAACCTTTGGTATGATCCACACACACACACACACACACACACACACACACACACACACACACTTAGTGTACTTATGATTGAATTTAAAACAATTATGAAATATCTAAAACTTCTAACAACAATAAAAGCACAACATTTCTGATATCTTAAAGAATTTCCGTACTGATTTGGACAGATGAAATCAATCTGAATCCTCCCTCATCAAAGCTGTTTATTTTTTTATTTTACTAGTTTACTTATTTAAATATTTTCTTTTTTTCTTCATTATGTCCGTTTTGTTTTTGATTTCATTCCGTCTGCTCTTGCTCTTTGTGTTGAAGCATCTTGAGATATGTTGCATTGATGTCAGTTTTATGTTCACTTGTCATTCTCTCTATAGTTCTGAATTATGGATTATGTAAACAATGCCACTTTTGTTACTGTTGTTCTTTCTCATAAATGAATAAATAAAAGTTAGCACGTTAGCACACAGGAAGTACACCTACTTCAGTACCGCTTCTTTGCAGGTTTTCAAAATAAAAGCGGCCAAACTAAATCCTACAAAGTAAAAGTATTTATTATTTTACATGATGTATTCTAGAATATCTACAGACAAGTCATCATGTTGTAACAGATCTGTCACTCTTACTTTACATTTAGTCATTTAGCAGAGGCTTTAATCCAAAGCGACTCACAGAGAAGGGAACAGGGAACTTTGTGGACTCACTGACGTAATTGTCACGTGTTCAAACTGTTTGTTTCCTCTTTTTAGTTTCACTTTCTGTGAGGATGTGTCGCAGTTAGTTTTCTCCGTGTGAAGCTCCAGCTGAAGGTAATGAACAAGTTTTTACTGTGTGACTCGTTAACAAGCTGTCGTTAGCTTATTAACGAGGATCTATTATCTATTCATGTGGATCCACTTCCTGATGACTGAAGCAGCTTTTCCTGCCTGAACCAGCCTGTGGAGGAGGCGGACACGAGCCGGACTTCCCGCCTTTGGCAGCGACTCTTTTAGTTTTTAAAGTGACTAATGTAGCGACTTTTTCTGTTGTCGTCGAGACTTTGAGACTGACGTAAAGCAGCACGTGTCGTTCTTAGTGTCAGAGAGCAGCGCGTGCTGCCGCGGACACCTCCTCCCAGCCAAAGAACTCACAGGCGGCCCGGTCCTCGCGCAGCAGCCTCGCGCAGTTTGATGATCTGTCTCTGATTGTTCACAGTGTAAACAGAAAAACTGTCCAAACATTCAAACTTGGACTTCACCACGTGTATCTGACAGCTTTAGTCACGTTTGACAGCAAATATTTGATGGACCAGTCAAATGTGAAGTCATCTTCTATATTCATGCGCAGCAGCCTCGCGCAGCTGCAGTCAGAGCGGGAGATGTTCATCCCTCCGTGTGCAGGCTGCAAATGAAGGGCGCATGCGCGAAGCCACAACTGGCTGATCCCGCCCTGGCTTAGGCAGTGTTGGGAAGTTTGAGTCTTTTTACTGACTCTGATCACTGACTCTCATTTTAGTGTTGGGAAGTTCGAGTCTTTTTACTGACTCTGATCACTGACTCTCAGACATAGTGTTGGGAAGTTCGAGTCTTTTTACTGACTCTGATCACTGACTCTCAGACACAGTGTTGGGAAGTCGAGTCTTTTTACTGACTCTGATCACTGACTCTCAGATGTAGTGTTGGGAAGTTCGAGTCTTTTTACTGACTCTGATCACTGACTCTCAGACACAGTGTTGGGAAGTTCAAGTCTTTTTACTGACTCTGATCACTGACTCTCAGTTTAGTGTTGGGAAGTTCGAGTCTTTTTACTGACTCTGATCACTGACTCTCAGACACAGTGTTGGGAAGTTTGAGTGTTTTTACTGACTCTGATCACTGACTCTCAGACGTAGTGTGCTTTCAGAGCACGAGGACCAGTTTAAAGTTTGAATCCACAAATATGTCAGTGTGTCACTAAATGATGTCTCAGTGTTTGTGTCTGATTTTATATTCATATCTGGAGTCACAATAAACAGTTTGATGATCTGTCTCTGATTGTTCACAGTGTAAACAGGAAAACTGTCCAAACATTCAAACTTGGACTTCACCACGTGTATCTGACAGCTTTAGTCACGTTTGGCAGCAAATATTTGATGGACCAGTCAAATGTGAAGTCATCTTCTATATTCAATGATCCAGCAGTGTATAAAGTGGTTAAAGGAGCTCTTGAAGTGTTCCATGTCAGTCCATGTTGTTGGTAATACTTTGTACTTTAACTTGAGGAAGACTTTGAATGCAGTATTTTCACAGTGTAGTATTACTAGTTCAGAGTACTTGTTGTACCACTGCTTCTCTGATTTGATGTTATTGATGACCTCCGGTACTCAGGCCTGCTGCTCTTCACTGTTCACCTTCTGTGTTGAACAATAAAGTTCAAACTTCTCTGTCCAATAAGAAACTATTGATCATGTATTGATTGTAGATTGACAGTGGTGTTTTCTAGCTGTTTGTTCAGGCTGAGCACAGAAGCTTCAGTCACTCTGATAGCAAACAGAGGAAGAGAAAGGATCAGTCAGTGATCATCAACATGGGGCTCAAAGCTTCCTCCACCTGTCTTTACAAATCATGCAGCGCCATCTGGTGGAGCCAAAGTCAACTGCAGGATGTCAGCTGTCTGAACACAGATTCCATTTGAAATGATGAAGATCAGAAAACTTTCTTGTCACATGAGTCTTTGTTAATCAGTGGAGGAGCAGCTGATCTCTGTACAGGACAAATGATGACAGGATGATCTGTCTGAGAGGAGGTCTGGTCTGAGAGGTTGGAGGTGGAGAGAGCGATAATGTTGGAGGCGTTGGAGCGGGAGATGTTCATCCCTCCGTGTGCAGGCTGCAAATGAAGGGCGCATGCGCAAAGCCACAGCTGGCTGATCCCGCTCTGGCTTGGGCAGTGTTGCGAAGTCTTTTCACTGACTCTGATCATGGACTCTCAGACACAGTGTTGGGAAGTTTGAGTCTTTTTACCGACTCTGATCACTGACTCTCAGATGTAGTGTTGGGAAGTTTGAGTCTTTTTACCGACTCTGATCACTGACTCTCAGACACAGTGTTGGGAAGTTTGAGTCTTTTCACTGACTCTGATCACTGACTCTCAGTTTAGTGTTGGGAAGTTTGAGTCTTTTTACTGACTCTGATCACTGACTCTCAGTTTAGTGTTGGGAAGTTTGAGTCTTTTTACTGACTCTGATCACTGACTCTCAGATGTAGTGTTGGGAAGTTTGAGTCTTTTTACTGACTCTGATCACTGACTCTCAGATGTAGTGTTGGGAAGTTTGAGTCTTTTTACTGACTCTGATCACTGACTCTCAGTTTAGTGTTGGGAAGTTTGAGTCTTTTTACTGACTCTGATCACTGACTCTCAGACGTAGTGTTGGGAAGTTCGAGTCTTTTTACTGAATCTGATCACTGACTCTCAGACACAGTGTTGGGAAGTTCGAGTCTTATTACTGACTCTGATCACTGACTCTCAGTTTAGTGTTGGGAAGTTCGAGTCTTTTTACTGACTCTGATCATGGACTCTCAGACACAGTGTTGGGAAGTTTGAGTCTTTTTACCGACTCTGATCACTGACTCTCAGATGTAGTGTTGGGAAGTTTGAGTCTTTTCACTGACTCTGATCACTGACTCTCAGTTTAGTAGTGGGAAGTTTGAGTCTTTTTACCGACTCTGATCACTGACTCTCAGATGTAGTGTTGGGAAGTTCGAGTCTTTTTACTGAATCTGATCACTGACTCTCAGACACAGTGTTGGGAAGTTCGAGTCTTATTACTGACTCTGATCACTGACTCTCAGTTTAGTGTTGGGAAGTACGAGTCTTTTTACTGACTCTGATCACTGACTCTCAGTTTAGTGTTGGGAAGTTTGAGTCTTTTTACTGACTCTGATCATGGACTCTCAGACACAGTGTTGGGAAGTTTGAGTCTTTTTACCGACTCTGATCACTGACTCTCAGATGTAGTGTTGGGAAGTTTGAGTCTTTTCACTGACTCTGATCACTGACTCTCAGTTTAGTAGTGGGAAGTTTGAGTCTTTTTACCGACTCTGATCACTGACTCTCAGATGTAGTGTTGGGAAGTTTGAGTCTTTTTATTGACTCTGATCACTGACTCTCAGACGTAGTGTTGGGAAGTTCGAGTCTTTTTACTGACTCTGATCACTGACTCTCAGACACAGTGTTGGGAAGTTCGAGTCTTATTACTGACTCTGATCACTGACTCTCAGACATAGTGTTGGGAAGTTCGAGTTTTATTACTGACTCTGATGACTGACTCTCAGACGTAGTGTTGGTAAGTTTGAGTCTTTTTACAGACTCTGATCACTGACTCTCAGACGTAGTGTTGGTAAGTTCGAGTCTTTTTACTGACTCTGATCACTGGCTCTCAGACGTAGTGTGCTTTCAGAGCATGAGGAACAGTTTAAAGTTTGAATCCATAAATATGTCAGTGTGTCACTAAATGATGTCTCAGTGTTTGTGTCTGATTTTATATTCATATCTGGAGTCACAATAAACAGTTTGATGATCTGTCTCTGATTGTTCACAGTGTAAACAGAAAAACTGTCCAAACATTCAAACTTCGACTTCATCACGTGTATCTGACAGCTTTAGTCACGTTTGGCAGCAAATATTTGATGGACCAGTCAAATGTGAAGTCATCTTCTATATTCAATGATCCAGCAGTGTATAAAGTGGTTAAAGGAGCTCTTGAAGTGTTCCATGTCAGTCCATGTTGTTGGTAATACTTTGTACTTTAACTTGAGGAAGACTTTGAATGCAGTATTTTCACAGTGTAATATTACTAGTTCAGAGTACTTGTTGTACCACTGCTTCTCTGATTTGATGTTATTGATGACCTCCGGTACTCAGGCCTGCTGCTCTTCACTGTTAACCTTCTGTGTTGAACAATAAAGTTCAAACTTCTCTGTCCAATAAGAAACTATTGATCATGTATTGATTGTAGATTTGACAGTGGTGTTTTCTAGCTGTTTGTTCAGGCTGAGCACAGAAGCTTCAGTCACTCTGATAGCAAACAGAGGAAGAGAAAGGATCAGTCAGTGATCATCAACATGGGGCTCAAAGCTTCCTCCACCTGTCTTTACAAATCATGCAGCGCCATCTGGTGGAGCCAAAGTCAGCTGCAGGATGTCAGCTGTCTGAACACAGATTCCATTTGAAATGATGAAGATCAGAAAACTTTCTTGTCACGTGAGTCTTTGTTAATCAGTGGAGGAGCAGCTGATCTCTGTACAGGACAAATGATGACAGGATGATCTGTCTGAGAGGAGGTCTGGTCTGAGAGGTTGGAGGTGGAGAGAGCGATAATGTTGGAGGCGTTGTGCGTGATGAGTTGAACACGTTGAAGAAACGGGGAACAATAGAGGACGACATGTTCGATTCTACTTTTACAGAGCAGAAACAGAAGCTGCTCTGAGTTTGTGGATGGCAGAGAGTCTTTGTTGGCAGCGTTTGTGGATGTCAGTGCTGTGTTGGTCAAAGTATGTGGAGCGCTCCACCACCTCTACAGTTCATGATGCAGGTGGGGCTGTGGGTGGAGTCGTGAGCTGTGCTGAGTGTCGAAGTGTTGATTATCAGTTAGCGTACAAACACTTTGAGGTAGTCAGAATGAAGGCTGAGCTTCAGAAACCAACAGAACAGAATCATCTCAGATTCACTGATGATCAGCTCATTTGTTCACATGAAGGATCACTGAGGAAAAACTGAAGCTGAATTTACTGAATATTAAAGAAACTGAAGCTTCCTGTCAAATTCAATCAGTGTGAATGGAAACGGTCCATCTGCAGCTTCATGGCGCCACCTAGTGGATGATAGTAGAAGTACAGCAGCTGATGGCATGATGACAGGATGATCTGAGTCCATGTGCACATGAATGATTTGTGTTTCCTCTCCAGATCAAAGTGTGTGTGAGCTGATGTGGATGTGAGTTGAGCAGCATGAATCAGTGTGAGGACAGAGAGGAGGGAGTCCCTCCCTCTAAAAGCTCTCTGTGTGGGGAACATGACAGCCAGACCAAAGCTCAGAGGTGAGAGGAGGATCTCTAACTGTCCACGACTCTTCTCCATGTCACAGCTCAGCACTCACATCACTCCACCATCATTATTCACACTCAAAGCTCTGTGTGTGTTCTGTTGAAGCCCACAGCGGACTCTGAGACCAGACTCTGCTGGACCTGGACCTGGACCTGGACCCAGCTGTGTGTCCTTCAAGAGTGACCGGTCAAATCATCGTCTCATTGATTTTAAAGATGTCCGTCCGCCTGCTGCACAGAGGTCAGCTGTTAATAACATTAAAATCTGACTGATTCATGTTTGAACTGTTATTTATCCAGAGAAGTTTTTAAAACCTGAATCTTTATTTTCAGCTTCGTTCTTCACAAACATTTAGATTCTCACATCTGAACACTGACCAGTAGAAGCAGTAGAAGCAGTAGAAGCAGTCTTCATCTCTTGACTTCAGTTCAACATTTTCTCCACACACACGTTCTGACTGTTGTCTGATGACTGCATGAGTATAAAACAGTGATTTTATTGAGGCTAACAGATGCTAGCTGCTAACGAAGGCTAACCCTGATTCCACTGAGTTCCTCCATCAAATCAACATTTTCTAGTTTTCAGTCAGTGACAACAGAATAGAAACATGTCAGTGACAACAGCTGGACTGAGATCAGCTGCTCTACTCATCTTGTCTGAGTGTTGTCAATCATACGTCAGCTCTTTGTTTCCCTTCAACATGACAGAACTGTTCTTACATTGATTCACTCTGGAGTTCTTGAAGAGAAGTTTTGTTTTCAGTCGGGGAGAACAGTTCTGCTGGATGATAGGAGAAAACAAGCAGAACATTGTTTTGTCAAATGGATCCAGAACACATTGTTTCACTGTTCTGGTTGCACTGCAGATTAGATCCTGTTGTCTTTGTGTTTCTATCAGGAGGAAGCTGGAAGAACCAGAACCCAGCACAGTGTCCATGAAGAGTGACAGGTCTATGCTTCATCCTATATCCTTCAAAGATGGACGTCAGTCTGTTGATCAAAGGTGAGGACTGAAAACTGACAAGACAAACAAACGTCATGTGACAGGGTCATGTGACCTCTGTGTTGGTCAGCTTTTCTTTGAATGGTTTGTGAACTGACGACAATAATTGTTGAAGTTTTAAAGTGAAATTCTTTCTCATTCTTGCTGATCAGACTTCAGCTGTTCGGTGGTCTCTGTTGTCGTTTTTTGAGCTTCATAATGCTCCACACATTTTCAAAGGGGGACAGGTCTGGACTGCAGGCTGGTTTCTGCATCTTCCATGTAGACGCTGGCCACGATGGGTGATACTGGTGATAGAGACAGAAGTCCAGTGATCCACAAATCTGGTCCGGGCTGAGGTTTGTCCTGCTGTGTAGAGTGTTGTCCTGTAGTAGTCGCTGCTTCACCGTTTCAGCTGCCTCTCTGGTTGGGATACATGTAAACAGTGAGGTCACATCGTAGGACACCATGGTTTCATCTGAGTCCACTTTCAGTCCTCCAACCTCGTTTGCAGTCCATTGAGTTGTGGACATGGTGAGGAGTGTTGCCAGGCAATGGAGCTAGGATGGTGGCTCCATGATTGGTGATGTTGTATGTCAGCGAGTTGATGCTGCTGGTTGCTCCTGAGTGGAGCTCCCTCTTTGTGAAGACCATGTTGCTGTCCACAGTGTTCTAGAGGTCAACAAGAAGTGGAGGGACTAAACCAGATAAGCTGCTGAACCAACACAGTAAAGTGAAAGCTGCACAGAAATGCAGACTGGACTGTTGATTCCCAGTGGGATCAGCAATACGACCAACACTTTAATGTCAGAGGAAAGCATCTGATTCAATGTTGGAGTCAACACTTGAACTTAAAGGAACTTCACCTCGTGTTTTTCTCTGTGTGCACAGACATAATGTGAGCTCATTCTTCATGATTCCTCCACAGAGTGGACCAGGAGAGCTCAGAGGTTCCCAGTGGTCAGTCTGCCCAGCAGCATCAAACACACCTGGACTCCATATTTATGGTCTGTACATGGACAACAACTACTTTACATCTATTCTGCTCACAGTCATCTCCATGCTGCACTCTTTAGACCAGTGGATTGTCAGTCTGTCCAACATGGATCTGATGTTTGCTTCCATGATGTGACTTTGATTGTGTCATTCATATAATATTCTGTTCCAGCTGCTGGAGGAGAACATTGTCACTTTTGTGAAGAACGAGCTGAAGAGGATCCAGAAGGGTCTGAGTCCAGATGACCCAGAGTGCTTAGAGAGTCAGAGGGAGGATGAGGAGGTGTTGGACGGTGAGGATGAAGAGCAGAGGACGAGCAGCAGAGAGTCATTTCTGAAGATCACACTGCACTTCCTGAGGAGAATGAAGCAGGAGGAGCTGGCTGACTGTCTGCAGAGCAGTAAGAGGATTTCTCTAAAGATTTAACATGATGGATGAATGAGACATTTACTGATGTCTCAACAGATGGACACTAATATGTTTACATGGATTCTTTAGGGGAATTACATTGTCATATTTCCTTCATAAATCACTGAATGATCTTATTTGTTGTGTCTTCATTCAGGAAGTCGTTCTGGAGTTTGTCAGCGTGAACTTAAATCTAACCTGCAGAAGAAGTTCCAGTGTGTGTTTGAGGGGATTGCTAAAACAGGAAACCCAACCCTTCTGAAGCAGATCTACACAGAGCTCTACATCACAGAGGGAGGGACTGCAGAGGTCAATGATGAACATGAGGTCAGACAGATTGAAACAGCATCCAGGAAAGCAGACAGACCAGAAACAACCATCAGACAAGAAGACATCTTTAAAGCTTCACCTGGAAGAGATGAACCAATCAGAACAGTGATGACAAAGGGAGTGGCTGGCATTGGGAAAACAGTCTTAACACAGAAGTTCACTCTGGACTGGGCTGAAGACAAAGCCAACCAGGACATACAGTTCACATTTCCATTCACTTTCAGAGAGCTGAATGTGCTGAGAGAGAAAAAGTTCAGCTTGGTGGAACTTGTTCATCACTTCTTCACTGAAACCAAAGAAGCAGGAATCTGCAGGTTTGAAGACTTCCAGGTTGTGTTCATCTTTGACGGTCTGGATGAGTGTCGACTTCCTCTGGACTTCCACAACACTGAGATCCTGACTGATGTTACAGAGTCCACCTCAGTGGATGTGCTGCTGACAAACCTCATCAGGGGGAAACTGCTTCCCTCTGCTCGCCTCTGGATAACCACAAGACCTGCAGCAGCCAATCAGATCCCTCCTGACTGTGTTGACATGGTGACAGAGGTCAGAGGGTTCACTGACCCACAGAAGGACAAGTACTTCAAGAAGAGATTCAGAGATGAGGAGCAGGCAAGAAGAATCATCTCCCACATCAAGAAATCACGAAGCCTCCACATCATGTGCCACATCCCAGTCTTCTGCTGGATCTCTGCTACAGTTCTGGAGGATCTGTTGAAGACCAGAGAGGGAGGAGGGCTGCCCAAGACCCTGACTGAGATGTACATCCACTTCCTGGTGGTTCAGTCCAAACTGAAGAACATCAAGTATGATGGAGGAGCTGAGACAGATCCACACTGGAGTCCAGAGAGCAGGAAGATGATTGAGTCTCTGGGAAAACTGGCTTTTGAGCAGCTGCAGAAAGGAAACCTGATCTTCTATGAATCAGACCTGACAGAGTGTGGCATCGATATCAGAGCAGCCTCAGTGTACTCAGGAGTGTTCACACAGGTCTTTAAAGAGGAGAGAGGACTGTACCAGGACAAGGTGTTCTGCTTCGTCCATCTGAGTGTTCAGGAGTTTCTGGCTGCTCTTCATGTCCATCTGACCTTCATCAACTCTGGAGTCAATCTGCTGGCAGAAGAACAACCAACATCCAGGTGGTCTAAAGTCTTCAGAGACAAACCTAAACTAACACATCTCCACCAGAGTGCTGTGGACGAGGCCTTACAGAGTCCAAATGGACACCTGGACTTGTTCCTCCGCTTCCTCCTGGGACTTTCACTGCAGACCAATCAGACTCTCCTACGAGGTCTGCTGACACAGACAGGAAGTGACTCAAAAAGCAATCAGGAAACAGTCGAGTACATCAAGAAGAAGATCGAAGAGACTCCCTCTGCAGAGAGAAGCATCAATCTGTTCCACTGTCTGAATGAACTGAATGATCGTTCTCTAGTGGAGCAGATCCAACAGTACCTGAGATCAGGAAGTCTCTCCACAGAGGAACTCTCTCCTGCTCAGTGGTCAGCTCTGGTCTTCATCTTACTGTCATCAGAAGAAGACCTGGACGTGTTTGACCTGAAGAAATTCTCTGCTTCAGAGGAGGCTCTTCTGAGGCTGCTGCCAGTGATCAAAGCCTCCAACAAAGCTCTGTAAGTCTGATTTATTCATCAATAAATACTCTGATTTCTTTCAACTGGTGGAAAAAAACTTATTTCTTGGTTCCTTTCTGTTGTTTCTCCAGACTGAGTGACTGTAACCTCTCAGAGAGAAGCTGTGAAGCTCTGTCCTCAGTTCTCAGCTCCCAGTCCTCTAGTCTGAAAGATCTGGACCTGAGCAAGAACGACCTGCAGGATTCAGGAGTGAAGCTGCTGTCTGCTGGACTGGAGAGTCCACACTGTACACTGGAACGTCTCAGGTCAGATGAACACACAGTTTGTGTTCATCTTTATCTGACTGCCGCAGCAGGACCCTCAGATGATCTTCCATGTGTGTTGTTTTGTGTGTTTTCAGGCTGTCAGGCTGTCTGATCACAGAGGAAGGCTGTACTTCTCTGGCCTCAGCTCTCAGCTCCAACCCCTCCCATCTGAGAGAGCTGGACCTGAGCTACAATCATCCAGGAGACTCAGGAGTCAAGCTGCTGTCTGCTGGACTGGAGGAACCACACTGGAGACTGGACACTCTCAGGTATGAAGAGGCCTGCTGCAGCCACAGACAATCAGTGTGATAGAGGAGGAAGAGCTGGAAACATTTTCTCTGTCAAAGCTGGTGACAGATCTCAACTCAGTCTTTGTCTGCGGTCCAATAGTCAAAAAAATGACCTCCTCTGTCCTTTCCTAAACACTTTTCCTCAACCTGGATGGAAAACGTCCTGAGGTCAAGGAAAGATGTGAAGGATGATTTATAAGGACTCAGGAAAAGATAACCACAGTGCTCAGAGAGTCTGACTGCACTTTCACTAGGCTACGTAATTATGTGACGTGGATGTTGTTGACGTGGTCTGTGTGAAAACTACAAAGTTCAGAAGATGGACTACAAAAAGCTCCATCTTAGATACTTCTCCCTGTGTGTTCTTACCGTGTTGTTTCATGCAGGATATAAACGTGGGCGAGCTGGTGAAAAATCTGACTTCATTATCAACGTCAGAAGTGAAATAAAATGGAATATTGTGGAGGAGCTAGCAAACAGCACATGGAGTAGACGTGCTTCCTGAGGCTCCTCCATGTCAGTCATTATATTTCATATTTTTAGTGTCACATTTGATTTCACCTGCCTCGGAAACTTCTCTGATCACACTTATCGGGACTCTTACCCCGACGTTATCGTGAGAAGGCGCTCATACTGCGACTGGTTGAAGTTGAATATTATTATTATTTTCCTGGACTACACACCAGATGTGGTGCAGCAGGTTTAGGTGGTGCTGAGCAGATTGCAGGAGCTGAAGGTGGAGCATAGTCTCCTCTTTCCAGTGAAGCTCCACATCAAACACAAGGGCCGCTCCAGGTTTTCACTACTTGTTTTGTTCGTGTGTTTAAGAAACCAAACCTGGATCACTGTGATGAAATCTTTATTGGTCATCTTGCTGCTCATACACCTGTGCCTGTGCATCCCTGTCCATCACCTTTATAGCCACACCCAGCTGAAACTATATCCCCAACAAACCTCCTGACACCTTGTGGTCAGCAACAATCTTACTGAATCATCACAGTACTGATGGCCCTGGGTTTGATACTCTGTGTGAGAGCTAGACAACAATGGTTCAGGTGAAAGGCCAGGCTCTGTTTGGTGAGGAGGTGTAGATGGCCTCGGTGCTGTGGGCTGGACTCATCCATGTTGAGCTGCTTCAGTCTATCACACCTTGGGATCATCCATATACTCAGTAGAAGGAGCCTGACCTTCATTAGTGCGCTCATCAATAGGATGAATGGCATCAGTCACTCAGTCAGCCATTTTAGCTCACTGTGTGGAGTGTGGCTCAATCTCTGGCTCCAGGGACCATTTGTTGTGGATATAAAGGTTCAGACAGACAGACAGCTTGTCAGGCCCACACTACAAAAAAGGGGGGTCTAAAAACAAGATAAAAACACTAAATCTGAGGGAAAAGGTATGCAAAACAAGTGAAATTATCTGTCCATGCAGCAAGATAATTTCACTTGACTAGATTACTTAAAATAAGATAGTTAAATCTTAAAATAAAGATGTGTACTGAGGCATTAAGAAGGTTTGTAATAAGCCAAACATGCTGGTTTTAAGATGAAATTACTGAAAAAAATAACTTTTTACAGCATGGAAATAAGTGAAATATACTAAATATAAGCATAAAATGCTGGTTTTATATTAATATGAACTTACAAAGTAACTTTTTACAGCCTCAAAATGAGTGAAATATACTAAATACAAGCAATTACCATCTTTTTTTTCTTAATTTAAGTAAATTAAGATTAGGAAAAATATTAAATTTAGAGAAAAATACTGTAGTGTTAGTGACAGTGGCAGTTAGTGAAAGGCTGATCATCTTATATCTAAACCAAAACCTAAAGCTTGAATGTACATCTTACAGAAACAACCACCCAAATGACTGTGAAAACAATCAACATTTATTAAACTTTCAAGGGTCAAGTGTTTTCTCTCTTTCTTACAGATGGCATTTAGTGACCTTGAACAGAGCTTTAGATTAATTCACACTGAACTTCTCAATTGACTTGGTCCTACAAGTCCTACAAAAAACTGTAAGGCACAGCTAAGGGCTTGTTTACACATATCTAGATATTTTTATAAACAGATATTTTTTTTATGCATTTGGCCTCTCGTTTACATCTAAACGGAGATTGAGCAACCTCAGAGATTTTTTAAAATGGTCTTCAGTGGAGATTTTTAAAAATAATGTTATCAACATTCCACTGGATACGTGTAAATTAAATTTAAATTTAAACAAACAACAACAAAAAAAAACGCATAAAAAAATATCCGTTATATGAAATTATCTAGATACGTGTAAGCAAGCCCTAACTCACATGACTGCTTAACATTTGCATCAGCCATTGTTTTCAGGCATAACACAAAACTGTACATGCCAAAGCTACCAACTGATATTTTAACATTTCAACTAACGATAGAGGCATCCAGATAAAACAAAGCTACGTAACACTTAACCATATGGGTGTGTTCATAACACATTCATAACAGCTGTCATGAACTGCACTTGTATTCATGACTGATTCATGAAACATGAACTCAGTCATGAATGCTTCATGTTGTTCATGAATGCTATTATGAATGTGTTATGAACGTACCCGTATAGTGAACTGTTACCCAAAAGTACTGTATAAGGCACCCTAGGGATACTTCTCCACCCTACTTGTTAGTGAATGAATGATTTCCACTCAGCCATGGCTTTTTTGTATGAACTTGTGGAATCCTGATCGTGTATTGCATCAGCAATTACCTCGGTTTGCACAACAGACAGTAGTGTTGCGATGCATTTGGGGTATGTTAGATGGAGTGTGTAATAGTACGCCATTAGGGTTAACATTCCTTCGCACAAGTCTTCCCGTGGAAGGGTGGTGACAGGCACATTGCCAACTGCAACGATGGTGGTTGAGCCGTCAAACAACAACACTGGGGAGCAGAGAGGACGCTTCTCGAGGTAGAGGGTAGGGTCTTCACCTGACTGGAACATAAAAAAAAAGAAAGTGTACTGAGACCAAGAAATAAAAATGTTTCGAAAGTGCATCATCATTTTTAGATTAAATTGTAATGCTACCAATGCCTTGACCATTAGTAAATTAAATTCAGGTTTAGAAATGCAATAATTTTCTTACCTTCAGGATATGAATAAGTGCCTCAGACACTGAAAGTTTCTTTGGTGGTGAAGTTGGTGAGGGGAAGAGGGACGGAAGCATATCGAAGAGGGCAAGTGTGAACTCCACTAAAGAATTGAAAGATGAACAGAATGGTTGTTGTATAAATATCATTCAATACTTACACATACAGTCCCACTTAGCAGTATTGGCACCCCTTAATTTTATTCACAATCTTTGTAATATCTCCAAAAATAAATGAAAATGGGCACAATTTACATGACCAAAATCTTTTAATAGCAAGTCTAAAGTAACTGAAAACTGGAAACCAGCATGTGCATGAGTATTGGCACCCCTCCTTAAAATTTGGTTGGACACCCTTTGGCAGCAATGACAGCCTCCAAACATTTCCTATAGCCATCAGTAGGCCTCTTGCATTTCTCAGGTGGTATTTTCTCCCACTCCTCCTTTGCTATAAGTTCCAGCTCTTGGACTTTTGTGGAATTCATTCTTCCAATGGCCGATTTCAACTCAACGCTAAGATTCTCAATTGGATTGAGATCAGGACTCATTGCTGACCATTTTTAAACAATCCATTTCATCTTTTCTAACCGTTCCTGTGTGTTTTGGGTCTCTGTCTTGCTGGAGTACAAGATCGTGGCCTCAAACTGAGCTTTCTGACATGGGGCAGGACATTTTGCTCTAAAATCTTCTGATCTTCAGATTTCATAATACCTGTGACATGGGTAAGGCCTCCAGTCCCAGATGTAGCAAAGCAGCCCCACGGCATTGTGGATCCTCCACCATGTTTAACTGTTGGTAGGGTGTTCTTTTCTTGAATGCTTCATTAGAACATCAGTAAACATACTGCTTGTCAAAAAGCCAAAAAGAAAGACACAAAAGGGACCGTCTGGTGAACCTGGACCAGCCACAGTCCTGGCAACATGTGTCATGGACAGATGAAACTAAAGTGGAGCTTTTTGGCAATTTTCACAAGCAGTATTCACAGATATGGCAATAAAGCATTAATGGAAAAGAACACCCTACCAACAGGAGGATCCACAATGCTGTGGGGCTGCTTTGCTGCATCTGGGACTGGAGGCCTTACCCATGTCACAGGTATTATGAAATCTGAAGATCAGAAGATTTTAGAGCAAAATGTCCTGCCCAGTGTCAGCTCAGTTTGAGGCCACGATCTTGTACTCCAGCAAGACAGAGACCCCAAACACACATCCAAAAACACACAGGAATGGTTAGAAAAGACGAAATGGAGTGTTTTAAAATGGCCAGCAATGAGTCCTGATCTCAATCCAATTGAGAATCTTTGGGTTGAGTTGAAATCGGCCATTGGGAGAATGAATTCTACAAAAGTCCAACAGCTGGAACTTATAGCAAAGGAGGAGTGGGAGAAAATACCACCTGAGAAATGCAAGAGGCCTGCTGATAGCTATAGGAAATGTTTGGAGGCTGTCATTACTACCTAAGGGCGTCCAACCAAATCTTAAGGAGGGGTGCCAATACTTCTGCACATGCTGTTTTTGTTTTCTTTGAAATTACAATTCCTATTTTGGGGGAAAACAACTTTTCAACTTTTACAATTTATTTTTTTTGCTAAGTGGGACTGTATAGAAGGGCAACTTACCACTGCGGACATCTAGGGAGAATGGGGGTTTCATCACTTTCTTCCACACGCTGTAGAATTGCACCTTGGTGCAGAATTCTGCCCATCTTCCTTTTACTTCCTCAATGTATTTGCTGTTGGTGCCATCTACAATGCGCCGCAGCTCATCCATGGCCTAAAACGGCATTGTTACAGTGTTGAACACAAGTCATTTAACAATTAATAATGCACAGAACACAGAAGGATAAACAGTAATTCAAGTTCTTGTAGTGAATAAAACAAATAAACATACATTTCGAACATCTTTGAAACATGGATATGCCTCGAAGATTTTTGTAGGTCGGTCTTCTTCCCTAGTAACATCTGCATCAATGAAGGCCCTTCTTGCCTCAAATTCAAGGTCCAAAATTTGTGCTACATCACTTTGATTGGGTTTTGCGTTGGGCTTATTGTACATGTTGCTCAAGGTTCTGTAGTGCCTAGCCTGCATCTTGAGACTGTCCTGGCCCACTGAAATGACAAAAAAAGGGAGTGCCAAGACATTTTAATGCAAGCACTTTAACAACACAAGGGAAATAAAGTTTGGTTAAAATACAATGCATTATTATTTAGGACACCAAGGAATAGCATTTGGCGAGAAGGTCATTGTCGTGGAATAGCATACAACGGAGGGATGCAGGACCCTTGAATCCCTCAGAAAGGAGCTACTCCATGACAATGGCCGCCTCGCCGAACGTCATCCCTCTTATTGCTTGGCTCCTGTAATAAATAATTCACATATAACAACATGTTTTCATGGAAAGTGTAATGGTAAGGACAGTTTTTTCAAGCTTGGGGTCTTGAAATAAGAGATAAGTAACCCCACACCACATAGGCCTACATTAGCCTATAATCAACTGTATTCTTTCAGGCTCAAACATATTGTACAAAAAACTAAATGGCACCTTAAAGACAGAACTATAGACACATACAACAAAGGCAGAGAATACATGATAAAAATTTCCTTCAACATGACATCATTGAATACAAGAAAAGTCGAAATGTCTGTTGTGGTGATATCTAGCTTCCCAAGAGTATGAAACCCAACAAAAACAAACGGGGTCGACAGAAATTCCTAATGTCAAAATGCGGTCACAGGCCAAAAATGGTTGGGAACCACTGGGTTAAGAGATTAAAAATCACTTCAGAGTGACTGCAGTACTCAAACTTAACTGACATTCTAGAACACCGCCAACAGCAAAATTTAAAGGCTTAAAGTCTGGTGGCATTGACAGCGGTTTGTAATAGTATTCAAACGTCCATTAATCAAAAATAACAGACATATGAATGTTGCTGAGCTTCATCCAAGTGAAAACCATTTTACAAAATACAGATGAGCCATCCAATAATTAATTTTCATCGATGACAGGCTGAGAGGTGTGCTGAGGTGGGCTTACCAACATCCTTTGCAGGCATGATCGCTGAAGCAGAATCAGTCATGGTTGCAGAGCATGAGGCTGACTCGGATGGCAGTGATGTTTTGGTGCCACTCTTTCGCTTCCTTGGGACAGTTTTGGCTGGTAATGGGGGATCTTTTTTGGGAAATAATACTACAAAAAACTCAATACAATTATAAACCTGATGACTTTAAACATGCATATAGAAACAGTGCATATCTAGCCATGAACTCTGGTTCAAAAAATTAAGACAACTCATGACAACTTTCATGACATGAGCATTAAGACATAAGCATTTCTCAGACCAAAAATTATTTTTTTATCTCCCACAATTTGCTCACCTGTACTGGAGTTGTCCTCACTGATGTCATCATTGCTATCGAGAAGTACGGTACTATCACTCGAACAGCTTGTGTCTGTCCGATCTGTATCCACATCTTGGTGTTCTGCATTGAAGAGATTCTTGGCTGCTCCTCTTTGTGGTACCGGGCCCTGCCTCTTCCTTGGGGATTTCATATTCTGGAGTCTCTTGTACATTTTGGTGTAGATGGTCACCTGTGGGGAAAGAATGTGTGTTAAGTTGTTTGTCATGTTTCTGACATGTCCTTAGTTTCAGTTTAGGAAAATTAAAAAAAATATATATTACTTACATAGGGAATACTTGAATCAGCATCACGTAACATAGGGTAATAGTCAATAATCCTCTGTGACATGACTCTCAATTCCAGTTTGGATGGGTATCTTACTTCATTCCCCATGGGACTTGCACGCAAGATTGAAACCATGCTTGTGACTGTATTCCTTACAAGTCTGCAACATAGATCCTTTGACATCTCGAAGTTCTTTGCCTTTCCATTGCGGAGCAATGCAAAGTACTGACTACGTACCATGTCTAACTCGGAATCTGTGAACACCACGTACTGTGGTGGGTCTGGCATTTTCATTGTTTTCTCAGCAGATATGGGAGTGGAGGCTTGAGGCTGGCATGGTGGCATGGAACTGGTTGAGGGTATAATCCGGCTTTCACTGCAAATGCTTGCATCTTGATCCATGGCATTTTCACACTATTAGAATTATATAGGAAGAAAAAAATGCATTAGGAAAAATTACAATATGGTACCATTTAATATTAATAGTAAATTATTCCAATTTGTGTTTACATTTTGATTGATGAATTCCCAAAGTTTCTTTCTTCTGAGAAAATTTCCAGTCCCAGGAAAAAGATCCCTCAGATCATCCCGGCTAAGGCCTTTCAAAGCCTCCTCATCAACACCGGCAGCTGTATATGAGAAATATTTTTAAGATGAAGGGTCATTCCTGTCCCACACCCTCCCCATGTGCACAAACTGAAAGAATCCCAAGTTTATGCATCCCAACTCTTACGGTTTTAGAGATATGGCCCTCCAAAGTTTGTGTGCCACGCCCACTATTCGGGTGTTTGAATTGCACACATAATTAACAAACATATTTGCACACCCATATCTTTGGTTTGAAGACAGATGCATGGCTTAAAATTTCCATGTCCCCTCCCATGTCCTGTCTATCAGATTCTGAACTGGCATGATAAAGACTTTTGACATTTTGGGGCTCCAGATCTTGGAAAGTGTGTATGGTATTGGAGTTCCAAATGATTTTCCAACATAATTGGAAACTGTACAGTGCAATTAAAGGGTTTAAAAGGTATACACCGCCGACTGCGGGTTTTAAGCTATATATCTGCATGTACGCAAGTCAAACATTGTGTCAGAGAGATTATTGTCTCACTTCGTGCCTCGCGAAGATAGCGCATTCTTCTCCTCTCGAGCCTCATAGCAAAGTAATGGGAGTAATCCAGCATTCTCACAGACCGTGTCCAAAATGCTATTTTAAACCACTTAGAATGTTCGAAATCACATGAAACGTCCTATAAAGTAAATATTCTCTGACATTCTCTCTGACAATGTTTCACTGGCTTTCATGCAGATATATAGCTTAAAAACCGCAGTCGGCAGTGTATACCTTTAAGGGCACTCAGACCTTACTGGAATAAGAGCATTTCAAAAATGACTTCAGGACAAAATGATCATCAGTAACCCCTACGTCAGGCCCCTAATTAACCATGTGGGCACTTGACTGAGCTTTTAACCACAGGTAGTCACACTTTAGCAAACATTTAAAGCTAGAAAAACTTTGATTTCCAAGTCCATCATAATCATCTAGCCCTTTGAATATGGGGCTATCTGCCCATATGTTGTCATTACATATACTGCCACCTACTGATCAACTAAAGTAATAACAAACGTATATTAGAATCAAAGAAAAAAAATAAGGTGTGACTGTACAAGTGGTTAAAAGCTCATTCGAGTCATCAAGTGCCCACATGGTTTATTAGGGGCCTGATGTAGGGGTTACTGATGGGCCAATAACAAACTCTTGTCATAATCTGGAGCCCCAAATTGTCAAAAATCATCACTTTTTCCACATATCCAGTCTTAAACAGTTAATATCCCCAAAAATAATCAATCTATGCTATTTTTCAGTTCAGAATCTGACACACAGGGTCAGAATGAGGGGACATGGCAATTTTAAGGACTGCTAGCATATTATGTGTGCAATTCACATTTGATCAGAATTTTTAAATTTACATTAACTAAAATAATCAATTTAAAACATTAAGCAAATTTGGGCTGCAATTGTAGTAATTCCTGAAAAGTCTAATGGGCTATGTGCACAAAGAAGGAAGAGTCCCAGAATGCCTTTCATATAATACTTTCTTTCCGGTTGCTAGATTTGGCACTGATAATCAATGGACCCTGTGCGCGTAGCAAGAAATGTCCCGGAAGCACCTTTGTGTCATGGCACCTCTTCGTTTCTGGCGAAGTCTATTTTTGTGAAATAGGGTAGACAACGTGATAAACTCACTATATTCCCCGCCAATTTAGGGCTAATTTCATTGTTAGTAAGTAGCCTCATTTTATGGAGAGTGCACGAGGACAGAAAAGTCTCAGAATACAGTTCATCTCAAGGCACAACTTTCTTTCCAGTTATTAGCTTTCACATTGATAATCAATTAAAATCAGACTAATAGCACTTGCTAACAACGAAAATCGGCGAGGAATATAGTGAGTTTATCACGTTGCCTTCCTTTAGAATGTAAACCATAACTCCAGTACACAACTGATATGTCTGCATAACATTCTAGCTTACTATATGTACTGGCCTCACTAAGTGCATGGCTACTCCGTTATCCAGCGCATAAACAGCTAGGTGAGGTGAACAAAGACGCGAGATCTTAATTTTTTTTCATCCTTTCCTTTATTTCACACATTCTGCTTTCACTTTCCTTGCCTGCATAAACTCTCACTTTAGGTCTTGCACTAACTTACCATAAGCTTTAAAACTACAACACACAAATAAATTTATGTTTTAGCTTATGCTGTCTTGTCGAAATCATTACACATTTCACGTGTAACTCTTACTTTTGGTTTTGAGCACATGGCTGGCCGCCATTACACGGAGAACAAACGACACAGAGGTGCTTCTGGGACATTACATACTGCGTGCCCACGGTCCATTAATAATTTCATTACGTGACCTATAACTTTATTTGTGACTTACCCTCCAAGACCGACAACGTGGCATTGTCAAATGTATCCATTCTGGTTTCATGGACAAACAGGGCTACCTAGCAAAAACACAGAGGAAAACAGAATTCTTTAGCATGCAAGGTGCAAGTTCTACACGTTTGCCAAACCGTTTAATCTGGGGACCCATATTTTAAAAGTCCCAAACCTTAGCGACCATAATCAATAATGTTACTCGTTATTCGCAAAACAAAGCTATACTTGAGCATTACTGAACAATAATAAGGATATTTTATTGTTGACCAAGTGATATATGAACGATAAGCATATAGGCTAACATCAACCAGATTGCTAAGCAATTAGCCCAGTGGAGGACAATTGATAACTGTTGAAAATCGGTAACCATCCAAGCAATCCTCTCCAAAAACTATGATTTTGGCAAATAATATTAAACAAGATTATACAACATTCTAATATAATATCATATTAAGTTATATTATAACCTTACTGACCTTGGGCAACTGTTCCTCAAATTTCACATGTGCTCGAACCGCGAATACCGCTTCACTCACTGGCGCTTGCACCGACGTCATTGACGTGGGACCGTTGGCGGACATGAACTGAGGATGCGCAGAAAATATTATGTATTAATTTATCAATTAAAATAATAATAATAATAATAATAAAAACATCCAAATTACATAACATGTAACTGGACAAGTTTTCTGTTAAAATAATAATTACAAATAATAACATGAGCGCTCCATCCACCTTGACCTTAGGGTCATCAGCCAGCGACATCCCGCGTAAACTAAGCAACTAAGTGCAGCATTAACAATCTGACACCATGGCGGCGTGGAGGTGTATGATATGTCTCGTCTTTGTTGCGCTAAGTCTTAAAGTCTTACTGAGCCACATTAACGCAAGTCACAGTCGCAGCCCGGATTTTTGGGTTTACTGTGGAATTGATGGATGTGAACAGGACTTCAGAGTTTTCAATTCCTTCTATCGCCACATTAAGCGGACGCACCTTCAGTATTTTAGGACTGGGTGCCCACCAAGTGGATGCAGTACGACCACGATGCCCTCATCTCGCTCTTTGGGACAGGAAACATTTGGTGTGTCAGTTTTTGGCAGCTGTAACACTCCTGCAGCGGACAGCACTGTGGCCGTCGCACCTGATACCTCTCTACCTGAACCGGCACGGGAGCCGGATGCTGTAGGCAGCCTCGAGTCCGTAAGTTTTTACAATTCCATTTATTTTGACCTCTGAGGGTTTACCCCAGGGTGACCAGACGTCCCGGTTTGACCGGGACAGTCCCGGTTTTGACTTGTCATGTCCCATGTCCCAGTAAGTATGCCTTGGGACACTAATATGTCCCGGTTTTCAATAATCACTATCAAAAACTGCGTCCGATGCGGGAGTCAAACCGGAGCCGCTGCAGCGAGGACTGTAGCCTCTACACATGCGGCGGTCGCTTAACCCGCTACGCCACGGGCCGCGCCATAATCTATGTACTCTTTACTGATAAGTATACAATGTTGCAATATAAGCCTACTGGCGCGAATGTTTTTTTTTCCTGCTAACAACGGCAAACAACAACGCAACAATGCCGAAGAGGAAATGTTCTTTTTCTAAAGATTTGCTTGACTCTTACCCCTTTCTGCGAGAAGTCCAGGGTAATGAGCATGAAGCTTATTGCACTCACTGCAAGTCTGTTGCTCATGGTGGTGCCGCTGATGTTAAAGACCACCTCAAATCGGCGAAGCACAAGCGGTGGGTAGAGGCAGGGGCTAGCAGTGTGGCCACGTACTTCACTAAAGTTAGCGCTGGAAGCGCAGAGCTTGTGATCTTTGTGATCTTGTGATCTTTTTTTAATTTTTTTTTTTTTTTTAATGTAGCCTAGGTCATCACAGATTTGCATTTTTGGTTATGCACTCATTCCTGTTGGGATAGCCTAGGCAATATACTTTTTCAGTTCAATTAATAAGGCATAAAATGTTGATGTTATGCATAGCCTATGCATTTTCTTGGTGTTCTCACATTTAATAAATCAGTTGAAATTTGGGCTTGGCCCTGGCCCAATTGCCACAAATCTCTGTTGTCTGACCATAACTTTTGTGATTGAAGTAGCCTATAGATGACAAGAAAATGCGCTACCTATTTATTTGTTTATTTTATCTGATATGCTGATAAGCGTGAGCTTCTACAAAATGAGCAGCAGTCACTCTGAGCCCAAGTTTATGTTTATTTTTAAAAAAAAAGCAAGCATTATGGTCACGCGCAAAGTGTCCCGGTTTCAGACTCGGGAAATCTGGTCACCCTAGTTTACCCGCAGTATTTAATTTGCTCTCTGTATGATGCTGCTGACTTAATTAGGTGTGATAATTGTGGTGTGATTAATTTCATTTTAACTCACACAAACGTTAACATTAACGTAATTTTGAGGGACACTTTCTATTCCATTTAGACAGTAGCCTACACGTTTTACGCTCAATTGTCCGAACAAACTTCACACTTACCTTGGATATACTGTAGATGATACAGATGGTCAGGTCCAAGACCGATGAGGCAAATGAATGATTAAAATAAATTTCCTCTTTGTCCTCATCCATTAGTTCGTCCATTAGCCCTGCATTATGGCACACTGTTCTTCATAAGGACAAAATCTTTTCGACTGTAGAGGGTAATTGACATAGGCTATACTGCATAGAAACATTTTGTCATAGACCGCGTTATTTATGTGCTTTAATTGTAAATAAAGTATGTAATTAGAGCTGATTACTTGCTTGTTGATACTTCGGTCTGAGTCAATTTTACACACAAACTTCATTGTTGTAGTCTAATTTATAATCTTGAAAAAAAAAACTTTTCACTTAAAGAAAAAAATATTGTGTCTATATGTATGCTCATCACTCTCTGAAGGAGGGAGCTGTTGCTATGACATCCAGAGCCAGACCTGATGTTGTAAGATCTGCAGCAGCATTCGGCATCAGCGTCCGAGAAGAGTGTCACTTGCCAAAGGTAAATTTGTCTTGATGGATACTTTAATATTATCATAACTGTAAATAATTCCTTGAAACAATGTTTAGGCAAACCATAATAATTCATTTCCACATTTTAATGTTAACCATGAGCCTTTTAGCAATATATCAGAGGGTAATGTTTTTTTCAATACTTTCACAGAGATCTGTCAACAGAGTCATCTCAGGGGTGCAACAGTACCAAGCTGTTCTCCTTGACACGCTAAGGGAGAGAACCATGAGGGTGTTTGAAGACAATCCAGATTCTACACATGCTCAGCTCCAAGATGCGGCTTTGGCTACATTTGATACATTCATCGATCCTTTCTCAACCACAGCATATGGACAGAACAAAACCATCCAGGAATTATTCAATCCGGTAATGCCAGAAGAGGTTGTAGTGTCCCAGAAGATTTGTTGGGTTAAGCGTGGTGTTTCCAGGGTCATGGGATTAAAAGATAAAAGCTTTTACTATATACCAATCATTGAAAGTCTTAGGCAGTTACTGACAAATTCTAGAATCTTCACCATGTTGACCACTGTTCCACAAAAAAGTAGAGTGGGATTCTTGTATGATTTTACAGATGGAGCCCTTTTTACATCCCATCCACTATATTCTCAAAGGCCAAACGCATTGCAAATACTATTGTACAGCGATGAAATTGAAATATGTAACCCTTTAGGCCCCCATGCCTCTGCAAATAAATTATTGATGTTTTATTATACTTTAGGGAACATTGATCCAAAATTTAGGTCCAAGTTGGCTGCAATAAGACTCCTTGCAATTGCCAAGGCAAATGATGTTGCCCAATGGGGTGTTGATGTTATACTTAAAAGAATCCTAAAAGATCTGACACTTCTTTACAATGGTGTTAGGATTGAAACCCCAAATGGTGAAATTGAGTTGTTTGGTGCTGTGATAGCCGTGTGTGGAGACACACTCGCACAACATGACCTTGCTGGATTTAAACAAGGTGTCGGTTTTGCCTATAGCAAATGTAGACATTGTGAATGTTGTTTTGATGATATGCAAAGTATTTTTGAGGAGAATAAATTCACTGCAAGAACTTTAGAAAAGCACATCAGACAGTGTCTTGAGATAGAGAAAGCAAGCACAGACACATTGAGAGCATCCCTCAAAACCACTTATGGGATTAACAGAAGAAGCATATTAGTTGATTTTCCAATATTTAACCTGATCAACCAGACTCCACAGGATGTGATGCACGTACTTTTTGAAGGTGTTGCTCCCATGGAATTAAAGCTTGTATTGAAAAACCTGATTCTGTCAGGGCAGATGGAATTGGATCAGATTAACTCGGCTATCTTAAATTTTCCTTACTCACCTCTGGATATAAGAGATAAGCCATGCCCTATTAGCGTCAGCACTTTAGCTGCTAATGACAATAAATTAAAACAGTCATGTGGACAAATGTTAGTGCTTTTGAGAATAATACCTTTTGTTTTGAATGGTATTGACAATGAGTATGTGCAATTTATTCTCAAGTTAATTCAGATTGTTCAAATTGTCCTTGCTCCTATTATTTCATTACAAACTGTATTACAGCTCAGACATTTGATTGAGCAACATCTGCATCAGTTCAAAGAACTATTTCCTGAAGCCAATATAATTCCCAAGCAGCATTACATGCTGCATCTGCCTACCCAAATCATATCTTTAGGTCCTTTAATAAGAAGTATGTGTATGCGATTTGAGGCTAAGCATAGCTATTTTAAGCAATGGGCATCCAAGTTAAATTTCAAAAATGTATGTAAATCGCTTGCAAACCATAATCAGTTCCTTGAATGTTGTGAAAATGAAATAGGCATTGAGCATCCAATTTTTGCTAGTGAAAGAGAATCGGGGCCTGTCTCTGCTGTCAAAAATGTTGATTATGTTAAAAGAAAAGTTAAAGATTTTTTAGGCGTAGAGGTCATGCAATCTGTTGTTTCTGTGAAATGGTACGTCCTCAATGGCAATAAGTATATTAGTGGGAAATCTATGATTATCGTAGATGTAGATGGTGTTTTCCCAGTGTTTGGACTGATAAGAGACATCTTTTTGATAGATTCCTCTTTTATCACTTTTGAGTACCAGCGTTACGAAACACTGAATCTGAGTCCAGACCTGCTGGCATATGAGGTGGCAGTTCCTAATGTTGCCCAGGCTACAGAATTTGTAAAAGAACTAATAGACTACATTTCCTATTTTCCAGTTTGTTTTAAAGACAGTACCTTTGTGGCAATAAAATATAGTCTCAATGACATTATTGCCCACAGACATTAAAGGCAGGGTCTGGGATTTTCAATTCTCAATTCTCTTTGACAATGGTCCCACCCAGGTTTCTGCCCCGTTCCTCCAATGGTTGAGTATGACCATTTGATTGACATGCATCTGCCCTTTCTTCCAATAGTTGAGTAAAACCACTTGAGTGACATGCATCTGTCCAATGGGACAAGCTAGTCTGACAAATGATTTGATACTTTCTCAAGCCCTGTTTGTTCCACAGATGATTGACATATTTCATTTTCATATCAGTTCTTTCAGTTTAGTGACTGTGAGTGTTTTATGTGAAGGATTTCAAATAACTTTGCAAAAATTGCAAAAAAGAAAAGTACAATCACGGACCCTGCCTTTTATATGGAGGATCAATAACTATTTTTATCATGTGTTGAGTGACAGAGTTTGCCTGTTATGTTTTTGTGTTTCCTGCATGTGCCTGTTTTGTTGGTCATCATCTACTGTAGGCCTACTTGAAATCAGAGCAATAAATTCTGTTTTTCAGATGTTTTTTGTCTGACTCATGAATCAAGCAAGTTTAATTTGTTACTGAATCTTAAAACAAGATTTATTTTGATGAGACTTTGGTCGACAGATGTAAATTGTCTTGGATTATCTTATTTTAAGAGGTTTTCACCTCATTTTAAGATTTCCTGCCTATTCGGGAAAAAAAGGGTAAGTTTTGCTTGATATAAAATTATAGTGTAAAATTGAACACTTAAAATAAGAAATTAAGTCTTAAAACAAGACAAAATATCTAGCACTTCTGAATCTAAGTTTATTTTTCTTGGTAAGAATGAAATAATTTGCAGTGCAGAACAAAGCGGCAGACTCAGATGCGGATTAGGCAGGTTTGGGAAGAAACTTTTATTGCTTCCAAGCTGCTGATACAGCCTACAAAAGGTACAACAAAAATGGCTACACTGCCTGGCACTCTAACACTAACTAAAACTCTACTACTCTTCTCTGAAAATCAAAAACACTAATCTAGAAAGGAAAACGCTTCACCAAAATGGGAAGGAATAAACTGACAAAATTTACCAAACAAAAAACACACCCAAATAAGGAGGAAACAGTACTATCTGTATCTTTGACCTAATCTTCCTAAACTGACTCAGAAACAAAAACAATCCCGGAGGATGAAAAAACTTTATCCAAAGGAAAGAGACTATCAAACAAAAACCAGTCCCATAGGACGAATACAAGCTACAAGAATACTCTCTAAACCAGGCGTGTCCAAACTGTTCCACAAAGGGCCGGTGTGGCTGCAGGTTTTCCTTCCAACGAAGCAGCAGCACACCAGACTTGACTCATTTAATCAACTGATCTCAGTCTTCAGAGAGTTGATTGGTCAAACTGTGTGCTCTTGGTTGGTTGGAACAAAAACCTGCAGCCACACCGGCCCTTTGTGGAACAGTTTGGACACCCCTGCTCTAAACTTAAACTAGGGCTATGAAACTGACAAAACAAAGACACGTGGAACAGGCTTGGATTCTATGGCTTGGGTGCGACGACAGAACGTACAAAGACACTTCGGCACCGGACAAGGGAGACACAGACAATATATACACCAGGTAATAGGGAACAGGTGGAAACAATCAGGGCGGGGAAGACAATCAGACCGGTGACACATGAGGAAGGGCAAGTGACCTGAAACGAGAGGAGAGTTAACTTTCAAAATAAAACAGGAAGTGACGAGACAACACAAAACCCCAACTTGACCTCACCGCGGTGTGACACAGCTTTGGTTGACAGACATAGACAGTGAATGAGAGTGAGCGAGCGTCGGCCTCGATATAGTTGTTAATCAGAGAAATAAAAAGCTCTCTCCTGATTGGTCCACAGAGGTTACATTCAACACAAACAGACAAACTCCCAGAAGCCTCCTCTTCCCTGCAGCTCCTCCTCCTGTCTGAACGCTGCGTTACTTTCTTGTTGCTGCCACAAGGAATTGTGGGCCGGCATTATCTCCTTTCCTTTGGTAAAGGATGGTCCAGTGTCTCCTCTGCTGAAGGAGACAGGAAAGGAAGCAGTGAAGCTCTTTTCCTTCTTCAGAGAATTCAAACAGCTCTTATCATGGCTGACACTTAAATCCTTCTGGGTCAGTTCACTCAGTGAGGAACCTTCCTGAACAAAAAGACTATTGGACCGGAGCCTTTGACTTTGGTTGGTTCTAAATTGAGTTACCTGCAAATGTTGAAAGTGAAACCTGATTAGATTGAATAAAGGATTCAAAGGAATCCGATGGTGGATTTGGACTGAATCAGATGGATCAAATCCCAACCCTCCATGTGAACAGAAAAACCAAACTGTGTATGAGAGTGATGTAATGTCCATGTTTGCATGCTGAAAGAGGATGTGCTGCTCTGACCCCCCTCCTCCTTTCAGGGTGGAGCCTGCTGGAGTCCGATGTTTGAGACCAGGTGTGAGGAAGTGTAAGTGTGTTTTTAATTTGATTCATGAAAACAAACCATCTTCAAACTGTGACATCACTCCTTCAAATCTCTGATGTCATCATCAATAAATGAACAGATGATAGATTAATAACTGTCTTCTTCTCTCCATCAGATTCCTGTGAACTCACAGTCGACACAAACACAGTAAACAGAAACATCAAACTGTCTGACAACAACAGGAAGATGACGTATGTGTATGAGGATCAGTCATATCCTGATCATCCAGACAGATTTGACAGGTGGCTTCAGCTGCTGTGTGGAACTGGTCTGACTGGTCGCTGTTACTGGGAGGTCGAGTGGAGAGGAGGAGTTGATATATCAGTGAGTTACAGAAGAATCAGAAGGAAAGGAGGCAGTGAAGACTGTTTGTTTGGATGGAATGATCAGTCCTGGAGTCTGAACTGCTCTGATGGTCGTTGCTCTGTCTGGCACAATAACAGAGAAACATCCATCTCCTCCTCCTCCTCCTCCTCCTCCTCCTCCTCCTCGGTCTCTGACAGAGTAGCAGTGTATGTGGACTGTCCTGCTGGCTCTCTGTCCTTCTACAGAGTCTGCTCTGACACACTGATCCACCTCCACACCTTCAACACCACATTCACTGAACCTCTTTATCCTGGGTTTGGGTTCTGGTTGTCTGGTTCCTCAGTGTCTCTGTGTGGTCTGTAGGACGGAGAGTCTCCTCCTGTTAGACAAACATTGTCTCTGCTGAACAGATCAGTTGAGTGTGTCCAGGATCACACAGCTGATGTTATTTCTGTCCCACACCATGTGTCCCTGCTTAGATTCTGCTGGGACCTTTGCTGCATGTCATCCCCTCTCTCTACCCCCATGTTTCCTGTCTGCGTCTCCTACGTGTCCGTAAAGACAAAATGTCCAAAACAAAGACAGAAAAGCTGAAATAAAATGAGTCATGAGCAGAGAGCATGATGGGATACGTGGCTGCTGGTCTTCACTCAACTGCAAGAAAGGGTGCTGAGAGGAGAATTTCTGCAACTGCTGTCCATCATTTCTGCCTGGATGCTTATTTAGAAAACAGAAAGACCAAAAGAAAAGAAAAGAAACTTTCCTCGATATGAAATGTAAAGACAAAATGTTGCCAGATGAAGCCACAAAGTCATTTATCTTTTAGTACTTTGATATATATTCTTATTTTGGTGAAGATGGAGATCGAAGGTTTGTTGAGCTTGTTTTATTTTGATGATTACTATTCAAAATCTAAATCATCATTGTAATTGATCAAAGATTTCTTAATGCTTTCTTTCTATACATATTCTGACTCATTTATTATTAGTATTTAGTCTGGATCAGTTCATCCTTTAATTGCTTATTCAGCATATCATTTTTATGATTGATTTGTTATCGATCATTTTTTTAACACTGATAATGTTTTAAAGTTTGAAGTTCTCTTCATGGTTGAGACGGGCTCTGTTCAGACAGGTTCATTATTCCAGAACTTCTTGTAGAAACAATAGTTCATCATCAGCCGGATTAAAAGTGATGATGACTAAATGAAGACAGACTTTGATTTACTGACCAAAAGGAAACAAGTGATTCGTTCCTCCAGTTGCTGCCATCGCGTCGGTTTTGAATGTAATGACAGGAAATGACATATTTGATGTAAGTCTGTGATGTAAATGAAACCTTCTGTTAGATGCTGTGTTTCCATCACAGATGGAAAATCCACTAATATCTCAGATACCGCTGGGATACTTGATCTGATGTACTTCATCTCCCTCAGAGCTTTTCACTCTTCTCTGAGATGTCCGACTTCAGAATCCACAGACTTGAGTGAGGACTGACCCCACTGCCTCAAAATATTCAGAAAAACCTTCACCATCCTGAGACATTTCCTCAGACAGTCTGTACTGGTTCTTCCAGGTTTTGAACCTTCCTCTTTGTGTTGAATGTCAAAATCCAAAGTAAGCCGAGGATTGAACCTGTGACCTTAAAAACCTCTGAGCACTGCCCGATCAGCCTGTGCTGTCAGATTTCTGACAGTCTCATTCTGCATGATGAATACTTTTGAAAGCACCGTGTTTTTATGAGTTGTCTTATAAGTTCATGTTCTTGAAGTGACCTGACATTGTAATTAAAGAAACAGAGATAATTAAGAAATGAATTCTAATGTACAGAAGGAATATTTCAGAGAAATAAAAACAGTGACTCTGATGTTGAATCAGTGTTTTTCTCACCTGTTGGACTGCTGCTGATGTTTCTGTAGACGACCGTTTCTTTAAGATGTGTTGTTGGAAGGTGGATCCAAGTGAATGCAGGTGGAGTTATGAAGGTTTAGGAAGGTGTTGGGGAATGGAGGTGAAGTGGAGATGAGATGATGGATGGCTGAAAGTGTGCAGAGATAGAGGGCAGCAGGTCCAGCAGGCAGATGTGAGGAGATCCACAGTAAGTAATAAAATGATCTGGCACTGAAGGAGTCGAAAGCTGTCGTCCAGTATTTCTGTTCCTTCTCTTATTCTTGTCAGCATGTGGCCATGAATGAAGCCGCGTTCCATTTAGTTTGGGATTTAGAAACATGTTGGACTGAAGTTACAGTTCAGACTAGAGACGGAGAAATGAAGCTTCGTCGGTCGCAGACTCCTCTGATAAATCGTGTGACCTGGCAGTACAGTCTGCTGCTGCCTCCATCAGGTGGTTTGTTGTGACCTTGATGATTTCAAGTGTTAATACATCTTAACAGAGCAGACTGAGGCTCAAGATCTGACCCTGGAGACCTGGCAGAGATCTACAAGCTTCATCCTGCTCGCTGTGCAGTTCATATATGTGGATTTAATAAGTGGTAAATTTGTATCAGTGTTGGTATGAATAGTTTCTGAATGCAGAAAAAATGTCAGAAAGTGGATCTGAATCCACAGAAACAGCCAGCTGGTCCATCAGGAGCTCCATCAGAATAATTACACCTGGAGTTGAAGTAAGAACATCAGTCCAGTTTATTTCTGAAGACAAAAATCACACATTCAGTCTGGATGAGACCAAACGGGTCTCAACATCAGCCGTGAACTGTCAATGTTAGCAACAGTTAACTGTGTGACGTGCGGATCCAAAGAGACGATACGGTCCAAAGAACATGAAGAACTTTGAACCAAAAGACGTCACATAGAGAAGTTTACACAACATGACTGAGCTGTCTATGTTTGATGATACGTTAGGACAGAAATCTGGATCAGAGGAATCAGGAGAACTGTCAGCAAACTTCTTGAGGAAAAGTTCAACAGTGCGTTGTAACATTGAAGCTGTTTGTCAAACGTGTGAATAAAGTTCCATTAAAGACCATCCTGAACAGGGATTTACTGTAACTGTCAGCAAAGCTCCAAGAGAAGGACGACTTTGTACAGCAGAAAGACTTTAAAGCAACACTGTGTTTCCTTTCTACCATCAAATCACAGACTTTAAATCACTCATGTGTCATCAGATGAATGGAGTTACACTGAAAGTTCAATCACAAAATGAACATGTTGCTTTAAATGCTTTGAGTCAAGTCTTCCTCTCAGAAACTGGCTCAACAAGCATCTCTGCAGCTTCATTTCCTTCCACTGCTCTCACCAACACATCTGTGTTGTTTCAGTGCTGCCATGTCTGCACATCTTTGACCACAAACCCAACACTTCAGTGGTTTCCTCCGTGTGTGGACTCTCATGTGTCGGGTCAAATTTGAGTTTACTGCAAATGTTCTACCACAGACAGAACAACTGAAGGGCTTCTCTCCTGTGTGGACTCTCATGGGCCTCACAAGATCTTTGTTCTGTTGAAAAGTTTTTTTACAAACTGAGCAGCTGAGCCGACGTTCTGAATGAAGTCTCGTGTGAGCCGTTAAGGACTTCTTCCAGTGGTATATTCTCCCACAAACTGAGCAGCTGAACTGTTTTCTTCTTGAATGAAGTCTCACGTGAGCCTTGAAATATTTCTTCCAGAGGTATGTTTTACCACAAACTGAGCATTTCAATGTTTTCCCTCCTGTTTGGACCTTGTTGTGTTGTTGTGCAGTTGTCCCTCATGTTCAAATCTTGCAGCACATTCAGAGGAGCTAACTGAAGTTTTTACAGTGTTACAGTCCAGATCACCGACAGGTTCTTCATTGTTCTGAGTAGAATTTAAACCCGACTGAGGTTCTCTGGTGTCCCGATAACAACTGTCACCAGCCTCAGGTTTGGAGGAGTGTGAGGTCTTGTTGTTGTGAGGACCTGGTTGTAAATGTCTTTTTGGATCCAGATTCTTGGCTGGTTCTGTTTCTCCACAGTCCTCTCCATCAGCTGGTGTTTGCTGTGAGGACTGACGCTCACCACACTGATGGGTTTGGAGTAGATAAGGTTGAGTGAATCTTTTGCCACAAACTCTCAGATCAATCACAGAATGTTCCAGAAAGTCTCAGAACCTTCTAGTTTGTTACTTTCTGTTGAGAAAAAAAAAAGAAAGAAACGGTGGAGGAGGAGGAGAAGTAGAAGAAAGAGCTCCAACAAAGCCGGCGTGGACAACCTGGACAAAGTCGGCGGCACCAACAGCTGCAGGAGGATGACAGCTCGCTGGCCCCTCGCCGTCTTCCACAATATTCTTGACATGTCCTCGTACAACGCCTTCATGATATGGAAAGAGCTCAATCCCGAGTGGATGCCCGGCAAGCGTAATAAGAGAACGTGTTTCTAGAGCAGCTAGGCAAGGCGATCACCACTCGTTGAACGGAGGACTCGTCTGCCGAGAGCCTAAGCAGCTGCGACAGTCGTGAAAACCCACCAAGTGACGGTGGGCGGCAGTGGAGGAGCTTCTTCTTCTCCTTCTTCTTCTCCTTCTTCTTCTGCGTCTGCCCCTTCTTTGGGGGGTGAGCCTCCCGACTCGACCCTGGTCCAGACCACCACCTCCACGGCCTCTGTCAACCCACCCACCTGCGAGTAAGAGGAGGAGGTGTCAGATCTGTCCCTCTAAGAAAGACTGTAAAACGTATAACGTCTGCCGTGGCTGTGAGAAATACATATGCAGAGGCTGTGCGCTCCTCTACTGCCCCGATTGTGCCAACTCCTCCTGCTCATGTTTGGGGCACGGGTCAGTTTGACCCAGTGCGAGAGGACACTGGATGTATACGGAATGCCAAGGGAGGATTAGACTGATTTTAAAAAGTTAACTTAGTTGATGAGTTATTATTATTATTAGCAGTAGTAGTGGTAGTAGTAGTAGCACTAGTAGTAGTAATAGTAGTAGTAGTAGTAGAAATCATCATTAAAAACAGAGCTCCTCGTGCCCTTGGTACACCACGCCGTTCTACCAGGGGAACAGACATCCAGACATATCCAGACAGTCAGAGCTCCAGGACGGGGCATCTCTGAAGCTGACCATTGCCCAGGCAGGAGTGCACAATCATCATCGTCGTCGTCATCAATACTATCACTATTATTTCACCATATGTAAATCCTGTGCTCATCTTCTGTATGACTTGTTTACTTGTTTTGAGACCTTTTGGAATTAAGAACCACAATCATAGTTCCGTTGCTTTCATCTTGGTTCTGGCCCCGCCTCCAGGGTTCTGGCCCCGCCCCCAACCTGTGAGTGAGTGACTGACTGATTTAAAAAAGTTAACTTAGTTGGTGAGTTATTATTATTATTATTATTATTATTATTATTATTATTATTACTATTATTATTACTATGCTTATGATGATGATTGTTGCTGAAGTTCAATGGTGAGGTCAGGAAGAAAGAAAGTGTTCAGGAGCCTCTGATGTCTTATGCTGTATTATTTATTAACACTTGATCAAGGAGAATTAGAGACATTCTCATAAAGCATCAGAAGTGCCTGAGTCGGTCTCACATTCTGCCCAACTCATGCTGGTGGACAGACTTTAAACCCCAAGATAACATCACAAACACTATACGCCCCGAATTAGGTAAAAGAGAATGCTTTTACCAAGGATGGTGTCTTCGTCAACATGACGTCAACATTAAGTCTGGAGACACAGATGTCTGTTTACGCAGATTGGAATGTCAGTGGCAAGCTGTCTATTATGTCTAAGCATGCAGCACCAGAGTCCTTCGACCCTGGCCACAAGATAGGGTAACACCTGCTACTGCCAGCCAAAGACAAACAGCTAATACTGCTGAGGACCTCAAGGCCCACATGTGACTTCATGTAATAATAATAAACGTGAATCCACTGTGTACTCATATGGAACTTTACTAGCACATTGCCCCAACAATATACCCCTATTATAACATCACAAACTGTCCGTAACGCTAAATCAATGGGAGCCCTGAGCTTGTTTCTTTGCACCGAGATGGTCCCATCTGGGGGTAATGGCAGACAAAGACACCCTAAGTGTGTTGCTTACGTCCAGTCTACTCATTTGCCTTGTTTTGGTGGCTGTCACTGCAGAAAACCCCGCTTCACACAGATAGGATGTTGGAAATGGCAACAGGGTTTTCAGTGCTGTGTTAGCGATCTCTGGGTATTCTGCAATGACTTTAATCCAGAACACCGGCAGAGTTGTTGTCTCGAACACTGTTTCAAGGTTTCTTTCTTACACAAAATCCCTGCTAATGTTTGAAACATGTCCAATATGCCTCTGTTCACGTGCCGTCCCCACAAATCCAGTTTGGCTTTGAATGCAGCTACTTTATCTGCCAACTTGAACATAGTTGTCATTTTTCCCTGGAGTGACAGGTTGAGTTCATTGAGCAAGCTGAATATGTCGCACAAATAAGCTAGTTTTGCGACCCATTCCTCGTCACTGAAATGTGCTGCCAGCAGTGACTTCTTTTCTGAGAGAAATCTTTGCAGCTGCTCTCGTAGTTCAAACACTCTGGCCAGTGATTTCCCACGAGATAACTTCTTATCTCTGTATATAAGAGAAGGCGTCTGTGCTCCGCGTCCATCTCCTCACAAAGCTGCTCAAACAGACGCGAGTTAAGTGCATGTGCTTTGATATAGTTAATAACTTTAACAACATCATTCATTACGCTGTTTAATTCCGGTGGCATTTTTCGGCTTGCAAGCATTTCCCTGTGAATGATACAATGCGTGGATTCACACTCAGGTGCAACCTCCTTAATCCGAACAGTTAATCCAGACAGCCGTCCGGTCATGGCAGCATCGCCGTCGGTACATATGCCGACACAACAGGACCATTTCAGTTTTCCTGTTATGGAACCATCCAGCGATTTGAACAGTTCTGCGGCTGTGGTTTTGGTTTGCAATGATAGTGCACATAACAAATCCTCATGCACATCCTCCTGATAAATATATCGCACATAAACAAGTAGTAGCGCCTTGTTGTCAACATCTGTGGATTCATCCACCTGGAGTGCGTACCACGGTGATTTATCAATCCTCTCCAACAACTGTGTCACAATGTCTTCCACTATTTCCTGAATGCGCCGAGTCACTGTGTTAGCCGACAGGGGCACCTGTGATATCGTTTTAACAGCATCCTCTCCTAGAAGTTCACGGCAAATGTCTTTAGTGGCGGGCAAGATCAGTTCTTCACCAATAGTAAATGGCTTTTTAGCCTTAGCAATGCGATTCGCCACTAAGTATGATGCTCTCAGTGCATTTTCATTTACTGATGTGGTGGCCCTCAGTAATTTCTTCTGTCCTTCGTGTTCATGTTTTTTTCTTTCAAAATACTCCGGGGGCTTGTCTTTTAATCTCGGGTGCTTGGTCTCTAAGTGGCAAAGCAGTTTTGAAGGCTTCATTGCCTCATTTGAGAGCTGGTCGCTGCATATTATGCAGAGCGGGCTTGGTGTGTGGGAATCACCTGTCGCGATAAATCCATACTTCAAGTAGGACTCCTGGTACTGTCTGCTAAAAACTTTCTTTTTCTTGGAAGTCGTAGGCTGCTCTTCTCTCTCTTCATTGTGCCTTTTCCCTTTCGCAAAGAAACTTTGCAAAGACACCTGTTTCTTACTCATTTTGCTAGCTGGATTAAATTTTGGCGCACAAGTGAGGAGAATACGGTCATTTCAAAATAAAAGACCGCTCGACCTAGACTGGACTATAATAGATCCTGTAAAATCCGATGAGACAATTAACAATTATCAACCCAAAAATAATTAACAACTACGTCGCACAATTAATTATCTTTTGTAATTTGCATTTATACTTAATATTTTCTTCTTCTCCTACCAACTGTAGATGAAGTAGTAAGTCCCCCTTTATTATCGTCCCAGACTTTGGATTTGCTTTCCTGGGTTTTCATATGGTTTGAATTGCTTGTGACATTTTGTTTATTATCTTTGTCAGCTGAAGCAAACCGTGTTGCCTTCAGTGTTTGTGTTTGAGACCAGCGGCCTTTTTTACACGCCCACAAAAGGGCTAACAGCGCCCCCTGCTGTAAAAATGAACGAAATGAATGAAATGATTAAAAAAAAAACATTTGTTCAATTTACTCTCCGAGAGTTAAAGATATGAGTCAGTAAAAAGAGTCGAACTTCCCAACACTCAAAGCAATTGAACTGCGGCGCTCAGACACCTGGTTATAAAGAGCGACTAAGAACCCGCTTCGTTCAAATGAATCAGTCATGAGCAACTAGCATGCTGATAGGACAGACCAAGCAAGGACGCGGAATAACTGGAACAGATTCAAATTTTTTACTTGAATCAGCACTTCAACACTCTGACTTCTCCTCAGCTGAACTTCTTACTGATTACTGCAATCAACATGGACCCCTCAGGTAAATAAGTATTTATCGTTTTATGGATACTTGCACTGTTATTCAGTCTCACCAGGGTTTCATGATTTTTTTGTGATTTTTGCAATCAAAAGGAATGAAAATCTTTTGCGAAGAATTTTGCGAGCCTTTTTTGTTTTCTTTACTTTTAAAACACATTAAAAAGTCTTAACAAGACACAAACAAGGCAGACAAACGCATTTACCAGTGGTTAGCAGTCACCCATATGCACAATGCACCTCTTTCGACAGCTTTGACTTGGGCTCGTCCCCGTCCTGGCGACGTGGTACACTGAGGACAGTCCGCCCGGTCGACAGTCGAGCCGGGGGCAAGCACTAGTTCCATGGCCATCGAGGGGAGCGTCGGAGGGGCGCTGTAAAGCTCACGGCTCCGCGTTCGCACCCAAGCCTTCACAAGCCAACCGGAGCTGGTCACAGGGCACCTCCGCGAAGGACATGCACTCGGTGGTGGTCGGCCAGCGACTGGGAGAGGTCCAGCGAGGGGAGCCTCCCGCACCGTGTGGCCGTCCCGTTGGATCCCCTGAGCAGATTGCGTGGTGTGTGAAAATGACTGCGTGTGCCACCAGGTGGTGTAAGACACTAAGACATCTATGGCAGAGCTGTTTATCTATGGTGGAAAACATACGTGTCGCGGGGAAGGGGCGGGGATGTTTGGTTATTTTGCAATAATTATGTGATGTAGTAGGAAATATGCAGCCTCGCAAAAATATGCGTCATATTGCTGATTACGTGGTAATCCACGCTATCACAAAATCGTGAAAAACTGGAGGGACTGGTTATTTATTATTTTGGCAAACTGTCTTCTGTCCTTGACAATTGGAAATAAAGTTTCGTCAATCTTTTTCTCTCTCTAGCTCGTTCAGCTGTCCGCTGTTTGTTGTCTCTCAAGGTAATTTCTCTCTTTCATTGCTCGCGCACACACATTTCCAGTATACTTAAAATACATGAACGCATGATTAATCATCTGTTTGTCTCTGCAGGTCTGACGGTGTGTTTCCTCACAGACTCCATGTGCAGAGGCATCTCTGACCACATACAAAATGTCTACGTGTTTGTACATCGGACTGCATCTTAGTGTGGAGGGCAAAGACAAACTCTTCTCCTTCTTGATTCAAGTGGTAGTATTATTACTCAGGCCCAGAGAGAGAGAGAGAGAGAGAGATAGATAGATAGATAGATAGATAGATAGATAGATAGATAGATAGATAGATAGATGGATAGATAGATAGATAGACAGATAGATAGATAGATAGATGCCCCTTTTTGGAGGATGTACTGGATGAGGAGGCTCTAATCCTCAGACAGACAACTTGAATTAAGATTTCACAGAACATACCAAGCCTGTGATTTCAATACAATATACTGACTGGATCTTCTGGTGGCTCCAAAATTGCAAGCGTGTTCCCAGACACTGCAAGGAAATCCAGTTGACAGTGTAATATATTTATTTGATTGTGTTCCACGTGCAGTAGAACTGCAATATGTACCTTGTATGAGGACGCTGTCCCTTCTGTCCCTCCCTGGAGCCCCTCCATCACTGGCTTCCCTTTATTTAAAGGGAGTGCCAGCGCCTCCACTTGGTGGGCCACCCTGTGTGCCAGTTCTATGGCTTTTTTTTTTTTTAACTGCTACAATCATACAGACATTGAACATGTCAGCAGACACCTAATCTATTCACCTCATTTGTTCACTGTTATCTACTTTAAAGTCACTTACCAGCCTGCAAAATGTTCTTATATGTAATTTTAACTTGCTGCCAGGTCCTTTTATGGTCAGACAGGTTTGTTCTTTATGAAGGATAGAAAGATAAAATAGATAAAAACGTAACATGAGAAAAATAGATTAAATGACACATTGTGGATAATTGTTTGCACCTAATCATACTCTACATTTCCTGAGTAACATGCACCTGCTTGCCACTTTTAAAGTAAAGTGTTCAACAGTTGGTGGATTTGAAAAGAAACTCCTTTAATTGTAGCCTAGTGATAATGGTTCCAGTAGAGCACTGTTTATTAATTGTACAGTTTTGGACTACTTCCACATTAAGCCGGTCGACTATTCTCTGCCAGGTTTTCTAGAATTTTTAATGATGGCATTGGGATTGTCTTTTTTCCTCATAATATCTTTCACCTCTTGACACAACTTCATCAGGAGCTGTTGTTCAGCGGCCATGAAGTATGAAGAGCAACTTTTATCCATGTTTCAAACTGTGATTCTGTGAGCGATCGCGAGGTCTGTTTAAGTAAGCCGTGAACACGTACTTATCCCAGCTATCTTCACCTGGCCGCACCACACATAGCCGCACCTTTTCATCCTGGCTCATCATACGTGCAACCAATTAAGTCAGGATGTGCGGAGCAGGCTACGTCAAGCTGGGCTTGTTTAATTATCTTGGATTTCTTTATTCTAGTTTCGTGCAATACCCCTCTGGATAACTTTGGGCATCCTCACTAGTGTTGGGAAGTTCCACTCTTTTTACTGACGCAGATCTTTTACTCTCAGACAGTAAATTGAACAAATCTTTTTTTGAGTCATTTTGAGTCTCAAACACTTAACACTGAAGTCAACACGGTTTGCTTCAGCTGACAAAGATAATGAACAAAATGTCACAAGCAATTCAAACCATATGAAAACCTAGCAAAGTAAATACACACCACAAACCAGAACTTGGTCACCTGGACTAAATTGTCGTTGTTCTACCTTGCGGTCAAAGAGTTTTTTTCATTTTTTTCTGAGAAACCTTCTGTTTGCTTAGTTCCCCAGCTTCATAAAGTCTCTGCCTAAACCCATTAACATAGGTAATCAAGCAGGTTTTATTGTTTGGTCATGTTTACCTATAACTTGACAAGTATGGCATGTCTTTACAGATGCAGAAACATCAGTTTCAAAAAATGCTGAAGCAAACAATCAATATGTTTTCTTGACACCCATATGTCCTGCAACATTACCATGAGCTGTCTGAATTGTGGCTGTCCTAAATTTTACAGGCAACACGATTTACACAATAGGATCACCACTGAATGTGACACCATAAGGAGCCCACCTCCTAACCAAGATGTCATTCAAAAGGAAATATACTTGCTTCACCTTTCCTACCTGCATTGTAGGCAAAACCAGATCACATACACCCTTCAGAGACTGATCCGCTTTTGGTTCTTTCACCAGCTCTAAACGAGAAACACAAAGATCAGGCAGCAGGGACAATGCAAATCTCTTTACATCACAAAGGTTTTCTCTCATATCAGTTAGTGCATCAGTCTTTGAACGAGTCACAGCACAGACTGTAACTGCTGGTTCTGATTCACTAATCCCTTCTGTTTCCACAGTACAAGCTGCTAAAACTGCCTGCTCCGTTTCAGGGACTTCTTGAGATGACAAGGAAGCAACAACTGTCTCACTTTGTTGGTTTGACACCTCAGAAAACTGTAGGCTATCAAATTCTACATTGTCTGGCCAGATCCGATGTCCTGCCAGGTCATTTCCCAGAATGATGTCAACTCCTTCCACTGGCAGTTGAGGACGAACACCAACTTTGACCTCCCTCTGTACTAAATCACATGACAAGAACATTTTATGTATAGACACAAAAAGAGTTGTCAAACCCATCCCTCTGATCGGAATACAGCCCCCTGTGTCTGAACGTGGCGAAAAGGGCAAAATTGCTTCACAAATGTGCGTAAAGCTCCTGAGTCCCTCAGCATTTTGACTGGAACCTTTTCATCATCAGTTTTAGCAGCTCCTGGACGAGCTGCCATTTTGTCATAACCTGGCTCAGAGGTATGACAAAAGATGGAGACCACACATGCCTTTAAACTATGAAACAATTTTATTAACATTGCCCATGTCTGTAGATCGTACGGTCCAAATTTGACAACGATCAAAACAAAGCTCTAGGAGGAGTTCGTCTTAGTACGAGGTGTGGAAATGTCCAAAATCGGGGCAAAATATGATCTTTGATTCAAAATGGCGGACTTCCTGTTGGAGTTAGACCATGGCTGCAAGAGGCTTTTTTGTGTGTCTCTGTATGTCACATACTACCACAAAATTTCATACACATGGATGAAACCATGTCGAGGGGCTCCTCCGAAAACGAACACGTAGGTGGCGCCGTAGAGCCATTTTTGTATGTCCATGTGCGAGACCCCCAAAATACGTAATTTTACGCCCGACTTTGGGGGGGGCACGCAAATTTTTGTGAGTTTTCGAGTACATTTAGGCCGTCTAAAAGGCGGCCTGTCTGTTTAGGAAGAAAAAGGAAAATAAAAATAAAAATAATAAGTCGTGTAGTCTGTTTTGGCGCAAGGGATACGTCACTTTGGATCGCATAGTTGATTTCATTCATGAACAATTACAAACATCTGGCCAACTCTGTGGGTATAGGTGGATATACACAAAATGCAAGGATAATAGATTACATGTCAAGAAAGAAGTGGTACACTTAATTCTAAAAGAACTTGACCCAAGGGGTGTTGAACTCAGAGGAAGAAGACGGCTCCATCGCCGAAGCTATTTTGCAAAACGGCCCAATTATATTTGGACTCTTATGACAAACTAAAGCCATTTGGTATCTGTATCAATGGCTGCATTGATGGCTTTTCCCGGAAAATTATCTGGATGAATGCATTTACCACCAGCAGTGACCCAAAAATCATCGGAGGCTACTACATGGAGGCAGTCCAGAGATTCGGTGGTTGTCCAAGGATTGTCAGAGGCGACTGGGGCACAGAGAATGTTAAAGTCAGAGACTTTCAGCGTTTTCTCCGTCACAACATTCACAACGGCTCCGGCATTGACAGCTACATTGAAGGGGCAAGCGCAGCAAATCAGCGAATAGAGAGTTGGTGGGGCTTCCTCAGAAGGGAATGAATGGAATTCTACATCTCTCTGTTTAATGATCTGGAAGGACCGTGGCTTGTTTGATGGTGCATATTTGGACAGAAGTCTTATCCAGTTCTGCTTCATGGGAATCATTCAGGTAAAAATATATCATATCATATTGTTATTTAAAAACTACTTTCATTTTAAATTGTGTCCCACACATGATTTTGTGTTGTTACATTCTTAATTACAAGTTCAATTACAATTACAAATAACACAATTACTTCAATTACAAATTGCATATCCATTAACCCTGTTTTCTTACTTTCTAATATACTGTTATTCTAGGATGAATTAGATGAGACCATCCATGTGTGGGATTCACATGTCATCAGACCATCGAAGAATGACAGGGTACCCAGTGGTCGACCTCGAGTCATGTGCATGTTCCCAGAACTCTACACAAGTGATGACCACATTTCCCCAGTGGACAGAGCTGATGTACAGTTGTGTCAGAGTAACAGCACATTTCGACCAGCAGTGCCATGTGACACAGACATCTACAACATCTGCAACATTCTGATGGTGGAGTCACAACTGCATCTTTCAGCTGATGCTTATCAAGCACTGGATTTGTACCTGCATTTGAGGAGTGAGATAAGATCTGCCCTCTAATTTGAGATGAAACTACATTTGTATCCATCTAAACTGAACACGTGATCAGACAATTCTTCTGCAGTCCGCCATGCTTCATTCACCAAACATTGTCAGTTGGCATGTTTTCCCAGGAACTACGTAGAAGCTTTATTTTGTATTTTGTATTATGTATTATTTCTCCTTGGAAAAAGGTTTGATCTGTCACTATATGCACACTGACTGTTTAAGACATTAAGAACATGTGCAGTGATATTATGCACACAGTTTTTTAGGGTATGTGGCAGGTTTTGACTTTTATAGATAACTTCTTTCTTCGTTCTTGTGTGGATTTAGGTTGTCTCAGTTGCTTCTGTCTCTTCAGGTAATGAAGCACAGGCTTTATTGAATCAGTCTGGGATTACCTGGGATTTTTCAAATGACAATATTATCTTATCTCAGTACTTTTTGCTGGAATTACAGACTTAAATTTGTTGTACAGCATATAAGAGTATTGTCATAGATGTTTTACTTTGCCTTCACATCAGTCATAAACAGGAAGCAAACAAAACCACAACAAATAAAACCAACATGGCAAGACATGAAAGAGGAATGCCATTTTTATTTAACAATGTGCTCTTGACAGTTACTGTCTGTATGTTTACTATATGAGGCTTCAACAAAAACAGCCGTGAGTAGCCATTTGAAATGGTACTGATCAAACAGGTATTATTTTGTTGAATGCTGAACTTTTTTCTTAATAACAATTGCATAAGACATGCACATGAAGAAAGAAAAGAAAAAGGATGTTCACCTATGAGAGCAGACTTTTCTGACATATCATAATGATTTAACTTAAACAGTCTTCTGGACAGAACGTCGTTTGGAAACAAAATGTAAAACTCAGTGTGCTGACAAATATTACAGCAAAATCATTAACAATAATAAAATAACAAAACCAAAGCAAAAGAATGACGATGAAAGATGAACGATTTTTTTTTCAGTTTAAAGTGTAATAAAGCAATCAGTCATCAGATTATGCATCTGATTTTATCTCCTCTCCTTGTGGAACATTTTTTTCTTAGTTGTAATACATGAATGAAGAAATAAATAATTATGCAAATCTGTAGAGTACAAATACACTCCTCCTGACTTTTCGTTTATCACAGTTCTTTGATGACAAAATGCTCTGAGTGCAAGTCTGTTCCCATATTGTTTGATATATTGTCCTAAGTCCTCATCTGTCATAACATCTATGACGTCGATGTGTAGACGTACTACTACTACTACTACTACTTCTACTGTTGCTACTACTACTACTGCTACTACTGCTGCTGCTGCTACTACTACTGCTGCTGCTGCTGCTACTACTACTGCTGCTGCTACTACTACTGCTGCTGCTACTACAACTACTACTACTGCTGCTACTACTGCTACTGCTGCTGCTACTACTACTACTGCTACTACGACTACAACTACTACTGCTACTACTACTGCTACTGCTGCTACTACTACTATGACTGCTGCTACTACTACTGCTGCTGCTACTACTACTACTATGACTACTACTCCTACTGGTACTACTACTGCTGCTGCTAGTGCTGCTACTACTACTCCTACTGCTGCTACTACTACTGCTGCTACTACTACTGCTGCTGCTACTACAACTACTACTACTATTATTGCTCCTACTGCTGCTGCTGCTACTAGTCAGTCACTCACTCAGTCACTCACTCACGCACAGGTAGGCAGGCCTTGGAGGCGGGGCCAGAACCAAGATTAAAGCAACGGAAAATATGATGGTGATTCTAAATTCCAAAACATCTCAAAACAAGTAACTTCATCCGCGATCATTCATTTTGTCAAATAACTTTTAACGTATGTTGTTGATGGTGTGGTCCATGCTAGTGAAAATAGTAAGAAAAAGAATCATAATAATCTAAAACAGAGAGAGAGAGACAGACAGACAGACAGACAGACACACAGAAGTGGCTGCACACATCGCTAGGGACCAGGCCTTCCATCTTCCTTCCATCCTTCATCCCCCAGAAGCGTGCACTACTGCCTGGGCAAACATTGGCTCCAGGGACCCCCTAACCCCTACCGGAGCTCGACCACCCAGCCTGGGTACACCACACATCATGGTCACCCCAGAGCCAAAACTTGTTGTTTTCCTTTGATCTTTTAGAATGTAGAATTTGGAATGCAGAATGTAGAATTTTGAATTTAAAATTTGGCTTTAGAAGTCAGAATTTAGAATTCAGAATCCAGAACTTAGAACGGGAATCTGATGACATCATGGTTCTTCTTGTTTGTGTCCCTGCCTTGGGTACACCACACATCGTGGTCACCCCAGAGCCTAAACTTGTTGTTTTCCTTTGATCTTTTAGAATGTAGAATTTGAAATGTGGAATGTAGAATGTAGACTTTAGAAATCGGAATGTAGAACCGGAATCTGATGACATCATGGTTTCTTTGCTCTTGTCTTGGCTGTGGTCCTGTCTCTGGTACACCACACATCAGGGTTCCCCGGAGCCAAAACTATTTCTTTTGCTTCGATCTTTTAGAATGTAGAATTTGGAATGTAGAATGTAGAATGTAGTATTTGGAATTTGGAATTTAGAACCAGAATCTGATGACATCATGGTTCTTTTGTTCTGGTCTTTGCTGTGGTACCGCCTTGGGTACACGAAAGACTGTGGTGACCCCGCAGACAAAATGTGTTATTGTGCTGAAAACTTTTAGAATGTAGCATTTGGAATTTGGAACTTAGAACTGGAATTCGGAATTTAGAACCGGAATCTGATGACATCATGGTTCTTTTGGTCTGGTCTTGGCTGTGGTCCTGTCTCTGGTACACCACACATCATGGTCACCCCAGAGCCAAAACAAGTACTTTTGCTCTGATCTTTTAGAATGTAGAATTTGGAATGTGGAATGTAGATTGTAGACTTTGGAATTCGGAATTTAGAACTTGGAACTGGAATTCAGAATTTAGTACCAGAATCTGATGACATCATGGTTCTTTTGCTGTGGTCTTGGCTGTTGCACTGCCTTGGGTACACCACACATTGTGGTGAGCCCGGACATAAAATGTGTTATTTTGCTCTGATCTTTTAGAATGTAGAATTTGGAATGTGGAATGTAGAATTTGGAATTTAGAACTGTAATTCAGAATTTAGAACCAGAATCTGATGACATCATGGTTCTTTTGTTCTGGTCTTGGCTGTGGTCCTGTCTCTGGTACACCACACATTGTGGTGATCCCGCACACAAAATGTGTTATTTTGCTCTGATCTTTTAGAATGTAGAATTTGGAATGTGGAATGTAGAATTTGGAATTTAGAACTGTAGTTCAGAATTTAGAACCAGAATCTGATGACATCATGGTTCTTTTGTTCTGGTCTTGGCTGTGGTACCGCCTTGGGTACACGAAAGACTGTGGTGACCCCGCAGACAAAATGTGTTATTGTGCTGAAAACTTTTAGAATGTAGCATTTGGAATTTGGAACTTAGAACTGGAATTCGGAATTTAGAACCGGAATCTGATGACATCATGGTTCTTTTGGTCTGGTCTTGGCTGTGGTCCTGTCTCTGGTACACCACACATCATGGTCACCCCAGAGCCAAAACAAGTACTTTTGCTCTGATCTTTTAGAATGTAGAATTTGGAATGTGGAATGTAGATTGTAGACTTTGGAATTCGGAATTTAGAACTTGGAACTGGAATTCAGAATTTAGTACCAGAATCTGATGACATCATGGTTCTTTTGCTGTGGTCTTGGCTGTTGCACTGCCTTGGGTACACCACACATTGTGGTGAGCCCGGACATAAAATGTGTTATTTTGCTCTGATCTTTTAGAATGTAGAATTTGGAATGTGGAATGTAGAATTTGGAATTTAGAACTGTAATTCAGAATTTAGAACCAGAATCTGATGACATCATGGTTCTTTTGTTCTGGTCTTGGCTGTGGTCCTGTCTCTGGTACACCACACATTGTGGTGATCCCGCACACAAAATGTGTTATTTTGCTCTGATCTTTTAGAATGTAGAATTTGGAATGTGGAATGTAGAATTTGGAATTTAGAACTGTAATTCAGAATTTAGAACCAGAATCTGATGACATCATGGTTCTTTTGTTCTGGTCTTTGCTGTGGTACCGCCTTGGGTACACGAAAGACTGTGGTGACCCCGCAGACAAAATGTGTTATTGTGCTGAAAAATTTTAGAATGTAGCATTTGGAATTTGGAACTTAGAACTGGAATTCGGAATTTAGAACCGGAATCTGATGACATCATGGTTCTTTTGGTCTGGTCTTGGCTGTGGTCCTGTCTCTGGTACACCACACATCATGGTCACCCCAGAGCCAAAACAAGTACTTTTGCTCTGATCTTTTAGAATGTAGAATTTGGAATGTGGAATGTAGATTGTAGACTTTGGAATTCGGAATTTAGAACTTGGAACTGGAATTCAGAATTTAGTACCAGAATCTGATGACATCATGGTTCTTTTGCTGTGGTCTTGGCTGTTGCACTGCCTTGGGTACACCACACATTGTGGTGAGCCCGGACATAAAATGTGTTATTTTGCTCTGATCTTTTAGAATGTAGAATTTGGAATGTGGAATGTAGAATTTGGAATTTAGAACTGTAATTCAGAATTTAGAACCAGAATCTGATGACATCATGGTTCTTTTGTTCTGGTCTTGGCTGTGGTCCTGTCTCTGGTACACCACACATTGTGGTGATCCCGCACACAAAATGTGTTATTTTGCTCTGATGTTTTAGAATGTAGAATTTGGAATGTGGAATGTAGAATTTGGAATTTAGAACTGTAATTCAGAATTTAGAACCAGAATCTGATGACATCATGGTTCTTTTGTTCTGGTCTTTGCTGTGGTACCGCCTTGGGTACACGAAAGACTGTGGTGACCCCGCAGACAAAATGTGTTATTGTGCTGAAAACTTTTAGAATGTAGCATTTGGAATTTGGAACTTAGAACTGGAATTCGGAATTTAGAACCGTAATCTGATGACATCATGGTTCTTTTGGTCTGGTCTTGGCTGTGGTCCTGTCTCTGGTACACCACACATCATGGTCACCCCAGAGCCAAAACAAGTCCTTTTGCTCTGATCTTTTAGAATGTAGAATTTGGAATGTGGAATGTAGATTGTAGACTTTGGAATTCGGAATTTAGAACTTGGAACTGGAATTCAGAATTTAGTACCAGAATCTGATGACATCATGGTTCTTTTGCTGTGGTCTTGGCTGTTGCACTGCCTTGGGTACACCACACATTGTGGTGAGCCCGGACATAAAATGTGTTATTTTGCTCTGATCTTTTAGAATGTAGAATTTGGAATGTAGAATTTGGAATTTAGAACTGTAATTCAGAATTTAGAACCAGAATCTGATGACATCATGGTTCTTTTGTTCTGGTCTTGGCTGTGGTCCTGTCTCTGGTACACCACACATTGTGGTGATCCCGCACACAAAATGTGTTATTTTGCTCTGATCTTTTAGAATGTAGAATTTGGAATGTGGAATGTAGAATTTGGAATTCGGAAATTAGAACTTAGAACCGGAATTCGGAATTTAGAACCGGAATCTGATGACATCATGGTTCTTTTGCTGTGGTCTTGGCTGTGGCACTGCCTTGGGTACACCACACATTGTGGCGAGCCCGCAGACAAAATGTGTTATTTGCTCTGATCTTTTAGAATGTAGAATTTGGAATTTAGAACTGGAATTTGGAATTTAGGACCGGAATCTGATGACATCATGGTTCTTTTGTTCTGGTCTTGGCTGTGGTCCTGTCTGTGGTACACCACACATCAGTTTTCCCCAGAGCCAAAAGAAATACTTTTGCTCTGATCTTTTAGAATGTATAATTTGTAATGTGGAAATTAGATTGTAGAATTTGGAATTCGGAATTTAGAACTTGGAACTGGAATTCGGAATTTAGAACTGGAATCTGATGACATCGTGGTTCTTTTGCTGTGGTCTTGGCTGTGGCACTGCCTTGGGTGCACCACACATTGTGGTGAGCCCGCAGACAAAATTGGTTATTTTGCTCAAAACTTTTAGAATGTAGAATTTGGAATGTGGAATGTAGAATGTGGAATTCGGAATTTAGAACTTAGAACCGGAATTCGGAATTTAGAACCGGAATCTGATGACATCATGGTTCTTCTGCTGTGGTCTTGGCTGTGGCACTGCCTTGGTTACACCACACATTGTGTTGAGCCAGCAGACAAAATGTATTTTGCTCTGATATTTTAGAATGTAGAATTTGGAATGTGGAATGTAGAATTTGGAATTTAGAACTGGACTTCGGAATTTAGAACCGGAATCTGATGACATCATGGTTCTTTTGTTCTGGTCTTGGCTGTGGTCCTGTCTCTGGTACACCACACATTGTGGTGAGCCCACAGGCAAAATGTATTATTTTGCTCAAAACTTTTAGAATGTACAATTTGGAATGTGGAATGTAGAATTTGGAATTTAGAACTTAGAACCAGAATTCGGAATTTAGAACCGGAATCTGATGACATCATGGTTCTTTTCCTCTGGTCTTGGCTGTGGCACTGCCTTGGGTACACCACACATTGTGGTGAGCCCGCAGATAAAATGTGTTATTTTACTCAAATCTTTTAGAATGTAGAATTTGGAATGTAGAATTTGGAATTCGGAATTTAGAACTTAGAACCAGAATTCGGAATTTAGAACCGGAATCTGATGACATCATGCCTCTTTTCCTTTGGTCTTGGCTGGGGCACCGCCTTGGGTACACCACACATTGTGGTGAGCCCGCAGACAAAATGTGTTATTTTGCTCTGATCTTTTAGAATGTAGAATGTGGAATGTGGAATGTAGAATTTGGAATTTAGAACTGGAATTCGGAATTTAGAAACGGAATCTGATGACATCATGGTTCTTTTGTTCTGGTCTTGGCTGTGGTCCTGTCTCTGGTACAGCACACATTGTGGTGAGCCCGCAGACAAAATGTTTTATTTTGCTCTGACCTTTTAGAATGTAGAATTTGGAATGTGGAATGTAGAATTTGGAATTCAGAAATTAGAACTTAGAACCGGAATTCAGAATTTAGAAGCGGAATCTGATGACATCATGGTTCTTTTGCTGTGGTCTTGGCTGTGGCACTGCCTTGGGTACACCACACATTGTGAGGGCCCGCAGACAAAATGTGTTATTTTGCTGTGATCTTTTAGAATGTAGAATTTGGAATGTGGAATGTGGAATGTAGAATTTGGAATTTGGAATTTAGAGCTTAGAACTAGAATTCGGAATTTATAACCGGAATCTGATGACATTATGGCTCTTTTCCTCTGGTCTTGGCTGTGGCACCGCCTTGGGTACACCACACATTGTGGTGAGTCCGCACACAAAATGTGTTCTTTTGCTCTGATGTTTTAGAATGTAGAATTTGGAATTTGGAATGTGGAATGTAGAATTTGGAATTCGGAAATTAGAACTTAGAACCGGAATTCGGAATTTAGAACTGGAATCTGATGACATCATGGTTCTTTTGCTGTGGTCTTGGCTGTGGCATTGCCTTGGGTACACCACACATTGTGGTGAGCCCGCAGACAAAATGTGTTGTTTTGCTCTGATCTTTTAGAATGTAGAATTTGGAATGTGGAATGTAGAATTTGGAATTCGGAATTTAGAACTTAGAACTGGAATTCGGAATTTAGAACCGGAATCTGATGACATCATGGTTCTTTTGTTCTGCTCTTGGCTGTGGTCCTGTCTCTGGTACACCACACATTGTGGTGAGCCCGCAGACAAAATGTGTTAATTTGCTCTGATCTTTTAGAATGTAGAATTTGGAATGTGGAATGTAGAATTTGGAATTTAGAACTGGAATTTGGAATTTAGAACCGGAATCTGATGACATCATGGTTCTTCTGCTGTGGTCTTGGCTGTGGCACTGCCTTGGGTACACCACACATTGTGGTGAGCCAGCAGACAAAATGTATTTTGCTCTGATCTTTTAGAATGTAGAATTTGGAATATGAAATGTAGAATTTGGAATTCGGAATTTAGAACCGGAATCTGATGACATCATGGTTCTTTTGCTCAGGTCTTGGCTGTGGCACCGCCTTTGGTACACCACACATTGTTTTGACCCCACAAACAAAATGTGTTATTTTACTCAAATCTTTTAGAATGTAGAATTTGGAATGTAGAATTTGGAATTCGGAATTTAGAACTTAGAACCAGAATTCGGAATTTAGAACCGGAATCTGATGACATCATGCCTCTTTTCCTTTGGTCTTGGCTGGGGCACCGCCTTGGGTACACCACAAATTGTGGTGAGCCCGCAGACAAAATGTGTTATTTTGCTCTGATCTTTTAGAATGTAGAATTTGGAATGTGGAATGTAGAATTCGGAATTCAGAACTTAGAACTGCAATTCGGAATTTAGAACCGGAATCTGATGACATCATGGTTCTTTTGCTGTGGTCTTGGCTGTGGCACTGCCTTGGGTACACCACACATTGTGAGGGCCCGCAGACAAAATGTGTTATTTTGCTCTGATCTTTTAGAATGTAGAATTTGGAATGTGGAATGTAGAATTTGGAATTCAGAATTTAGAACCGGAATCTGATGACATTATGGTTCTTTTCCTCTGGTCTTGGCTGTGGCACCGCCTTGGGTACACCACACATTGTGGTGAGCCAGCAGACAAAATGTATTTTGCTCTGATCTTTTAGAATGTAGAATTTGGAATATGGAATGTAGAATTTGGAATTTGGAATTTAGAACTTAGAATTAGAATTTGGAATTTAGAACCGGAATCTGATGACATTGTGGCTCTTTTCCTCTGGTCTTGGCTGTGGCACCACCTTGGGTACACCACACATTGTGGTGAGCCCGCACACAAAATGTGTTCTTTTGCTCTGATGTTTTAGAATGTAGAATTTGGAATGTGGAATGTAGAATTCGGAATTCGGAAATTAGAACTTAGAACCGGAATTTGGAATTTGGAATTTAGAACTGGAATCTGATAACATCATGGTTCTTTTGCTGTGGTCTTGGCTGTGGCATTGCCTTGGGTACACCACACATTGTGGTGAGCCCGCAGACAAAATGTGTTGTTTTGCTCTGATCTTTTAGAATGTAGAATTTGGAATGTGGAACGTAGAATTTGGAATTCGGAATTTAGAACTTAGAACTGGAATTCGGAATTTAGAACCGGAATCTGATGACATCATGGTTCTTTTGTTCTGGTCTTGGCTGTGGTCCTGTCTCTGGTACACCACACATTGTGGTGAGCCCGCACACAAAATGTGTTGTTTCGCTCTGAACTTTTAGAATGTTGAATTTGGAATTTAGAACTGGAATTCGGAATTTAGGACCAGAATCTGATGACATCATGGTTCTTTTGCTGTGGTCTTGGCTGTGGCACTGCCTTGGGTACACCACACATTGTGAGGGCCCGCAGACAAAATGTGTTATTTTGCTCTGATCTTTTAGAATGTAGAATTTAGAATGTGGAATGTGGAATGTAGAATTTGGAATTTGGAATTTGAAATTTAGAACCAGAATCTGATGACATCATGGTTCTTTTGTTCTGCTCTTGGCTGTGGTCCTGTCTCTGGTACACCACACATTGTGGTGAGCCCGCAGACGAAATGTATTATTTTGCTCAAAACTTTTAGAATGTAGAATTTGGAATGTGGAATGTAGAATTTGGAATTCGGAAATTAGAACTTAGAACCGGAATTCGGAATATAGAACCGAATCTGATGACATTATGGTTCTTTTGCTGTAGTCTTGGCTGTGGCACTGCCTTGGGTACACCACACATTGTGGTGAGCCCGCAGACAAAATGTGTTATTTTGCTCTGATCTTTTAGAATGTAGAATTTGGAATGAGGAATGTAGAATTTGGAATTTAGAACCGGAATTCGGAATTTAGAACCGGAATCTGATGACATCATGGTTCTTTTGCTGTGGTCTTGGCTGTGGCACTGCCTTGGGTACACCACACATTGTGGTGAGCCCGCACACAAAATGTGTTATTTTGCTCTGATCTTTTAGAATGTAGAATTTGGAATGTGGAATGTAGAATTTGGAATTTAGAACTGGAATTCGGAATTTAGGACCAGAATCTGATGACATCATGGTTCTTCTGCTGTGGTCTTGGCTGTGGCACTGCCTTGGGTACACCACACATTGTGGTGAGCCAGCAGACAAAATGTGTTATTTTGCTCTGATCTTTTAGAATGTAGAATTTGGAATGTGGAATGTGGAACGTAGAATTTGGAATTTAGAACTGGAATTCGGAATTTAGAAACGGAATCTGATGACATCATGGTTCTTTTGTTCTGGTCTTGGCTGTGGTCCTGTCTCTGGTACAGCACACATTGTGGTGAGCCCGCAGACAAAATGTTTTATTTTGCTCTGACCTTTTAGAATGTAGAATTTGGAATGTGGAATGTAGAATTTGGAATTCAGAAATTAGAACTTAGAACCGGAATTCAGAATTTAGAAGCGGAATCTGATGACATCATGGTTCTTTTGCTGTGGTCTTGGCTGTGGCACTGCCTTGGGTACACCACACATTGTGAGGGCCCGCAGACAAAATGTGTTATTTTGCTGTGATCTTTTAGAATGTAGAATTTGGAATGTGGAATGTGGAATGTAGAATTTGGAATTTGGAATTTAGAGCTTAGAACTAGAATTCGGAATTTATAACCGGAATCTGATGACATTATGGCTCTTTTCCTCTGGTCTTGGCTGTGGCACCGCCTTGGGTACACCACACATTGTGGTGAGCCCGCACACAAAATGTGTTCTTTTGCTCTGATGTTTTAGAATGTAGAATTTGGAATTTGGAATGTGGAATGTAGAATTTGGAATTCGGAAATTAGAACTTAGAACCGGAATTCGGAATTTAGAACTGGAATCTGATGACATCATGGTTCTTTTGCTGTGGTCTTGGCTGTGGCATTGCCTTGGGTACACCACACATTGTGGTGAGCCCGCAGACAAAATGTGTTGTTTTGCTCTGATCTTTTAGAATGTAGAATTTGGAATGTGGAATGTAGAATTTGGAATTCGGAATTTAGAACTTAGAACTGGAATTCGGAATTTAGAACCGGAATCTGATGACATCATGGTTCTTTTGTTCTGCTCTTGGCTGTGGTCCTGTCTCTGGTACACCACACATTGTGGTGAGCCCGCAGACAAAATGTGTTATTTTGCTCTGATCTTTTAGAATGTAGAATTTGGAATGTGGAATGTAGAATTTGGAATTTAGAACTGGAATTTGGAATTTAGAACCGGAATCTGATGACATCATGGTTCTTCTGCTGTGGTCTTGGCTGTGGCACTGCCTTGGGTACACCACACATTGTGGTGAGCCAGCAGACAAAATGTATTTTGCTCTGATCTTTTAGAATGTAGAATTTGGAATATGAAATGTAGAATTTGGAATTCGGAATTTAGAACCGGAATCTGATGACATCATGGTTCTTTTGCTCAGGTCTTGGCTGTGGCACCGCCTTTGGTACACCACACATTGTTTTGACCCCACAAACAAAATGTGTTATTTTACTCAAATCTTTTAGAATGTAGAATTTGGAATGTAGAATTTGGAATTCGGAATTTAGAACTTAGAACCAGAATTCGGAATTTAGAACCGGAATCTGATGACATCATGCCTCTTTTCCTTTGGTCTTGGCTGGGGCACCGCCTTGGGTACACCACAAATTGTGGTGAGCCCGCAGACAAAATGTGTTATTTTGCTCTGATCTTTTAGAATGTAGAATTTGGAATGTGGAATGTAGATTGTAGACTTTGGAATTCGGAATTTAGAACTTGGAACTGGAATTCAGAATTTAGTACCAGAATCTGATGACATCATGGTTCTTTTGCTGTGGTCTTGGCTGTTGCACTGCCTTGGGTACACCACACATTGTGGTGAGCCCGGACATAAAATGTGTTATTTTGCTCTGATCTTTTAGAATGTAGAATTTGGAATGTGGAATGTAGAATTTGGAATTTAGAACTGTAATTCAGAATTTAGAACCAGAATCTGATGACATCATGGTTCTTTTGTTCTGGTCTTGGCTGTGGTCCTGTCTCTGGTACACCACACATTGTGGTGATCCCGCACACAAAATGTGTTATTTTGCTCTGATCTTTTAGAATGTAGAATTTGGAATGTGGAATGTAGAATTTGGAATTTAGAACTGTAGTTCAGAATTTAGAACCAGAATCTGATGACATCATGGTTCTTTTGTTCTGGTCTTTGCTGTGGTACCGCCTTGGGTACACGAAAGACTGTGGTGACCCCGCAGACAAAATGTGTTATTGTGCTGAAAACTTTTAGAATGTAGCATTTGGAATTTGGAACTTAGAACTGGAATTCGGAATTTAGAACCGGAATCTGATGACATCATGGTTCTTTTGGTCTGGTCTTGGCTGTGGTCCTGTCTCTGGTACACCACACATCATGGTCACCCCAGAGCCAAAACAAGTACTTTTGCTCTGATCTTTTAGAATGTAGAATTTGGAATGTGGAATGTAGATTGTAGACTTTGGAATTCGGAATTTAGAACTTGGAACTGGAATTCAGAATTTAGTACCAGAATCTGATGACATCATGGTTCTTTTGCTGTGGTCTTGGCTGTTGCACTGCCTTGGGTACACCACACATTGTGGTGAGCCCGGACATAAAATGTGTTATTTTGCTCTGATCTTTTAGAATGTAGAATTTGGAATGTGGAATGTAGAATTTGGAATTTAGAACTGTAATTCAGAATTTAGAACCAGAATCTGATGACATCATGGTTCTTTTGTTCTGGTCTTGGCTGTGGTCCTGTCTCTGGTACACCACACATTGTGGTGATCCCGCACACAAAATGTGTTATTTTGCTCTGATCTTTTAGAATGTAGAATTTGGAATGTAGAATTTGGAATTTAGAACTGTAATTCAGAATTTAGAACCAGAATCTGATGACATCATGGTTCTTTTGTTCTGGTCTTTGCTGTGGTACCGCCTTGGGTACACGAAAGACTGTGGTGACCCCGCAGACAAAATGTGTTATTGTGCTGAAAAATTTTAGAATGTAGCATTTGGAATTTGGAACTTAGAACTGGAATTCGGAATTTAGAACCGGAATCTGATGACATCATGGTTCTTTTGGTCTGGTCTTGGCTGTGGTCCTGTCTCTGGTACACCACACATCATGGTCACCCCAGAGCCAAAACAAGTACTTTTGCTCTGATCTTTTAGAATGTAGAATTTGGAATGTGGAATGTAGATTGTAGACTTTGGAATTCGGAATTTAGAACTTGGAACTGGAATTCAGAATTTAGTACCAGAATCTGATGACATCATGGTTCTTTTGCTGTGGTCTTGGCTGTTGCACTGCCTTGGGTACACCACACATTGTGGTGAGCCCGGACATAAAATGTGTTATTTTGCTCTGATCTTTTAGAATGTAGAATTTGGAATGTGGAATGTAGAATTTGGAATTTAGAACTGTAATTCAGAATTTAGAACCAGAATCTGATGACATCATGGTTCTTTTGTTCTGGTCTTGGCTGTGGTCCTGTCTCTGGTACACCACACATTGTGGTGATCCCGCACACAAAATGTGTTATTTTGCTCTGATCTTTTAGAATGTAGAATTTGGAATGTGGAATGTAGAATTTGGAATTTAGAACTGTAATTCAGAATTTAGAACCAGAATCTGATGACATCATGGTTCTTTTGTTCTGGTCTTTGCTGTGGTACCGCCTTGGGTACACGAAAGACTGTGGTGACCCCGCAGACAAAATGTGTTATTGTGCTGAAAACTTTTAGAATGTAGCATTTGGAATTTGGAACTTAGAACTGGAATTCGGAATTTAGAACCGGAATCTGATGACATCATGGTTCTTTTGGTCTGGTCTTGGCTGTGGTCCTGTCTCTGGTACACCACACATCATGGTCACCCCAGAGCCAAAACAAGTCCTTTTGCTCTGATCTTTTAGAATGTAGAATTTGGAATGTGGAATGTAGATTGTAGACTTTGGAATTCGGAATTTAGAACTTGGAACTGGAATTCAGAATTTAGTACCAGAATCTGATGACATCATGGTTCTTTTGCTGTGGTCTTGGCTGTTGCACTGCCTTGGGTACACCACACATTGTGGTGAGCCCGGACATAAAATGTGTTATTTTGCTCTGATCTTTTAGAATGTAGAATTTGGAATGTGGAATGTAGAATTTGGAATTTAGAACTGTAATTCAGAATTTAGAACCAGAATCTGATGACATCATGGTTCTTTTGTTCTGGTCTTGGCTGTGGTCCTGTCTCTGGTACACCACACATTGTGGTGATCCCGCACACAAAATGTGTTATTTTGCTCTGATCTTTTAGAATGTAGAATTTGGAATGTGGAATGTAGAATTTGGAATTTAGAACTGTAATTCAGAATTTAGAACCAGAATCTGATGACATCATGGTTCTTTTGTTCTGGTCTTTGCTGTGGTACCGCCTTGGGTACACGAAAGACTGTGGTGACCCCGCAGACAAAATGTGTTATTGTGCTGAAAACTTTTAGAATGTAGCATTTGGAATTTGGAACTTAGAACTGGAATTCGGAATTTAGAACCGGAATCTGATGACATCATGGTTCTTTTGGTCTGGTCTTGGCTGTGGTCCTGTCTCTGGTACACCACACATCATGGTCACCCCAGAGCCAAAACAAGTACTTTTGCTCTGATCTTTTAGAATGTAGAATTTGGAATGTGGAATGTAGATTGTAGACTTTGGAATTCGGAATTTAGAACTTGGAACTGGAATTCAGAATTTAGTACCAGAATCTGATGACATCATGGTTCTTTTGCTGTGGTCTTGGCTGTTGCACTGCCTTGGGTACACCACACATTGTGGTGAGCCCGGACATAAAATGTGTTATTTTGCTCTGATCTTTTAGAATGTAGAATTTGGAATGTGGAATGTAGAATTTGGAATTTAGAACTGTAATTCAGAATTTAGAACCAGAATCTGATGACATCATGGTTCTTTTGTTCTGGTCTTGGCTGTGGTCCTGTCTCTGGTACACCACACATTGTGGTGATCCCGCACACAAAATGTGTTATTTTGCTCTGATCTTTTAGAATGTAGAATTTGGAATGTGGAATGTAGAATTTGGAATTCGGAAATTAGAACTTAGAACCGGAATTCGGAATTTAGAACCGGAATCTGATGACATCATGGTTCTTTTGCTGTGGTCTTGGCTGTGGCACTGCCTTGGGTACACCACACATTGTGGCGAGCCCGCAGACAAAATGTGTTATTTGCTCTGATCTTTTAGAATGTAGAATTTGGAATTTAGAACTGGAATTTGGAATTTAGGACCGGAATCTGATGACATCATGGTTCTTTTGTTCTGGTCTTGGCTGTGGTCCTGTCTGTGGTACACCACACATCAGTTTTCCCCAGAGCCAAAAGAAATACTTTTGCTCTGATCTTTTAGAATGTATAATTTGTAATGTGGAAATTAGATTGTAGAATTTGGAATTCGGAATTTAGAACTTGGAACTGGAATTCGGAATTTAGAACTGGAATCTGATGACATCGTGGTTCTTTTGCTGTGGTCTTGGCTGTGGCACTGCCTTGGGTGCACCACACATTGTGGTGAGCCCGCAGACAAAATTGGTTATTTTGCTCAAAACTTTTAGAATGTAGAATTTGGAATGTGGAATGTAGAATGTGGAATTCGGAATTTAGAACTTAGAACCGGAATTCGGAATTTAGAACCGGAATCTGATGACATCATGGTTCTTCTGCTGTGGTCTTGGCTGTGGCACTGCCTTGGTTACACCACACATTGTGTTGAGCCAGCAGACAAAATGTATTTTGCTCTGATATTTTAGAATGTAGAATTTGGAATGTGGAATGTAGAATTTGGAATTTAGAACTGGACTTCGGAATTTAGAACCGGAATCTGATGACATCATGGTTCTTTTCCTCTGGTCTTGGCTGTGGCACTGCCTTGGGTACACCACACATTGTGGTGAGCCCGCAGATAAAATGTGTTATTTTGCTCTGATCTTTTAGAATGTAGAATTTGGAATGTGGAATGTAGAATTTGGAATTTAGAACTGGAATTCGGAATTTAGAACCGGAATCTGATGACATCATGGTTCTTTTCCTCTGGTCTTGGCTGTGGCACCGCCTTGGGTACACCACACATTGTTTTGACCCCGCAAACAAAATGTGTTATTTTACTCAAATCTTTTAGAATGTAGAATTTGGAATGTAGAATTTGGAATTCGGAATTTAGAACTTAGAACCAGAATTCGGAATTTAGAACCGGAATCTGATGACATCATGCCTCTTTTCCTTTGGTCTTGGCTGGGGCACCGCCTTGGGTACACCACACATTGTGGTGAGCCCGCAGACAAAATGTGTTATTTTGCTCTGATCTTTTAGAATGTAGAATGTGGAATGTGGAATGTAGAATTTGGAATTTAGAACTGGAATTCGGAATTTAGAAACGGAATCTGATGACATCATGGTTCTTTTGTTCTGGTCTTGGCTGTGGTCCTGTCTCTGGTACAGCACACATTGTGGTGAGCCCGCAGACAAAATGTTTTATTTTGCTCTGACCTTTTAGAATGTAGAATTTGGAATGTGGAATGTAGAATTTGGAATTCAGAAATTAGAACTTAGAACCGGAATTCAGAATTTAGAAGCGGAATCTGATGACATCATGGTTCTTTTGCTGTGGTCTTGGCTGTGGCACTGCCTTGGGTACACCACACATTGTGAGGGCCCGCAGACAAAATGTGTTATTTTGCTGTGATCTTTTAGAATGTAGAATTTGGAATGTGGAATGTAGAATTTAGAATTTGGAATTTAGAGCTTAGAACTAGAATTCGGAATTTATAACCGGAATCTGATGACATTATGGCTCTTTTCCTCTGGTCTTGGCTGTGGCACCGCCTTGGGTACACCACACATTGTGGTGAGTCCGCACACAAAATGTGTTCTTTTGCTCTGATGTTTTAGAATGTAGAATTTGGAATTTGGAATGTGGAATGTAGAATTTGGAATTTAGAACTGTAATTCAGAATTTAGAACCAGAATCTGATGACATCATGGTTCTTTTGTTCTGGTCTTGGCTGTGGTCCTGTCTCTGGTACACCACACATTGTGGTGAGCCCACAGGCAAAATGTATTATTTTGCTCAAAACTTTTAGAATGTACAATTTGGAATGTGGAATGTAGAATTTGGAATTTAGAACTTAGAACCAGAATTCGGAATTTAGAACCGGAATCTGATGACATCATGGTTCTTTTCCTCTGGTCTTGGCTGTGGCACTGCCTTGGGTACACCACACATTGTGGTGAGCCCGCAGATAAAATGTGTTATTTTACTCAAATCTTTTAGAATGTAGAATTTGGAATGTAGAATTTGGAATTCGGAATTTAGAACTTAGAACCAGAATTCGGAATTTAGAACCGGAATCTGATGACATCATGCCTCTTTTCCTTTGGTCTTGGCTGGGGCACCGCCTTGGGTACACCACACATTGTGGTGAGCCCGCAGACAAAATGTGTTATTTTGCTCTGATCTTTTAGAATGTAGAATGTGGAATGTGGAATGTAGAATTTGGAATTTAGAACTGGAATTCGGAATTTAGAAACGGAATCTGATGACATCATGGTTCTTTTGTTCTGGTCTTGGCTGTGGTCCTGTCTCTGGTACAGCACACATTGTGGTGAGCCCGCAGACAAAATGTTTTATTTTGCTCTGACCTTTTAGAATGTAGAATTTGGAATGTGGAATGTAGAATTTGGAATTCAGAAATTAGAACTTAGAACCGGAATTCAGAATTTAGAAGCGGAATCTGATGACATCATGGTTCTTTTGCTGTGGTCTTGGCTGTGGCACTGCCTTGGGTACACCACACATTGTGAGGGCCCGCAGACAAAATGTGTTATTTTGCTGTGATCTTTTAGAATGTAGAATTTGGAATGTGGAATGTGGAATGTAGAATTTGGAATTTGGAATTTAGAGCTTAGAACTAGAATTCGGAATTTATAACCGGAATCTGATGACATTATGGCTCTTTTCCTCTGGTCTTGGCTGTGGCACCGCCTTGGGTACACCACACATTGTGGTGAGTCCGCACACAAAATGTGTTCTTTTGCTCTGATGTTTTAGAATGTAGAATTTGGAATTTGGAATGTGGAATGTAGAATTTGGAATTCGGAAATTAGAACTTAGAACCGGAATTCGGAATTTAGAACTGGAATCTGATGACATCATGGTTCTTTTGCTGTGGTCTTGGCTGTGGCATTGCCTTGGGTACACCACACATTGTGGTGAGCCCGCAGACAAAATGTGTTGTTTTGCTCTGATCTTTTAGAATGTAGAATTTGGAATGTGGAATGTAGAATTTGGAATTCGGAATTTAGAACTTAGAACTGGAATTCGGAATTTAGAACCGGAATCTGATGACATCATGGTTCTTTTGTTCTGCTCTTGGCTGTGGTCCTGTCTCTGGTACACCACACATTGTGGTGAGCCCGCAGACAAAATGTGTTAATTTGCTCTGATCTTTTAGAATGTAGAATTTGGAATGTGGAATGTAGAATTTGGAATTTAGAACTGGAATTTGGAATTTAGAACCGGAATCTGATGACATCATGGTTCTTCTGCTGTGGTCTTGGCTGTGGCACTGCCTTGGGTACACCACACATTGTGGTGAGCCAGCAGACAAAATGTATTTTGCTCTGATCTTTTAGAATGTAGAATTTGGAATATGAAATGTAGAATTTGGAATTCGGAATTTAGAACCGGAATCTGATGACATCATGGTTCTTTTGCTCAGGTCTTGGCTGTGGCACCGCCTTTGGTACACCACACATTGTTTTGACCCCACAAACAAAATGTGTTATTTTACTCAAATCTTTTAGAATGTAGAATTTGGAATGTAGAATTTGGAATTCGGAATTTAGAACTTAGAACCAGAATTCGGAATTTAGAACCGGAATCTGATGACATCATGCCTCTTTTCCTTTGGTCTTGGCTGGGGCACCGCCTTGGGTACACCACAAATTGTGGTGAGCCCGCAGACAAAATGTGTTATTTTGCTCTGATCTTTTAGAATGTAGAATTTGGAATGTGGAATGTAGAATTCGGAATTCAGAACTTAGAACTGCAATTCGGAATTTAGAACCGGAATCTGATGACATCATGGTTCTTTTGCTGTGGTCTTGGCTGTGGCACTGCCTTGGGTACACCACACATTGTGAGGGCCCGCAGACAAAATGTGTTATTTTGCTCTGATCTTTTAGAATGTAGAATTTGGAATGTGGAATGTAGAATTTGGAATTCAGAATTTAGAACCGGAATCTGATGACATTATGGTTCTTTTCCTCTGGTCTTGGCTGTGGCACCGCCTTGGGTACACCACACATTGTGGTGAGCCAGCAGACAAAATGTATTTTGCTCTGATCTTTTAGAATGTAGAATTTGGAATATGGAATGTAGAATTTGGAATTTGGAATTTAGAACTTAGAATTAGAATTTGGAATTTAGAACCGGAATCTGATGACATTGTGGCTCTTTTCCTCTGGTCTTGGCTGTGGCACCACCTTGGGTACACCACACATTGTGGTGAGCCCGCACACAAAATGTGTTCTTTTGCTCTGATGTTTTAGAATGTAGAATTTGGAATGTGGAATGTAGAATTCGGAATTCGGAAATTAGAACTTAGAACCGGAATTTGGAATTTGGAATTTAGAACTGGAATCTGATAACATCATGGTTCTTTTGCTGTGGTCTTGGCTGTGGCATTGCCTTGGGTACACCACACATTGTGGTGAGCCCGCAGACAAAATGTGTTGTTTTGCTCTGATCTTTTAGAATGTAGAATTTGGAATGTGGAACGTAGAATTTGGAATTCGGAATTTAGAACTTAGAACTGGAATTCGGAATTTAGAACCGGAATCTGATGACATCATGGTTCTTTTGTTCTGGTCTTGGCTGTGGTCCTGTCTCTGGTACACCACACATTGTGGTGAGCCCGCACACAAAATGTGTTGTTTCGCTCTGAACTTTTAGAATGTTGAATTTGGAATTTAGAACTGGAATTCGGAATTTAGGACCAGAATCTGATGACATCATGGTTCTTTTGCTGTGGTCTTGGCTGTGGCACTGCCTTGGGTACACCACACATTGTGAGGGCCCGCAGACAAAATGTGTTATTTTGCTCTGATCTTTTAGAATGTAGAATTTAGAATGTGGAATGTGGAATGTAGAATTTGGAATTTGGAATTTGAAATTTAGAACCAGAATCTGATGACATCATGGTTCTTTTGTTCTGCTCTTGGCTGTGGTCCTGTCTCTGGTACACCACACATTGTGGTGAGCCCGCAGACGAAATGTATTATTTTGCTCAAAACTTTTAGAATGTAGAATTTGGAATGTGGAATGTAGAATTTGGAATTCGGAAATTAGAACTTAGAACCGGAATTCGGAATATAGAACCGAATCTGATGACATTATGGTTCTTTTGCTGTAGTCTTGGCTGTGGCACTGCCTTGGGTACACCACACATTGTGGTGAGCCCGCAGACAAAATGTGTTATTTTGCTCTGATCTTTTAGAATGTAGAATTTGGAATGAGGAATGTAGAATTTGGAATTTAGAACCGGAATTCGGAATTTAGAACCGGAATCTGATGACATCATGGTTCTTTTGCTGTGGTCTTGGCTGTGGCACTGCCTTGGGTACACCACACATTGTGGTGAGCCCGCACACAAAATGTGTTATTTTGCTCTGATCTTTTAGAATGTAGAATTTGGAATGTGGAATGTAGAATTTGGAATTTAGAACTGGAATTCGGAATTTAGGACCAGAATCTGATGACATCATGGTTCTTCTGCTGTGGTCTTGGCTGTGGCACTGCCTTGGGTACACCACACATTGTGGTGAGCCAGCAGACAAAATGTGTTATTTTGCTCTGATCTTTTAGAATGTAGAATTTGGAATGTGGAATGTGGAACGTAGAATTTGGAATTTAGAACTGGAATTCGGAATTTAGAAACGGAATCTGATGACATCATGGTTCTTTTGTTCTGGTCTTGGCTGTGGTCCTGTCTCTGGTACAGCACACATTGTGGTGAGCCCGCAGACAAAATGTTTTATTTTGCTCTGACCTTTTAGAATGTAGAATTTGGAATGTGGAATGTAGAATTTGGAATTCAGAAATTAGAACTTAGAACCGGAATTCAGAATTTAGAAGCGGAATCTGATGACATCATGGTTCTTTTGCTGTGGTCTTGGCTGTGGCACTGCCTTGGGTACACCACACATTGTGAGGGCCCGCAGACAAAATGTGTTATTTTGCTGTGATCTTTTAGAATGTAGAATTTGGAATGTGGAATGTGGAATGTAGAATTTGGAATTTGGAATTTAGAGCTTAGAACTAGAATTCGGAATTTATAACCGGAATCTGATGACATTATGGCTCTTTTCCTCTGGTCTTGGCTGTGGCACCGCCTTGGGTACACCACACATTGTGGTGAGCCCGCACACAAAATGTGTTCTTTTGCTCTGATGTTTTAGAATGTAGAATTTGGAATTTGGAATGTGGAATGTAGAATTTGGAATTCGGAAATTAGAACTTAGAACCGGAATTCGGAATTTAGAACTGGAATCTGATGACATCATGGTTCTTTTGCTGTGGTCTTGGCTGTGGCATTGCCTTGGGTACACCACACATTGTGGTGAGCCCGCAGACAAAATGTGTTGTTTTGCTCTGATCTTTTAGAATGTAGAATTTGGAATGTGGAATGTAGAATTTGGAATTCGGAATTTAGAACTTAGAACTGGAATTCGGAATTTAGAACCGGAATCTGATGACATCATGGTTCTTTTGTTCTGCTCTTGGCTGTGGTCCTGTCTCTGGTACACCACACATTGTGGTGAGCCCGCAGACAAAATGTGTTATTTTGCTCTGATCTTTTAGAATGTAGAATTTGGAATGTGGAATGTAGAATTTGGAATTTAGAACTGGAATTTGGAATTTAGAACCGGAATCTGATGACATCATGGTTCTTCTGCTGTGGTCTTGGCTGTGGCACTGCCTTGGGTACACCACACATTGTGGTGAGCCAGCAGACAAAATGTATTTTGCTCTGATCTTTTAGAATGTAGAATTTGGAATATGAAATGTAGAATTTGGAATTCGGAATTTAGAACCGGAATCTGATGACATCATGGTTCTTTTGCTCAGGTCTTGGCTGTGGCACCGCCTTTGGTACACCACACATTGTTTTGACCCCACAAACAAAATGTGTTATTTTACTCAAATCTTTTAGAATGTAGAATTTGGAATGTAGAATTTGGAATTCGGAATTTAGAACTTAGAACCAGAATTCGGAATTTAGAACCGGAATCTGATGACATCATGCCTCTTTTCCTTTGGTCTTGGCTGGGGCACCGCCTTGGGTACACCACAAATTGTGGTGAGCCCGCAGACAAAATGTGTTATTTTGCTCTGATCTTTTAGAATGTAGAATTTGGAATGTGGAATGTAGATTGTAGACTTTGGAATTCGGAATTTAGAACTTGGAACTGGAATTCAGAATTTAGTACCAGAATCTGATGACATCATGGTTCTTTTGCTGTGGTCTTGGCTGTTGCACTGCCTTGGGTACACCACACATTGTGGTGAGCCCGGACATAAAATGTGTTATTTTGCTCTGATCTTTTAGAATGTAGAATTTGGAATGTGGAATGTAGAATTTGGAATTTAGAACTGTAATTCAGAATTTAGAACCAGAATCTGATGACATCATGGTTCTTTTGTTCTGGTCTTGGCTGTGGTCCTGTCTCTGGTACACCACACATTGTGGTGATCCCGCACACAAAATGTGTTATTTTGCTCTGATCTTTTAGAATGTAGAATTTGGAATGTGGAATGTAGAATTTGGAATTTAGAACTGTAGTTCAGAATTTAGAACCAGAATCTGATGACATCATGGTTCTTTTGTTCTGGTCTTTGCTGTGGTACCGCCTTGGGTACACGAAAGACTGTGGTGACCCCGCAGACAAAATGTGTTATTGTGCTGAAAACTTTTAGAATGTAGCATTTGGAATTTGGAACTTAGAACTGGAATTCGGAATTTAGAACCGGAATCTGATGACATCATGGTTCTTTTGGTCTGGTCTTGGCTGTGGTCCTGTCTCTGGTACACCACACATCATGGTCACCCCAGAGCCAAAACAAGTACTTTTGCTCTGATCTTTTAGAATGTAGAATTTGGAATGTGGAATGTAGATTGTAGACTTTGGAATTCGGAATTTAGAACTTGGAACTGGAATTCAGAATTTAGTACCAGAATCTGATGACATCATGGTTCTTTTGCTGTGGTCTTGGCTGTTGCACTGCCTTGGGTACACCACACATTGTGGTGAGCCCGGACATAAAATGTGTTATTTTGCTCTGATCTTTTAGAATGTAGAATTTGGAATGTGGAATGTAGAATTTGGAATTTAGAACTGTAATTCAGAATTTAGAACCAGAATCTGATGACATCATGGTTCTTTTGTTCTGGTCTTGGCTGTGGTCCTGTCTCTGGTACACCACACATTGTGGTGATCCCGCACACAAAATGTGTTATTTTGCTCTGATCTTTTAGAATGTAGAATTTGGAATGTAGAATTTGGAATTTAGAACTGTAATTCAGAATTTAGAACCAGAATCTGATGACATCATGGTTCTTTTGTTCTGGTCTTTGCTGTGGTACCGCCTTGGGTACACGAAAGACTGTGGTGACCCCGCAGACAAAATGTGTTATTGTGCTGAAAAATTTTAGAATGTAGCATTTGGAATTTGGAACTTAGAACTGGAATTCGGAATTTAGAACCGGAATCTGATGACATCATGGTTCTTTTGGTCTGGTCTTGGCTGTGGTCCTGTCTCTGGTACACCACACATCATGGTCACCCCAGAGCCAAAACAAGTACTTTTGCTCTGATCTTTTAGAATGTAGAATTTGGAATGTGGAATGTAGATTGTAGACTTTGGAATTCGGAATTTAGAACTTGGAACTGGAATTCAGAATTTAGTACCAGAATCTGATGACATCATGGTTCTTTTGCTGTGGTCTTGGCTGTTGCACTGCCTTGGGTACACCACACATTGTGGTGAGCCCGGACATAAAATGTGTTATTTTGCTCTGATCTTTTAGAATGTAGAATTTGGAATGTGGAATGTAGAATTTGGAATTTAGAACTGTAATTCAGAATTTAGAACCAGAATCTGATGACATCATGGTTCTTTTGTTCTGGTCTTGGCTGTGGTCCTGTCTCTGGTACACCACACATTGTGGTGATCCCGCACACAAAATGTGTTATTTTGCTCTGATCTTTTAGAATGTAGAATTTGGAATGTGGAATGTAGAATTTGGAATTTAGAACTGTAATTCAGAATTTAGAACCAGAATCTGATGACATCATGGTTCTTTTGTTCTGGTCTTTGCTGTGGTACCGCCTTGGGTACACGAAAGACTGTGGTGACCCCGCAGACAAAATGTGTTATTGTGCTGAAAACTTTTAGAATGTAGCATTTGGAATTTGGAACTTAGAACTGGAATTCGGAATTTAGAACCGGAATCTGATGACATCATGGTTCTTTTGGTCTGGTCTTGGCTGTGGTCCTGTCTCTGGTACACCACACATCATGGTCACCCCAGAGCCAAAACAAGTCCTTTTGCTCTGATCTTTTAGAATGTAGAATTTGGAATGTGGAATGTAGATTGTAGACTTTGGAATTCGGAATTTAGAACTTGGAACTGGAATTCAGAATTTAGTACCAGAATCTGATGACATCATGGTTCTTTTGCTGTGGTCTTGGCTGTTGCACTGCCTTGGGTACACCACACATTGTGGTGAGCCCGGACATAAAATGTGTTATTTTGCTCTGATCTTTTAGAATGTAGAATTTGGAATGTGGAATGTAGAATTTGGAATTTAGAACTGTAATTCAGAATTTAGAACCAGAATCTGATGACATCATGGTTCTTTTGTTCTGGTCTTGGCTGTGGTCCTGTCTCTGGTACACCACACATTGTGGTGATCCCGCACACAAAATGTGTTATTTTGCTCTGATCTTTTAGAATGTAGAATTTGGAATGTGGAATGTAGAATTTGGAATTTAGAACTGTAATTCAGAATTTAGAACCAGAATCTGATGACATCATGGTTCTTTTGTTCTGGTCTTTGCTGTGGTACCGCCTTGGGTACACGAAAGACTGTGGTGACCCCGCAGACAAAATGTGTTATTGTGCTGAAAACTTTTAGAATGTAGCATTTGGAATTTGGAACTTAGAACTGGAATTCGGAATTTAGAACCGGAATCTGATGACATCATGGTTCTTTTGGTCTGGTCTTGGCTGTGGTCCTGTCTCTGGTACACCACACATCATGGTCACCCCAGAGCCAAAACAAGTACTTTTGCTCTGATCTTTTAGAATGTAGAATTTGGAATGTGGAATGTAGATTGTAGACTTTGGAATTCGGAATTTAGAACTTGGAACTGGAATTCAGAATTTAGTACCAGAATCTGATGACATCATGGTTCTTTTGCTGTGGTCTTGGCTGTTGCACTGCCTTGGGTACACCACACATTGTGGTGAGCCCGGACATAAAATGTGTTATTTTGCTCTGATCTTTTAGAATGTAGAATTTGGAATGTGGAATGTAGAATTTGGAATTTAGAACTGTAATTCAGAATTTAGAACCAGAATCTGATGACATCATGGTTCTTTTGTTCTGGTCTTGGCTGTGGTCCTGTCTCTGGTACACCACACATTGTGGTGATCCCGCACACAAAATGTGTTATTTTGCTCTGATCTTTTAGAATGTAGAATTTGGAATGTGGAATGTAGAATTTGGAATTCGGAAATTAGAACTTAGAACCGGAATTCGGAATTTAGAACCGGAATCTGATGACATCATGGTTCTTTTGCTGTGGTCTTGGCTGTGGCACTGCCTTGGGTACACCACACATTGTGGCGAGCCCGCAGACAAAATGTGTTATTTGCTCTGATCTTTTAGAATGTAGAATTTGGAATTTAGAACTGGAATTTGGAATTTAGGACCGGAATCTGATGACATCATGGTTCTTTTGTTCTGGTCTTGGCTGTGGTCCTGTCTGTGGTACACCACACATCAGTTTTCCCCAGAGCCAAAAGAAATACTTTTGCTCTGATCTTTTAGAATGTATAATTTGTAATGTGGAAATTAGATTGTAGAATTTGGAATTCGGAATTTAGAACTTGGAACTGGAATTCGGAATTTAGAACTGGAATCTGATGACATCGTGGTTCTTTTGCTGTGGTCTTGGCTGTGGCACTGCCTTGGGTGCACCACACATTGTGGTGAGCCCGCAGACAAAATTGGTTATTTTGCTCAAAACTTTTAGAATGTAGAATTTGGAATGTGGAATGTAGAATGTGGAATTCGGAATTTAGAACTTAGAACCGGAATTCGGAATTTAGAACCGGAATCTGATGACATCATGGTTCTTCTGCTGTGGTCTTGGCTGTGGCACTGCCTTGGTTACACCACACATTGTGTTGAGCCAGCAGACAAAATGTATTTTGCTCTGATATTTTAGAATGTAGAATTTGGAATGTGGAATGTAGAATTTGGAATTTAGAACTGGACTTCGGAATTTAGAACCGGAATCTGATGACATCATGGTTCTTTTCCTCTGGTCTTGGCTGTGGCACTGCCTTGGGTACACCACACATTGTGGTGAGCCCGCAGATAAAATGTGTTATTTTGCTCTGATCTTTTAGAATGTAGAATTTGGAATGTGGAATGTAGAATTTGGAATTTAGAACTGGAATTCGGAATTTAGAACCGGAATCTGATGACATCATGGTTCTTTTCCTCTGGTCTTGGCTGTGGCACCGCCTTGGGTACACCACACATTGTTTTGACCCCGCAAACAAAATGTGTTATTTTACTCAAATCTTTTAGAATGTAGAATTTGGAATGTAGAATTTGGAATTCGGAATTTAGAACTTAGAACCAGAATTCGGAATTTAGAACCGGAATCTGATGACATCATGCCTCTTTTCCTTTGGTCTTGGCTGGGGCACCGCCTTGGGTACACCACACATTGTGGTGAGCCCGCAGACAAAATGTGTTATTTTGCTCTGATCTTTTAGAATGTAGAATGTGGAATGTGGAATGTAGAATTTGGAATTTAGAACTGGAATTCGGAATTTAGAAACGGAATCTGATGACATCATGGTTCTTTTGTTCTGGTCTTGGCTGTGGTCCTGTCTCTGGTACAGCACACATTGTGGTGAGCCCGCAGACAAAATGTTTTATTTTGCTCTGACCTTTTAGAATGTAGAATTTGGAATGTGGAATGTAGAATTTGGAATTCAGAAATTAGAACTTAGAACCGGAATTCAGAATTTAGAAGCGGAATCTGATGACATCATGGTTCTTTTGCTGTGGTCTTGGCTGTGGCACTGCCTTGGGTACACCACACATTGTGAGGGCCCGCAGACAAAATGTGTTATTTTGCTGTGATCTTTTAGAATGTAGAATTTGGAATGTGGAATGTAGAATTTAGAATTTGGAATTTAGAGCTTAGAACTAGAATTCGGAATTTATAACCGGAATCTGATGACATTATGGCTCTTTTCCTCTGGTCTTGGCTGTGGCACCGCCTTGGGTACACCACACATTGTGGTGAGTCCGCACACAAAATGTGTTCTTTTGCTCTGATGTTTTAGAATGTAGAATTTGGAATTTGGAATGTGGAATGTAGAATTTGGAATTTAGAACTGTAATTCAGAATTTAGAACCAGAATCTGATGACATCATGGTTCTTTTGTTCTGGTCTTGGCTGTGGTCCTGTCTCTGGTACACCACACATTGTGGTGATCCCGCACACAAAATGTGTTATTTTGCTCTGATCTTTTAGAATGTAGAATTTGGAATGTGGAATGTAGAATTTGGAATTCGGAAATTAGAACTTAGAACCGGAATTCGGAATTCGGAATTTAGAACTGGAATCTGATGACATCATGGTTCTTTTGCTGTGGTCTTGGCTGTGGCATTGCCTTGGGTACACCACACATTGTGGTGAGCCCGCAGACAAAATGTGTTGTTTTGCTCTGATCTTTTAGAATGTAGAATTTGGAATGTGGAATGTAGAATTTGGAATTCGGAATTTAGAACTTAGAACTGGAATTCGGAATTTAGAACCGGAATCTGATGACATCATGGTTCTTTTGTTCTGCTCTTGGCTGTGGTCCTGTCTCTGGTACACCACACATTGTGGTGAGCCCGCAGACAAAATGTGTTAATTTGCTCTGATCTTTTAGAATGTAGAATTTGGAATGTGGAATGTAGAATTTGGAATTTAGAACTGGAATTTGGAATTTAGAACCGGAATCTGATGACATCATGGTTCTTCTGCTGTGGTCTTGGCTGTGGCACTGCCTTGGGTACACCACACATTGTGGTGAGCCAGCAGACAAAATGTATTTTGCTCTGATCTTTTAGAATGTAGAATTTGGAATATGAAATGTAGAATTTGGAATTCGGAATTTAGAACCGGAATCTGATGACATCATGGTTCTTTTGCTCAGGTCTTGGCTGTGGCACCGCCTTTGGTACACCACACATTGTTTTGACCCCACAAACAAAATGTGTTATTTTACTCAAATCTTTTAGAATGTAGAATTTGGAATGTAGAATTTGGAATTCGGAATTTAGAACTTAGAACCAGAATTCGGAATTTAGAACCGGAATCTGATGACATCATGCCTCTTTTCCTTTGGTCTTGGCTGGGGCACCGCCTTGGGTACACAACAAATTGTGGTGAGCCCGCAGACAAAATGTGTTATTTTGCTCTGATCTTTTAGAATGTAGAATTTGGAATGTGGAATGTAGAATTCGGAATTCAGAACTTAGAACTGCAATTCGGAATTTAGAACCGGAATCTGATGACATCATGGTTCTTTTGCTGTGGTCTTGGCTGTGGCACTGCCTTGGGTACACCACACATTGTGAGGGCCCGCAGACAAAATCTGTTATTTTGCTCTGATCTTTTAGAATGTAGAATTTGGAATGTGGAATGTAGAATTTGGAATTCAGAATTTAGAACCGGAATCTGATGACATTATGGTTCTTTTCCTCTGGTCTTGGCTGTGGCACCGCCTTGGGTACACCACACATTGTGGTGAGCCAGCAGACAAAATGTATTTTGCTCTGATCTTTTAGAATGTAGAATTTGGAATATGGAATGTAGAATTTGGAATTTGGAATTTAGAACTTAGAATTAGAATTTGGAATTTAGAACCGGAATCTGATGACATTGTGGCTCTTTTCCTCTGCTCTTGGCTGTGGCACCACCTTGGGTACACCACACATTGTGGTGAGCCCGCACACAAAATGTGTTCTTTTGCTCTGATGTTTTAGAATGTAGAATTTGGAATGTGGAATGTAGAATTCGGAATTCGGAAATTAGAACTTAGAACCGGAATTTGGAATTTGGAATTTAGAACTGGAATCTGATAACATCATGGTTCTTTTGCTGTGGTCTTGGCTGTGGCATTGCCTTGGGTACACCACACATTGTGGTGAGCCCGCAGACAAAATGTGTTGTTTTGCTCTGATCTTTTAGAATGTAGAATTTGGAATGTGGAACGTAGAATTTGGAATTCGGAATTTAGAACTTAGAACTGGAATTCGGAATTTAGAACCGGAATCTGATGACATCATGGTTCTTTTGCTGTGGTCTTGGCTGTGGCACTGCCTTGGGTACACCACACATTGTGAGGGCCCGCAGACAAAATGTGTTATTTTGCTCTGATCTTTTAGAATGTAGAATTTAGAATGTGGAATGTGGAATGTAGAATTTGGAATTTGGAATTTGAAATTTAGAACCAGAATCTGATGACATCATGGTTCTTTTGTTCTGCTCTTGGCTGTGGTCCTGTCTCTGGTACACCACACATTGTGGTGAGCCCGCAGACGAAATGTATTATTTTGCTCAAAACTTTTAGAATGTAGAATTTGGAATGTGGAATGTAGAATTTGGAATTCGGAAATTAGAACTTAGAACCGGAATTCGGAATATAGAACCGAATCTGATGACATTATGGTTCTTTTGCTGTAGTCTTGGCTGTGGCACTGCCTTGGGTACACCACACATTGTGGTGAGCCCGCAGACAAAATGTGTTATTTTGCTCTGATCTTTTAGAATGTAGAATTTGGAATGAGGAATGTAGAATTTGGAATTTAGAACCGGAATTCGGAATTTAGAACCGGAATCTGATGACATCATGGTTCTTTTGCTGTGGTCTTGGCTGTGGCACTGCCTTGGGTACACCACACATTGTGGTGAGCCCGCAGACAAAATGTGTTATTTTGCTCTGATCTTTTAGAATGTAGAATTTGGAATGTGGAATGTAGAATTTGGAATTTAGAACTGGAATTCGGAATTTAGGACCAGAATCTGATGACATCATGGTTCTTCTGCTGTGGTCTTGGCTGTGGCACTGCCTTGGGTACACCACACATTGTGGTGAGCCAGCAGACAAAATGTGTTATTTTGCTCTGATCTTTTAGAATGTAGAATTTGGAATGTGGAATGTGGAACGTAGAATTTGGAATTTAGAACTGGAATTCGGAATTTAGAAACGGAATCTGATGACATCATGGTTCTTTTGTTCTGGTCTTGGCTGTGGTCCTGTCTCTGGTACAGCACACATTGTGGTGAGCCCGCAGACAAAATGTTTTATTTTGCTCTGACCTTTTAGAATGTAGAATTTGGAATGTGGAATGTAGAATTTGGAATTCAGAAATTAGAACTTAGAACCGGAATTCAGAATTTAGAAGCGGAATCTGATGACATCATGGTTCTTTTGCTGTGGTCTTGGCTGTGGCACTGCCTTGGGTACACCACACATTGTGAGGGCCCGCAGACAAAATGTGTTATTTTGCTGTGATCTTTTAGAATGTAGAATTTGGAATGTGGAATGTAGAATTTGGAATTTGGAATTTAGAGCTTAGAACTAGAATTCGGAATTTATAACCGGAATCTGATGACATTATGGCTCTTTTCCTCTGGTCTTGGCTGTGGCACCGCCTTGGGTACACCACACATTGTGGTGAGTCCGCACACAAAATGTGTTCTTTTGCTCTGATGTTTTAGAATGTAGAATTTGGAATTTGGAATGTGGAATGTAGAATTTGGAATTTAGAACTGTAATTCAGAATTTAGAACCAGAATCTGATGACATCATGGTTCTTTTGTTCTGGTCTTGGCTGTGGTCCTGTCTCTGGTACACCACACATTGTGGTGATCCCGCACACAAAATGTGTTATTTTGCTCTGATCTTTTAGAATGTAGAATTTGGAATGTGGAATGTAGAATTTGGAATTCGGAAATTAGAACTTAGAACCGGAATTCGGAATTTAGAACTGGAATCTGATGACATCATGGTTCTTTTGCTGTGGTCTTGGCTGTGGCATTGCCTTGGGTACACCACACATTGTGGTGAGCCCGCAGACAAAATGTGTTGTTTTGCTCTGATCTTTTAGAATGTAGAATTTGGAATGTGGAATGTAGAATTTGGAATTCGGAATTTAGAACTTAGAACTGGAATTCGGAATTTAGAACCGGAATCTGATGACATCATGGTTCTTTTGTTCTGCTCTTGGCTGTGGTCCTGTCTCTGGTACACCACACATTGTGGTGAGCCCGCAGACAAAATGTGTTAATTTGCTCTGATCTTTTAGAATGTAGAATTTGGAATGTGGAATGTAGAATTTGGAATTTAGAACTGGAATTTGGAATTTAGAACCGGAATCTGATGACATCATGGTTCTTCTGCTGTGGTCTTGGCTGTGGCACTGCCTTGGGTACACCACACATTGTGGTGAGCCAGCAGACAAAATGTATTTTGCTCTGATCTTTTAGAATGTAGAATTTGGAATATGAAATGTAGAATTTGGAATTCGGAATTTAGAACCGGAATCTGATGACATCATGGTTCTTTTGCTCAGGTCTTGGCTGTGGCACCGCCTTTGGTACACCACACATTGTTTTGACCCCACAAACAAAATGTGTTATTTTACTCAAATCTTTTAGAATGTAGAATTTGGAATGTAGAATTTGGAATTCGGAATTTAGAACTTAGAACCAGAATTCGGAATTTAGAACCGGAATCTGATGACATCATGCCTCTTTTCCTTTGGTCTTGGCTGGGGCACCGCCTTGGGTACACAACAAATTGTGGTGAGCCCGCAGACAAAATGTGTTATTTTGCTCTGATCTTTTAGAATGTAGAATTTGGAATGTGGAATGTAGAATTCGGAATTCAGAACTTAGAACTGCAATTCGGAATTTAGAACCGGAATCTGATGACATCATGGTTCTTTTGCTGTGGTCTTGGCTGTGGCACTGCCTTGGGTACACCACACATTGTGAGGGCCCGCAGACAAAATCTGTTATTTTGCTCTGATCTTTTAGAATGTAGAATTTGGAATGTGGAATGTAGAATTTGGAATTCAGAATTTAGAACCGGAATCTGATGACATTATGGTTCTTTTCCTCTGGTCTTGGCTGTGGCACCGCCTTGGGTACACCACACATTGTGGTGAGCCAGCAGACAAAATGTATTTTGCTCTGATCTTTTAGAATGTAGAATTTGGAATATGGAATGTAGAATTTGGAATTTGGAATTTAGAACTTAGAATTAGAATTTGGAATTTAGAACCGGAATCTGATGACATTGTGGCTCTTTTCCTCTGCTCTTGGCTGTGGCACCACCTTGGGTACACCACACATTGTGGTGAGCCCGCACACAAAATGTGTTCTTTTGCTCTGATGTTTTAGAATGTAGAATTTGGAATGTGGAATGTAGAATTCGGAATTCGGAAATTAGAACTTAGAACCGGAATTTGGAATTTGGAATTTAGAACTGGAATCTGATAACATCATGGTTCTTTTGCTGTGGTCTTGGCTGTGGCATTGCCTTGGGTACACCACACATTGTGGTGAGCCCGCAGACAAAATGTGTTGTTTTGCTCTGATCTTTTAGAATGTAGAATTTGGAATGTGGAACGTAGAATTTGGAATTCGGAATTTAGAACTTAGAACTGGAATTCGGAATTTAGAACCGGAATCTGATGACATCATGGTTCTTTTGCTGTGGTCTTGGCTGTGGCACTGCCTTGGGTACACCACACATTGTGAGGGCCCGCAGACAAAATGTGTTATTTTGCTCTGATCTTTTAGAATGTAGAATTTAGAATGTGGAATGTGGAATGTAGAATTTGGAATTTGGAATTTGAAATTTAGAACCAGAATCTGATGACATCATGGTTCTTTTGTTCTGCTCTTGGCTGTGGTCCTGTCTCTGGTACACCACACATTGTGGTGAGCCCGCAGACGAAATGTATTATTTTGCTCAAAACTTTTAGAATGTAGAATTTGGAATGTGGAATGTAGAATTTGGAATTCGGAAATTAGAACTTAGAACCGGAATTCGGAATATAGAACCGAATCTGATGACATTATGGTTCTTTTGCTGTAGTCTTGGCTGTGGCACTGCCTTGGGTACACCACACATTGTGGTGAGCCCGCAGACAAAATGTGTTATTTTGCTCTGATCTTTTAGAATGTAGAATTTGGAATGAGGAATGTAGAATTTGGAATTTAGAACCGGAATTCGGAATTTAGAACCGGAATCTGATGACATCATGGTTCTTTTGCTGTGGTCTTGGCTGTGGCACTGCCTTGGGTACACCACACATTGTGGTGAGCCCGCAGACAAAATGTGTTATTTTGCTCTGATCTTTTAGAATGTAGAATTTGGAATGTGGAATGTAGAATTTGGAATTTAGAACTGGAATTCGGAATTTAGGACCAGAATCTGATGACATCATGGTTCTTCTGCTGTGGTCTTGGCTGTGGCACTGCCTTGGGTACACCACACATTGTGGTGAGCCAGCAGACAAAATGTGTTATTTTGCTCTGATCTTTTAGAATGTAGAATTTGGAATGTGGAATGTGGAACGTAGAATTTGGAATTTAGAACTGGAATTCGGAATTTAGAAACGGAATCTGATGACATCATGGTTCTTTTGTTCTGGTCTTGGCTGTGGTCCTGTCTCTGGTACAGCACACATTGTGGTGAGCCCGCAGACAAAATGTTTTATTTTGCTCTGACCTTTTAGAATGTAGAATTTGGAATGTGGAATGTAGAATTTGGAATTCAGAAATTAGAACTTAGAACCGGAATTCAGAATTTAGAAGCGGAATCTGATGACATCATGGTTCTTTTGCTGTGGTCTTGGCTGTGGCACTGCCTTGGGTACACCACACATTGTGAGGGCCCGCAGACAAAATGTGTTATTTTGCTGTGATCTTTTAGAATGTAGAATTTGGAATGTGGAATGTGGAATGTAGAATTTGGAATTTGGAATTTAGAGCTTAGAACTAGAATTCGGAATTTATAACCGGAATCTGATGACATTATGGCTCTTTTCCTCTGGTCTTGGCTGTGGCACCGCCTTGGGTACACCACACATTGTGGTGAGCCCGCACACAAAATGTGTTCTTTTGCTCTGATGTTTTAGAATGTAGAATTTGGAATTTGGAATGTGGAATGTAGAATTTGGAATTCGGAAATTAGAACTTAGAACCGGAATTCGGAATTTAGAACTGGAATCTGATGACATCATGGTTCTTTTGCTGTGGTCTTGGCTGTGGCATTGCCTTGGGTACACCACACATTGTGGTGAGCCCGCAGACAAAATGTGTTGTTTTGCTCTGATCTTTTAGAATGTAGAATTTGGAATGTGGAATGTAGAATTTGGAATTCGGAATTTAGAACTTAGAACTGGAATTCGGAATTTAGAACCGGAATCTGATGACATCATGGTTCTTTTGTTCTGCTCTTGGCTGTGGTCCTGTCTCTGGTACACCACACATTGTGGTGAGCCCGCAGACAAAATGTGTTATTTTGCTCTGATCTTTTAGAATGTAGAATTTGGAATGTGGAATGTAGAATTTGGAATTTAGAACTGGAATTTGGAATTTAGAACCGGAATCTGATGACATCATGGTTCTTCTGCTGTGGTCTTGGCTGTGGCACTGCCTTGGGTACACCACACATTGTGGTGAGCCAGCAGACAAAATGTATTTTGCTCTGATCTTTTAGAATGTAGAATTTGGAATATGAAATGTAGAATTTGGAATTCGGAATTTAGAACCGGAATCTGATGACATCATGGTTCTTTTGCTCAGGTCTTGGCTGTGGCACCGCCTTTGGTACACCACACATTGTTTTGACCCCACAAACAAAATGTGTTATTTTACTCAAATCTTTTAGAATGTAGAATTTGGAATGTAGAATTTGGAATTCGGAATTTAGAACTTAGAAGCAGAATTCGGAATTTAGAACCGGAATCTGATGACATCATGCCTCTTTTCCTTTGGTCTTGGCTGGGGCACCGCCTTGGGTACACCACAAATTGTGGTGAGCCCGCAGACAAAATGTGTTATTTTGCTCTAATCTTTTAGAATGTAGAATTTGGAATGTGGAATGTAGAATTTGGAATTCAGAACTTAGATCCGGAATTCGGAATTTAGAACCGGAATCTGATGACATTGTGGCTCTTCCCCCCCCCCCCCCCCCCTTACTAACTAAACTTCTTCCCCGGAGTTTCTGTGCTTTCTCGTCCAGCAGGTTCTCATGGATCGTGAGTGCTGCTGTGGTCTGCTGCTGATGTCCATGCCTTACTGTAAAGCCTCTCTCTCTCTCTCTCTCTCTCTCTCTCTCTCTCTCTCTCAATGTAAAGCAGTTCGATAACCCTTAGAGTCCGCATAACGGGGCCTGAGGTTTTATTGTTCTGTCAATCGTTATCTCTCTTACACCTTTTCTTTGGATATTACTAACTACACCTCTTCCCCGGAGTTTCTGTGCTTTCTCGTCCAGCAGGTTCTCATGGATCGTGGCTGCCGCCGTGGTCTGCTGCTGACGTCCACCATATTTAGCATTACATGCCATATATAGTCATTATTGCTACCATCCCGACTACAGCTTTGTTGGTTAATGACTTATTGCTGCTGTGCATCTGTGTTCCACTGCTACTGCAATCACCTCACCATTTATTGTAATTGATTGTAATTGTACAATATGTTTGTGTTGATTGTTCTGTACATGTGACATCCATTGCACGTCTGTCCGTCCTGGAAGAGGGATCCCTCCTCTGTGGCTCTTCCTGAGGTTTCTTCCACATTTTTTTCCCTGTTAAAAGGGTTTTTTGTGGGCAAGTTTTTCCTCACTCGAACCGAGGGTCTAAGGACAGAGGGTGTCACTCCCTGTACAGATTGTAAAGCCCTCTGAGGCAAAATGTGTTTTGTGACTTTGGGCTATACAAATAAAATTTGATTTGATTTGATTTGATTTTCCTCTGGTCTTGGCTGTGGCACCACCTTGGGTACACCACACATTGTGGTGAGCCCGCACACAAAATGTGTTCTTTTGCTCTGATGTTTTAGAATGTAGAATTTGGAATGTGGAATGTAGAATTTGGAATTCGGAAATTAGAACTTAGAACCGGAATTTGGAATTTAGAACTGGAATCTGATGACATCATGGTTCTTTTGCTGTGGTCTTGGCTGTGGCACTGCCTTGGGTACACCACACATTGTGGTGAGCCCACAGACAAAATGTGTTGTTTTGCTCTGATCTTTTAGAATGTAGAATTTGGAATGTGGAATGTAGAATTTGGAATTCGGAATTTAGAACTTAGAACTGCAATTCGGAATTTAGAACCGGAATCTGATGACATCATGGTTCTTTTGCTGTGGTCTTGGCTGTGGCACTGCCTTGGGTACACCACACATTGTGGTGAGCCAGCAGACAAAATGTATTTTGCTCTGATCTTTTAGAATGTAGAATTTGGAATATGGAATGTAGAATTTGGAATTCGGAATTTAGAACCGGAATCTGATGACATCATGGTTCTTTTGCTCAGGTCTTGGCTGTGGCACCGCCTTTGGTACACCACACATTGTTTTGACCCCACAAACAAAATGTGTTATTTTACTCAAATCTTTTAGAATGTAGAATTTGGAATGTAGAATTTGGAATTCGGAATTTAGAACTTAGAACCAGAATTCGGAATTTAGAACCGGAATCTGATGACATCATGCCTCTTTTCCTTTGGTCTTGGCTGGGGCACCGCCTTGGGTACACCACACATTGTGGTGAGCCCGCAGACAAAATGTGTTATTTTGCTCTGATCTTTTAGAATGTAGAATTTGGAATGTGGAATGTAGAATTTGGAATTTAGAACTGGAATTCGGAATTTAGAAACGGAATCTGATGACATCATGGTTCTTTTGTTCTGGTCTTGGCTGTGGTCCTGTTTCTGGTACAGCACACATTGTGGTGAGCCCGCAGACAAAATGTTTTATTTTGCTCTGACCTTTTAGAATGTAGAATTTGGAATGTGGAATGTAGAATTTGGAATTCAGAAATTAGAACTTAGAACCGGAATTCAGAATTTAGAAGCGGAATCTGATGACATCATGGTTCTTTTGCTGTGGTCTTGGCTGTGGCACTGCCTTGGGTACACCACACATTGTGAGGGCCCGCAGACAAAATGTGTTATTTTGCTGTGATCTTTTAGAATGTAGAATTTGGAATGTGGAATGTAGAATTTGGAATTTGGAATTTAGAGCTTAGAACTAGAATTCGGAATTTATAACCGGAATCTGATGACATTATGGCTCTTTTCCTCTGGTCTTGGCTGTGGCACCGCCTTGGGTACACCACACATTGTGGTGAGCCCGCACACAAAATGTGTTCTTTTGCTCTGATGTTTTAGAATGTAGAATTTGGAATTTGGAATGTGGAATGTAGAATTTGGAATTCGGAAATTAGAACTTAGAACCGGAATTCGGAATTTAGAACTGGAATCTGATGACATCATGGTTCTTTTGCTGTGGTCTTGGCTGTGGCATTGCCTTGGGTACACCACACATTGTGGTGAGCCCGCAGACAAAATGTGTTGTTTTGCTCTGATCTTTTAGAATGTAGAATTTGGAATGTGGAACGTAGAATTTGGAATTCGGAATTTAGAACTTAGAACTGGAATTCGGAATTTAGAACCGGAATCTGATGACATCATGGTTCTTTTGTTCTGGTCTTGGCTGTGGTCCTGTCTCTGGTACACCACACATTGTGGTGAGCCCGCACACAAAATGTGTTGTTTCGCTTTGAACTTTTAGAATGTTGAATTTGGAATTTAGAACTGGAATTCGGAATTTAGGACCAGAATCTGATGACATCATGGTTCTTTTGCTGTGGTCTTGGCTGTGGCACTGCCTTGGGTACACCACACATTGTGAGGGCCCGCAGACAAAATGTGTTATTTTGCTCTGATCTTTTAGAATGTAGAATTTAGAATGTGGAATGTGGAATGTAGAATTTGGAATTTGGAATTTGAAATTTAGAACCAGAATCTGATGACATCATGGTTCTTTTGTTCTGCTCTTGGCTGTGGTCCTGTCTCTGGTACACCACACATTGTGGTGAGCCCGCAGACGAAATGTATTATTTTGCTCAAAACTTTTAGAATTTAGAATTTGGAATGTGGAATGTAGAATTTGGAATTCGGAAATTAGAACTTAGAACCGGAATTCGGAATATAGAACCGAATCTGATGACATTATGGTCCTTTTGCTGTGGTCTTGGCTGTGGCACTGCCTTGGGTACACCACACATTGTGGTGAGCCCGCAGACAAAATGTGTTATTTTGCTCTGATCTTTTAGAATGTAGAATTTGGAATGAGGAATGTAGAATTTGGAATTTAGAACCGGAATTCAGAATTTAGAACCAGAATCTGATGACATCATGGTTCTTTTGTTCTGGTCTTGGCTGTGGTCCTGTCTCTGGTACACCACACATTGTGGTGAGCCCGCAGACAAAATGTGTTATTTTGCTCTGATCTTTTAGAATGTAGAATTTGGAATGTGGAATGTAGAATTTGGAATTTAGAACTGGAATTTGGAATTTAGAACCGGAATCTGATGACATCATGGTTCTTCTGCTGTGGTCTTGGCTGTGGCACTGCCTTGGGTACACCACACATTGTGGTGAGCCAGCAGACAAAATGTATTTTGCTCTGATCTTTTAGAATGTAGAATTTGGGATATGGAATGTAGAATTTGGAATTCGGAATTTAGAACCGGAATCTGATGACATCATAGTTATTTTGCTCTGGTCTTGGCTGTAGAATTTGGAATTCGGAATTTAGAACTTAGATCCGGAATTCGGAATTTAGAACCGGAATCTGATGACATCATGGTTCTTTTGCTGTGGTCTTGGCTGTGGCACTGCCTTGGGTACACCACACATTGTGGTGAGCCCGCAGACAAAATGTGTTATTTTGCTCTGATCTTTTAGAATGTAGAATTTGGAATGTGGAATGTAGAATTTGGAATTTAGAACTGGAATTCGGAATTTAGGACCAGAATCTGATGACATCATGGTTCTTTTGCTGTGGTCTTGGCTGTGGCACTGCCTTGGGTACACCACTCATTGTGAGGGCCCGCAGACAAAATGTGTTATTTTGCTCTGATCTTTTAGAATGTAGAATTTGGAATGTGGAATGTGGAATGTAGAATTTGGAATTTAGAACTGGAATTCGGAATTTAGAAACGGAATCTGATGACATCATGGTTCTTTTGTTCTGGTCTTGGCTGTGGTCCTGTCTCTGGTACAGCACACATTGTGGTGAGCCCGCAGACAAAATGTTTTATTTTGCTCTGACCTTTTAGAATGTAGAATTTGGAATGTGGAATGTAGAATTTGGAATTCAGAAATTAGAACTTAGAACCGGAATTCAGAATTTAGAAGCGGAATCTGATGACATCATGGTTCTTTTGCTGTGGTCTTGGCTGTGGCACTGCCTTGGGTACACCACACATTGTGAGGGCCCGCAGACAAAATGTGTTATTTTGCTGTGATCTTTTAGAATGTAGAATTTGGAATGTGGAATGTGGAATGTAGAATTTGGAATTTGGAATTTAGAGCTTAGAACTAGAATTCGGAATTTATAACCGGAATCTGATGACATTATGGCTCTTTTCCTCTGGTCTTGGCTGTGGCACCGCCTTGGGTACACCACACATTGTGGTGAGCCCGCACACAAAATGTGTTCTTTTGCTCTGATGTTTTAGAATGTAGAATTTGGAATTTGGAATGTGGAATGTAGAATTTGGAATTCGGAAATTAGAACTTAGAACCGGAATTCGGAATTTAGAACTGGAATCTGATGACGTCATTGTTCTTTTGCTGTGGTCTTGGCTGTGGCAAGACAAAATGTGCTATTTTGCTCAAAACTTTTAGAATGTAGAATTTGGAATGTGGAATGTAGAATTTGGAATTCGGAATTTAGAACTTAGAACCGGAATTCGGACTTTAGAACCAGAATCTGATGACATTATGGTTCTTTTCGTCTGGTCTTGGGTGTGGCACCGCCTTGGGTACACCACACATTGTGGTGAGCCCGCAGACAAAATGTGTTATTTTGCTCTGATCTTTTACAATGTAGAATTTGGAATGTGGAATGTAGAATTTGGAATTCGGAATTTAGAACCGGAACCTGATGACATCATGGTTCTTCCTGTCTGTGTCCCTGTCCTGGGTACACCAAACATCATGGTTACCCCAGAGCCAAAACTTGTTGTTTTCCTTCAGTCCTTTAGGATGCAGAATGTGGAATGTAGAATTTAGAATTTGGAATTCACAACTTAGAACCGGAATTCAGAATTTAGAACCGGAATCTGATGGCATCATGGTTCTCTTGCTCTGGTCTTGGCTGTGGCACCTCCTTGGGTACACCACACATTGTGGTGAGCCCGCAGACAAAATGTGTTATTTTGCTCAAATCTTTTAGAATGTAGAATTTGGAATGTGAAATGTAGAATTTGGAATTTAGAACCGGAATTCGGAATTTAGAACCGGAATCGGATGACATCATGGTTATTTTCCTTTGGCCTTGGCTGTGGTACCGCTTTGGGGTACAACACACATTATGGTCACCCCACAGAAAAAATATGTTATTTTACTGCAGCATTTTAGAATGCAGAATTCAGAACCGGAATCTAATGACATCATGGTTCTTTTGCTCTGGTCTTGGGTGTGGCACCGCCTTGGGTACACCACACATTGTGGTGACCCTGCAGACAAAATGTGTTATTTTGCTCAAATCTTTTTAGAATCTAGAATTTGGAATGTGGAATGTAGAATTTGGAAATCGGAATTTAGAACTTAGAACCGGAATTTGGAATTTAGAACCGGAATCTGATGACATCATGGTTCTTTTGCTCTGGTCTTGGCTGTGGCACCGCCTTGGGTACACCACACATTATGGTCACCCCACAGGCAAAATGTGTTATTTTGCTTCAATCTTTTCGAATGTAGAATGTAGAATTTGGAATTCAGAATTTAGAACTTAGAACCAGAAACAGCCCTTGGTACACATTATGGTTGGATTTGGAATTCAGAATTTAGAACAGGAATCTGGTGACATCATTTAGAATTCCTAATTTAGAATTCCGAATTTGTAACTGGAATCTGATCACATCAGGCTACTTTGGCTCTGGTCTTGGCTGTGACCCTCCCATGTGACACGAGGGAAACAAAAGAAGCGGACTCGAGTGCAGAGTTATAGATGAAGCAGTTGATCTTTATTCGGTGTCCCGACACACCGACGGAAACAAAAGGCGCCTCACGACGAGGGATGGTCAGAAACTCAAACTAAACTCTAACTAACAAAAACCTAGACTACGAAATATACTACTGAATGCAGAGCCAACAAAAAAAAAAAAAAAATCATTCTTTCGGTGAATAACAGAAAGACAAAAACCTAGACTACGAAATAAACTAAAGCCAGAGCCAAAAAAAAAAAAAAAAAAAAAAAAAACTCTCTTTCAAGGAATTACAGAAAAACAAAAACCTAGACTACAATACTAGACTGTGAGCTTGACAATGACGAGAGCTGGTGATCAGTACACAGGACATGACACACTGGCACAGGACAAAGGGAGACGCAGGCTATAAGAACACATGGAGGTAATGGGGAACAGGTGGACACAATCAGGAATCAGGGAAGACAATCAGACTGGTGACACATGAGGAAGGGCAAGTGACCTGAAACGAGAGGAGAGTTCATTTCCAAAATAAAACAGGAAGTCACAAAACAAACATGGAGACAGGACAAAAACTCAAACTTGACATACCGGTGTGACAACATGGGTACAACACACATCATGGTCAGCCCAGAGCCAAAACTTGTTTTGCTTTGATCGTTTAGAATTCACAATTTAGAATTCAGAATCTGATGACATTATGGTTCTTTTGCTCTTGTCTTTACTGTGGCCCTGCCTCTGGCATATTGGTCTGCTCAGTCTGCTTGTAATTTAAACCTGTTCTTTCTATTCAGATTCTGTCCTGATTACCTGCATGCCCGCCCTCCCTCCTGCCAACCCTGCCATCTCTTCAAGCCCCATTACAGCTTCTTCCCACCTGAACCCACTCTCCAGCCCATCACCCCCTTGGACCGGTACCTCTCCTTCCCCACACCTCCCTTATGAAATAAACTTTACCATACCACCAACGGTTGGTGTCTTATTTTGGGTGTCTTACTAAGTTGTGACATTTTCCTCGTTGAACTACAGTGAAATACTTCAGTGATTCGTCTCCTCTTTGGAGCCACCGTAGTTTACTTAATACAGATAATAGAGTAATCCCTTATGTTATCAAAGTGTTCTGTACAATTGAATTAATAAAGTAATAATTAATGATAAGGCATTTCAGAAAGTGCTTTGGTTTAACAAGTGAGAGATACGGCTGTGTCAGTAGCAGCCTCCTCAATCGATACCAATTATCCATGAATTCCTAGATGAATTGCGATATCATGAGATTTGGAAACGGTTGGCAACTTCACACACTTTTAGGAAAATCCCCTGGGCCCGTTTGCAGCGTGTTGCGTGAGCGTGGCATATTTGGTCCGTCCTGGACGTGACTTCAAACCCCACCAGGAGCATTTCAGAAATGAGTGTTTAGCCTTGCAGACTTTGTGTACTTGCTCTGATTTGGCCATTTTCCCAGTGTATGTTCTTCTAAACATGCTTTTACGTGTGTAAATGTGCTACGCACTCAATTAGTTTTGCTTTTGGGTGCTTTTACGACCAGCAGTTTGCACAGGGATATTATTCTTTTGAAAATCCACCAGATTCTCCAACAAATGATGTTGATTAAGCCAGACTTTTTACAGTGCATGTCTAAAATAAATACATTGACACAAGCATGCACACACATTGACATCTATTTTAAAAACAACAAACAATTTAAAAACAACATTTCAGTTCGAAATGGCTGCTTTTTCTGTTGTTTGCTTTTTTTAAGAAGTGAAAAAGGAAAATTTTGCTCCTGTGAAAACATTCTAAACAGTTAAAAATGGCAGATTTTTCAGTTGTTTTCTTTTTTAAATTAGAAAGAAAAAGGGCTGCTGTCAAGAAAAAAAACAGCCATTTTGAATCTACTGTGAAAAAAAAAGATCCTAAACAGTTCAAAATGGCCGCTGTGAAAACATTCTAAAAGGTTCAAAATGGCTACTTGTTCCAGCAGCCCTGGCTGCCATTTTGAATCTCAAAATTTGGAATCTCGAAATGGCTGCTGTGAAAACATTCTAAGCAGCTCAAAATGGCTGATTTTTCAGTTGTTTGCTTTTTTTAAAGTTAGAAAGAAAAATGCTGCTGTCAAGAAAAAAACAGCCACTTTGAATCTGCTGTGAAAAAAAAAGATTCTAAACAGTTCAAAATGGCTGCTGTGAAAACATTTTAAAAGGTTCAAAATGGCTACTTGGTCCAGCAGCCATTTCTTGTGACTCCTAGAAATTTTGCTGCTGGGGTGATCTGGAGAGTTTTACCATACAGTAGAAGACAGAGGTTTGTTTCATCTTTTTTACGTGGGTGTCTGGTAAAAAGTAAACATTGTGTTTTGGCTGGGTTTAGTTTTATTCTCCACATACTGTATTTGCCCATTCTTCCATCTCAGTGATGCACACCTGGAGCTTTTTGGCAGCATGTTTTATGTTCTTAGAGGAAGTCCAGTAGCAGAGGTCATTGCAAACTGGGAGACTTGGCACTTGGGCTGAACCTTGGGGCACACTGGCTTCTGGGCAAAATCTGTTAGAGATTGATGTTCCAACTTTTCATACTATTTCTCTGTTATTCAAAAAACTGTTCAAAAGCACTATGATTTGATGTGGAAGTTTGAGATTCTGGTCCAGTAACCTGTATATTAGACCTTCATGCCACATTTTATCAAATGCTTTCTCAATATCAAAGAAGACACGATTGTTATTTCTTTTTTATTGAATCCTCGCTGTACATCTTCTGCCAGTCTTATGATGTGGTCAGTTGTACTTCTTTCCTCCCTGAAGCCGGTCTGGTGGACTCCCAGGATTCCAAGGTCATCAAAATGTTTGTGAAGCCTGTCTGCCAGCACTCTCTCCAATAATTTACCCAGGTTGCTCGAGAGGCTGATTGGTCTGTAGTTAACTGCTAAATGAGGGTCCTTATTTGGTTTTGGAATCATTGTGACTAGAGCTGATTTCCAAGGCTTAGGGAAATATCCAATATGGAGACAGATGGTAAAGAGGTTTGCGAGTTGAGCCAGGTATTCTGTAGCTGCTCCTTTGATGAGTCTGTTGTCGACTCCATCTTCTGCAGGTGCCTTAGTCTTAAGTTTTTGAAAATGTTGTCGAAGTTCGGCTATAGTGACCACTTTGATTAGAGGATTGTTTGTATCTATTTTAGTTCATGTGGGAATTTGAGTAGGCAGACTAACTTGTCGCACTACAATCTCTTTCCATTCAGGGTCAAATAGAAGATCATCTGGGCAAGAATGAGCGTTTTTCAGGTGTTCTTTGAAGACGTTGGCCTTTTCTTTGTCTTCTTCAATTATTTGCCATTATGTTTTAGTACTGTGACTTTAGAGTAGATTTTCTTTCCATTTAATCTATGAACTTTTTGCCAGAAAGTTGTCGTTGTTTAGGTCTGTATAAAATTTGTCCCATGATCTTTCTCTCTCTCTCGTGATTTCCCTCTGGATTTGAGTTTGTATTTGATTTTTTTCTTTAATCTCTGTAGATCTTGTTTTCATAAACTCTCTTCTTAGCTTCCCTTTATATTTATATTATAGGGACATCAAAGAGGGTGGAGGATTTTTTGTACCTTCTGTGTCCCTTTTATGGTTTATTGAGTTTAAACTCGCTGTGAGGAGAATTTGACCGAGTAAGAGAGCTCATTGGTCAACAGCAGCCAGCTCAGAATCACAGGGGGGAAGGTTGACACTATGGCTGATCGTTGAAAGTTTGAAGACCTCCCAGTTTGCCTTTTTGTAATCAAACTGAGGTTTCTTTGGAGCAGTAAAAGCCTCCAAATTAAATGAGGAGAGTATTGGGAGGTGGTCACTGCCAATGTCTAGGCAGACAGTAAACTGTATCACTTTACCTGTGAGTTCACAGAGCTCCCAGAGACTGTGATGTCACAGAGTTGTGATGTCACACAGCTGTGATGTCACTGAGGTGTGATGTCACTGAGCTGTGATGTCACTGAACTGTGATGTCAGAGAGGTGTGATTTCACTGAGCTGTGATGTCCCAGACGTGTGATGTCACAGAGCTGTGATGTCACTGAGCTGTGATGTCACAGAGCTGTGATGTCACATAGGTGTGATTTCACTGAGCTGTGATGTCCCAGAGGTGTAATGTCACTGAGATGTGATGTCACAGAGGTGTGATGTCACTGAGCTGTGATATCACCGGTGTGATGTCACTGAGCTGTGATGTCACAGATGTGTGATGTCATTGAGATGTGATGTCAGAGAGGTGTGATGTCACAGGCTGTGATGTCACTGAGGTGTGATGTCACAGAAGTGTGATGTCACTGAGGTGTGATGTCAGAGAGGTGTGATGTCACAGGCTGTGATTTCACTGAGCTGTGATGTCACAGAGGTGTGATGTCACAGGCTGTGATGTCACTGAGGTGTGATGTCACAGAGCTCCGATGTCACTGAGCTGTGATGTCAACTAGGTGTCATGTCACTGAGCTGTGACGTCACAGAGGTGATGTCACAGGCTGTGATGTCACAGAGCTGTGATGTCACTGAGCTGTCATGTCACTGAGCTGTCATGTCACTGAGCTGTGGACCAGTTGGTGGTGTAACGTGAGCTTCAGTTTGTAGCTACGCCTCCCTCGTGCAGTCACCCAGTGTCCCGGCTGCTTGGGAACTACCGGAGGATGGCTAGCTGAAGCTACCTTACCTATGCTAGCGCATCATCTCCTATGATGGAAAGCACTCTTATGTCAAGTTCAACCAAGGCAACTTAAAAATGTCAAGCCAGTTCACTGGTAACCAACTGTGATTCCTCTAAAGCACCAAGTCCATGCAAGGATTATGAAGGCATCTCTCTGTGGTGCAATCGGCCGTTCTCCGCTGTTAACCGAGAGGAACTTAAAATTGTTTGCCAGTTCACTGGTAACCAAGTGGGATTAATCCAAAGCACCAAGTCCACGCAATGTTGTTGACCCTGACATCTCACTTTTGAAGTTCAATGGAAGCGACTGCAGAAAAAGAGCTGATTTGGTAGGAAAACAATGCAGAAAACAGGTATGTCTCTGTGGCGCAGTCAGCTGTTAACCAAGAGGTTTGTGGTTCAAGCCCACCCAGGGACGATGAAATTGTGTTCTACCTTGAGATGTTTCTTGAGAAACAAAAGTTCAAGTGAACCACAGTTGGACTGTACTCAGAACGAGGTGACGCACAGCCATCACATGGCATCCAGTCATGAAATCTGATTCTGCCGCTTTATTTGTCTGAATGCTAATTTCATTTCATTCAAGTGTTTTCTTGAAACTCTAAAAGACTGCCAAACCATGGTGGCGTGGCGTAGATGGTAGAAGTGCCTGTCCAGTAAACAGGAGATCCTGGGCTCAAATCCCAGCGGTCCCTGTTTCTATTCTGCACGCTATTTCCTACGATGGAACGTGCCCTCACGCCAAGTGCAACAAGATCGACTGAAAAATGTCAAGCCAGTTCAATGGTAACCAATTGTGATTCCCCTAAAGCTGCAATGTCCTTGACCTGTTTTGTTGACCCTGACACTTTTTAAGTTCAATGGAAGCGACTGGAGAAAGAGCTGACTTGGTAGGAAAACAACACAGAAAATGTCTCTGTGGCGCAGTCACAAGAGGTTTGTGGGTCAAGCCCACCTAGGGATGATGAAAGTGTGGTCTACCTTGAGATGTTTCTTGAGAAACAAATGTTCATCTGAGCCCCTGTTGGACTATACCCAGAACAAGCTGACCTCCAAGTGACTCACAGACTCTACAGTTACAGCCATCACATGGCATCCAGGAGTGAAACGTGATTCTGCTGCTTCTTTTGTCTGAATGCTAATTTCATAATTTACCCAGAACGAGCTGAACTTCAGGGCCCAGTATTCCAAAACTTTTAATCTGCATCAGGATAATCTGAATAATGGATCACTCTGATCCCAATCTGGGCGAATACAGATCTTGTGTCTTGTGTCTCCGCCTCCCGATCGAGCACGACTTCACCTCAAAAGTGTAAGTTTACTGTTGTCTAATGTGCGGCGTTTTTTTTGGACCATACGAACACCAACCAACATATCATGCAAACCAATTTCTTGAATTGTCACCTAATTCAAACCAGGCCGTAGCGATCTCTAATTGAGCCATGGCCATGCTAACGGTAGCTAACTTAGCTCCATTGACTTGTGTGTTAAGTAGATAGCGGGCTAGCGAGGTAGCTTTTAATGAATTTAGCTGTCTATGGTTTAACTTAAAAGGGAACTAATCTGACACACATCATAACTTAACCTGTCAGGATGCTACAGTAATGCTGCTGATGATATCATGCTTTTGTGACAAAGATATACTTATATGGGGCGGCCCATGGCGTAGTGGGTTAAGCAGCTGCCCCATGTGTGGAGGCTACAGTCCTCGCTGCAGCTGGCTCCGATTCGACTCCCGCATCGGACGCCTATTTATTGCATGTCACTCCCCCTCTCTCTGTCCCCTGCTTCCTGTCTATCTTCAGCTGTACTATCATTAAAGGCATAAAAAAAATCTTAAAAAAAAAAAAGATATACTTCAGTATTTCAGCATTCATATGACCCTTTTCAATTGTAGTTCTCCCATAGTACTAACATGATCCCTTTCCCTCACTGCCTTTTCCCCTCTCCCAAAATCAGAATATCCCACCACAAACGATGAACACAGGAATCATGTGTAATTATATTTTAATCAATTCATTTTTATTTATATAGTGGCAAATCATTGCAACTCACAAATTTCCTCATGACACTTTCCATACAGATAAGGTCTAGACCGGGCATCACGGATTAGCGGACTCCGGTCCGGATCCGGACCGGGAAATGGCTCTGTCCGGGCCGCGACCACTGGCGAAATAAGTAGTGTTTTCCCCATAGAGCAGTTTTGAGCGCACATAGAAATTTACCGCAGGCGCTGCTACTATAGTCAATCCGGTAAACTCGTGCCGGTAGCCAAGGACACCCTGCGACGCCTACAAAATTCCCACAGACAAAGCAGGGAGAGCTGAACGGAGACATGGCTGTTCTAAAAAGAGGAAATTAGATACTGAAAATCGTTGTTTTAATGATGAATGGACAACTAAATATCTGTTCATTCTCCCTGCTGGCAGCTCCAAGTCTGTTTGCTTAATTTGTTCCGAGACCGTGGCATTGATTATGTGAAGAGTTTACCAACTTACTCGACACCTGTGAGAGACCAGAGCAAATGAGAGTCAGACACGAGGGTTTTACTTTGTACAAAGGGCATCCCGCTACTGCAGCATCTAAGCCACAGAGAGCAGGGAGGCGCAGAGCAGTTCCTTGTTTCTTTATTTATAGCACACAGTAAGTTTACATGACACGTGACTGGAACAGGGGCAGTCCCTGTTCCAGTAGAAAAAAGAAAAAGGATGAGAAAAAAGAAAAAGGATGAGTGTAGTATACTACGACTACTGATGCTGGGACAGTGTACTACGACTACTGATGCTGGGACATGTGACATTCTTTTAGCCTTCTAACAGTCCCTCCTGTTGGCACATGTCCCTAATCATAAGCAGAATATACACAGTAATGCACTTGATAATACAAAGTATAGTGGCCGATCACGCATCAAACATAATAGATGAAAATAAAATCGTTGTGAAGCCTTCAACCCATGTACTGTTCGTACAGTAGAGGGTCACCACCATGGAGAGGTTGCTAGCACATACGATGCATGGTGGCATGGATTCCCCTCCTGGAAACATACTTATCAACGAAAATAATGATTGGTTATGCACATGTAGTGTAAACTATAAAATGTTAAAATATAATCACATAAAAAGAAAAAGGAAAACACTCTTCTGAGAAACATTTTAGCGCATTAATTACAGTTGTGTGACGTTTCATCAACTTGCATTATCAGTCAGTAACATCTTCTTCCGATTTTCTGTTATAACGTCATTCATAGTTGATGCTAAACATTTCACACAGAGTCTTCTGCCTCGCTGTCTAAGTCCGTTGACGAGTCTACACCTCCAGGTGTAGGTGAAGCAATGGGTTATTGTGATCTTTATCATCATCATCATTCACCTGTAATAGTGGCATTCTCTGTTGCACAGTGCCCCTATCCTCTATGGCTGCAGTAATTACTCTATTTAACAGTGAACGAATACATGGTATGCAACAACATCCACACAGAGTTAACAAAGCAGCAAATACTGCGATAGAAAGTAACACTGATGACACCAGACCCTTATACCGTCCAAACATATCCGTCCATTTATCCCACATTGTGGTATCTACTCCTGAGTGATCTTTCATTTTCTTATTCAGTGTTCGCAATCCATCCATGGCTAGAGTCAATTTACCACCTGTTGCAGTATTATTTGGGATGAATGTGCAACAAGTATCTCCAAATATTGAACAAACACCTCCTTTTTCTGCCAGAAGCATATCTACCACTATTCTATTTTGGAAAGCCATGAGTGAGGTCGCTTTCAATTGTTGGTGCACGGCTTCGAAACCTTCGTGTGTCAAATTGCCTAACCTCTGCACGTTGTAATGTATATAATTTATTCGGTCCACGTTCTTATTTATAGTGCACCACCAACAGATTGACGACTCAAAACCTGCTGCTACTTGGTCTACCAGTTTATATTCATCTGGAACACCGCGAGGTACACCTATAGCATCAATATAGGTTGGATCATGCTCAGACAGGCCTATAACGGTCCGTTTACGTCTATTCACAGTCTCCTGTGAAACTGGCTCGGGCATATTCACTTCTACCAACAACTGATCTGCTGACATGAAAATTTGCACTGGTAGGATGAGAGAAACCACTGCACAGAGACCTAAAATGTTAGTAGACATAGACATATCGTATATTATGGCTCCTCCACACCACCACCATATGTCAGCTCGGGTGACTGCTTTGAAATTAGATGGGGCGGTTATGTTCACTAAGCAATATGTCCACGGGACAGATCCCATCTTTTTTCCTGTTCCATTGTACTTAATGCATGTGAAATTATTTTTAGCTACCGTTTTATCAAAGATAGGTTTAGCTTTAGTGGTGTGCACACGGGGATAAACTCTATCCCAGCGTGCACAGCTGTTGGTCGGGTTACTATTATTCATTACGTCAATGGTGCAGTTTATTGACAGGGATGCTGGTACAACCTTTAATAGGGGTCTGGGACCCAAACATACTATACAACTGCGGTTAAGTGGTTGGGCTGCTTGTTCTACCATTAAAAGCCAATTGTTAGTTTCTCCAGAGACTCCAGTGGTGCCTCTGTACCAGTCATCCACGTTTTTTGGTTTGGAAGAGATTGTGATTTTAAACCCTAGGTTCGATGCTGTTTGACGCCTTACTCGATTATGGGTGTTGTGACTATTGTTGGTTTGCGATGTTGGCTCCGGAACCAGGAACCATATTGAGTCACAATAAGCAAGGATACAATGCTGAGCCACACTAGGAGTCTCTGTTCTCCATACATAGTGAAGGCTAGATATAAATGGTCACGGGTCAGTTACCTACAGGAACCACTAGGGTGGATCTAGCTCGTTGGAGCTTTCCACGATGATTTCTTCACTAGCTCACAGTACCAGACTTTCGTCTGTGCCCCAGGACCCAGCAGGCTTCCCCCGTCTAGTGTCCCGTAAGCTGTCCTGTGAGTACTCTAGACTGTTTCACTAGATGATCCCTTAACTGCCTCTGTGACCAGTTTACAACGTGACAAGTGTATCCAGGTAGCTCGTTCACTTATCTTTACTGCTGTTGGCGTGGTCAGAAACACTTGGAATGGGCCGTCCCATCGCGGGCTGTTCCACCTGACTCTATGTATTGTCTTTACCAACACCCAGTCTCCAATTCGAATCCTAGTATTAGGGGACAACATAGGAGTATCAGGTATTTGGTTCTGTGTTTGTACGTCATCAGTTTTCAACAGTTTTCTCATATAATCTGCTAGTGTGTGTTCTTCGTCAGATTTCACCAGATCAGAGTTAAAGTGTGGCATAGGAAAACTTCGGCCATGTACTATTTCAAACGGTGTTAGTCCTTTATTTCCTCTGGTAACTCTCATCCACATTTTAACTAGTGACACACAATCATTCCACGGTCTGCCAGTCTCTGCCATTGTTTTTCGCAATCTTGTTTTAATAGTTCCATTTGTTCTTTCTACTAAGCCTGCACTCTGTGGGTGGTATGCACAGTGTTTTTTTAATGTTATGCCTAACGTCTCTCCTGCTTTGGCTATGACGTCATTCACAAAATGAGTACCATTATCTGATCTGATAATTCTTGGTATGCCGTAGGTTGGAAAATAATGGCTACATAGTTTTGTTGCTACAGTTATTGCGTCATTTCTTTTTGTTGGATAAATTTCCACCCAATTAGAGTACACATCAATTATAACTAATGCATATTTTCCTTCTTAAGAGTCGCTTAGCTCTATAAAATCCATGTGTATAGTGTGAAACGGATGTGGTGGGTGTGGGAACTGTCCTCTTTTTGGTCTACACTGTCCTTGTGAATTGTTTTTTAAACATATCATACATTTAGATACGAACATTTTTGCTGAATTTTCGAAATTTACAGTATAGTAGTTTCTATTTACTAGTGTTACCATCCCTCCTGTTGAGACATGGGTCTTCCCATGACTCACTAAACACGCCGCCTGGTGCAATGCTTTAGGTAGGATGGGTTTATTGTCAACACAGTAGATATCATTTACTAATGTTGCTCCTTTTTTATGCCAAGTTTTTTGTTCATTTACAGGTGCCTGTTTTTGATAGTCCTTCAGGATTTCGTCATCAATCTCTGTGACTTGTGATGCTAATACATTAACATCCATCGTAGTTTTAGATAGGGCTGCCGCTTTAGCTGCTAGATCTGCTAAGTTATTTCCTTTTGTTACTTCTGAGTCGTCATTTTGATGTGCACGACATTTACATAAGGATAGCGATGTTGGTAGTTTAACAGCTTCTAGTAGCTCCATCATCTTGGCGCTATGTGTTAATGGTTTGCCGTTTGCTGAGGTCATGCCTCTCTTTGCCCATACACGGGCATAGTGGTGTACCGAGTCAAACACATACTGGCTATCTGTCCATATGCACACTGCTTTCCCTGCCATTAGCTTACATGCTTGTATCACTGCATGTAGTTCTGCTGTTTGTGCAGAAAATGAGGGTGGCAGTGCACCAGATTCCAGTGTGCATATGGAAGATGTTATAGCATAGCCTACTTTATTTCGTCCGGTATTATCTTTGCTCGCAGAGCCATCTACAAAAACATGTGTTTGTTCTGGTTTCGGCGTACTGTAAATATCAGTACGAGGTTTCGTCTTTTCTTCCACTTTAGCTTTGCAATCATGCGGTTTTCCGTCAGCAGCTGTGGCTAAGAGGCACGGAAGCGAAACCTTTGAATGTTGAGAGAACGATATGTGTTGTTGTGACATGAATGTTGCTATTAATCCTAATAGTCTTGTGTTTGTCACAAATGGCAGTGGAGTCTGTAACAGAATGAGTGGTATATTACAGGTGGTCATTATTTTTAATGGGTGAGTGAGCACAACTTCTGCACTCTGTTCCACCGCTTCTGCAGCTGCCATTACTAACTGTACACATGATAGTTGACCACTAGCTACTGGGTCTAATCTTTTAGAATAGAATGCTAAAGGTTTGTGTCTATCACCATGCTTCTGGGTGAGTGCTGCACTCATAAACCCCAAATTAGATGTAACCATTAAACAGAATGGGGCATCATAATCGGCTGTGTTTGCAAAGCATCCTTTAGTACAGTGAATGCTTGCTACTGTTCTGGTGTCCATTCTATTCGGTCTTTCATTGCCATCTCTCTTCCGTGTATTGCATTTTGTAGCGGCCGCACTAATGTTGCAAAACCTGGAATCCATGTTCTGCAGTAGTTACATAGTCCTAGAAAGGACATCATTTGTCTTTTTGTTTCAGGTCTTGGTATTTGAGCTATGGCTAGCTATCTTTTGTTATCTAGTCTTCGTCCTCCAGGGGTGAGGATATGACCTAGATACTTCACGCGCTGAGTACAAAGCTGTACTTTCCCCTGTGTCACCTTGTGGCCTTCACGTTGCAAGTGTTTCAGCACTGTTATTGTGTTACTCATGCAGGAGGCCTTGTCATGTCCAGTTACTAATATGTCATCAACATAAAGCAAATATTTACCATTATCTAGTGCTGGACATTTTTGCATTGAGTTTTCTAGTGCTTGTGAGTAGATTGTTGGACTATTAGTGAAGCCCTGTGGCAGTCTGGTATAAGTATAGGTTTTGTTTCCATACTTAAATGCAAATAGGCCTTGTGAGTCTTTATGTATGGGTATTGAGAAAAAGGCGTTTGATAAGTCTATAACCGAGAACCATTGTTCTTTCGCAGTTATATTATTGAGCAAAGTATGTGGATTTGCTACTTCAACTGGGTCATGTTTTACCATATCATTCACTTTTCTCAGGTCTTGCATCATTCTCCAACCTGATGTTGCTTTTCTTACAGGAAAAATTGGAGTTAAGCATTTAGGAGCGGTTGTTTCAACTAAAATCCCTGCTTTTAGCATGTCTGTTATCACTGGTTTAATGCCTTCTTCTGCTTCTTTTGATATGGGATATTGTCGCACTCGTGGATAATTTTGATGCCTTAACTCTATTTCTAACGGTGGGTAGTCTTTAACTAGGCCTACATCGGTGGGTCCCTGTGACCACAGGCTTGTGGGGACCCCTTCTAGGATTTTTGGTCTTTTTCTGATAGGGTAAGTATGTAGCTGTCCTCTGGTCACTCTGCATCAAGGTGGGTGGCTGGCGTCGCTGTTGTATAAAGGTTAAGGAGGAACCGTCGTATACCAGTATGTCTACCTGTCTGCCACCCACCGGGGTCGGTTCCTGTGTACGTATCTCTGTTAGCTTGTTGTACAACGCGGCTCATTTCCTTCCAGCTATATTTGTCACTTGTTGTCAATGATATGTGAGGGTTTTGGTTACGGTTAACCACTTGTTGTCTCGTGTTGAGTATGACGGACACACATGACTGTCCCGTTGGGGACACCAGCATGTGTTGCATACAAACATTTTCTTTAACAGAAAGTTTGTGCACCATTTCATCATAGGGTGGATCGGGCCCTGGCTCCTGTTTATACCGCAGTGTACAGTGCAGTTCATGTTTTGTCATGACTTTAAGTTTTCGTGTGTCTAGTTGCATGTCTTGAAGTTGAGTTTTTGCCATTATTATGAGCGACTCTGCCTCTGATTGATCAGTGAGATCTAAAGTCCAATAATAGTTTGGTTCTTTCACGCCTTGGACAACATGGCAATGTTCTTCACTTAGTATTTCTGTCTTCATTTCTCCATCTGCGGTTGGATAGACAGCTATACGCAGTGCTGCCATGACATCTCGGCCTAATAGGTTTACTGGGCAACTTGGGTCGATTAGAATCGGCTTTTTGGTTTGATTTCCTGATTCTGTGTCTGTTATAACTACAGGTTTTGTAAATCGTAACGGTGTAACATGTCCTGAGGCTGATTTTACCCAAACTGTCTTAGAGGATGTTTGACAGTTTGGAAATGGTTTTGTTAGCACAGTTGAGCAAGCACCGGTGTCACACAGACAGTCATATTCTCGTCCATTAAAGCTTATTCTCCTAGTTGGAGCCGACTTATTTTGTTGTGATTTTAGCAGTACTTCTATATTTATGTGGACTTTGTCATTTTCAGAGGGCTCATTTTTCTCTAGTAGCATGTCTGTGTCTACTGATTGTCCTGTTTGCGTATGATCAACTTCTGTTTCTTTGACTAGTCATGCATCATTTCGTTGTGTCTGCAGTCTCTTGCCAAATGTCCTGGCTTATGACATTTATAGCAGTTGTTTTCGCGTGTATCTCTCTCCTTCTGGGTCTCACGGTCGTTATCATGATTCTGCTGATTTCTTCCACCACCCCTGCCTCTGCCTCTACCTCTGTTCTGTCCTCCTCCTCTCCCTCTGTATGCTCTGCCATGATAAGCAACTGTAACTGTTCCTGCTGCTTCATCTACTGTGAAGGTCGCGCGCTTGTTTTTGTCCTTGATAACGCTATCTGCGTGCATTGCTTGCTCTACCGCTTGAGCTACGGATCCAGTGTTTTTGTGGACCCATGTTTTGTCTATTCTTGACCTGATTTCGGGCCTTAGACCCCGTAAGAAATGCATTTTTAGCTGCTGTTGGTAGGGGCTATTTGCGTCGTTATTGGGTTGAATGCCGGAGTTAGCCTGGAACACTACTTCCAGTCTATATCTATAATCTGCAGGGCTTTCATCCTCCTTTTGTTGTGTTTCACCTATTTTTGAATAATCAATAATATATATTGACTAAATGATTAAATATATATATAATATAATAATAAAGTTTTGCTTTTCTCTCTCCCTCTTTATCTTTTTTCTTTTGCTCTAATTCACCCCTCCTTAATTTAGAGAAGAGTTTTTTACGCTCACCCTCAATCCTCGGTGAGTCAGTTTTGTGTGTGTGTGTGTGAGGCCGCAGCTGCACCTGTGTGTGTGTGTGAGGCCGCAGCTGCACCTCCTCCCTCTTCCTCTTCTCTCACTCCTACATTCTTTCTGCGACCTTGAGTCTCATCGTCTGGTTTCACATCAACACTTAGCGCAGCGAGTTTCTGTTGTGCCTTTTGCAGTTTTTTCTGCTCTCTTTTATTCCTTTCTCCATCTCTACGTTTACTTTCTTTTAACCACTCTTCGCTTATTCGGTATTCTTTTATTTGCTTTCCTTTCTTTTTTTCCCGAGCATTTGTCCACTTTTAGATCGACTTGCAACTTTAACAGTTCGCTCGTTTGAAACTTTCCTTCAAATCCATATTTCTTCTTTCATTTTAACACAACTTTCCCACTTACTGGGAACTTTTGTTCCATCCACCTACTGTCCTCCGTATGCTCCACACTATTTTTGTTCCCCATTACAACCCTTTTTCCCAGACGTACAACTTTTATATTTTCGTACTAGTACCACACTTTTTAGGTATACATATATAACATAACATAACATAACATAACATACTAGGTACAGTGGGGGGACTTAGTTTGTACGCCCTTTGGATTTTTTTACATATCTGCTTAAATGGGTCATAAATTATGGTCTGATCACTCCAATAACCTCAGGAATGAACAAACAGTGTCTACTTGAAATAAAACCACTCAAACAATTACATTTTAATATATTTTTATTAACCATAAGATGGAAATATCAACAAGATAGAAAACCATAAATAAGTACACCCTTAGCTAAGGCTCCTTCTAAAGCTCATTAGACTAATTAGATGATTGGATAATTTGACTCAGGTGTGAGCCAACCTGAAGTCCAATCACAGAGGTGTGTTGTGAACAACCCACCCCACTGGAAAATCAGATAAAAGGAGTGTTTTGATGGGAGGCATGCGCTGTGCATCATGCCCCGTACAAAGGAGCTGTCTGAAGACTTAAAACAGAAAGTAATTGATTTGTATAAAGCTAAAAAGGGTTACAAAACAATCAGTAAGTCCCTTGCTATTCATGTGTCTACTGTTAGAAAAATTGTGAACAAATGGAGACAGTTTGGAACAGTTGTTACTTTTCCAAGGAGTGGCCGACCTGCAAAGATGACTCCAAGGGCACAGCGTATCATCATCAGAGAGGTAAAAAAGGATCCAAGAGTGTCTGCTAATGACTTGAGGAAATCACTGGAACATGCAAACATCTTTGTTAGCACGTCTACTATAAAAAAGACACTGAACAAGAAAGGGATGCATGGGAGAAGGCCACGGAGGAAGACATTGCTGTCCAAAAAGAACATTTCTGCTCGTTTACAGTTTGCAAAAAAGCATTTGGATGCTTCTCAGCGCTACTGGGAAAACATATTGTGGACTGATGAAGCCAAAGTCGAATTGTTTGGGGGGAAGACTCAAAATCATGTCTGGAGGAAAAATGGTACAGCACACCATCAACAAAACCTCATCCCCACCGTTAAGTTTGGCGGTGGTAGCATCATGGTGTGGGGGTGCTTTGCTGCCTCTGGGCCTGGGCAACTGGCTATAGTCGATCAGAAAATGAATTCTCAAGTTTATCAAGATATTTTGCAGAAAAACCTTAGGCAGTCTGTCAAAAAATCTGAAACTCAAAAGAGGATGGATCATGCAACAAGACAATGACCCGAAACACAGAAGTAGATCAACATTAGAATGGTTTCGGATCAACAAAATACACGTTTTGGAATGGCCCAGTCAAAGCCCTGACCTCAACCCAATTGAGATGCTGTGGCATGATCTCAAAACAGCCATCCATTCAAGACATCCCAGAAATCTTGCTGAATTGAAACAGTTTTGCAAAGAGGAATGGAGCAAGATTTCTCCTGATCGTTGTGCCCGTCTAATCTGCAACTACAGGAAACGTCTGGTGGAAGTCATAGCTGCCAGAGGAGGGTCAACCAGCTACTGAATCATAGGGTGTACTTACTTATGGTTTTCTATCTTGTTGATATTTCCATCTTATGGTTAATAAAAATATATTAAAATGTAATTGTTTGAGTTGTTTTATTTCAAGCAGACACTGTTTGTTCATTCCTGAGGTTATTAGAATGATCAGACCATATTTTATGACCCTTTTAAGCAGATATGTAAAAAAATCCAAAGGGCGTACAAACTAAGTCCCCCCACTGTATACATATATAACTATTCCTGTTTGTGGAAAAGTTTCTCACACATGAAGTGACAGGAGTGAAGTTCCTCTCCCAAGCTTCTACATCGACTAATACGATGCGGGGAAAGCTTACTCAAGTCACCGTGTGTACGTGGATTTTCCACAAATAAAATAACAACAGAGTAGAGAGGGAAATCCTAGTCCCTTTTAATCACTCTTACTCTTTCATTCACACTTTCTCATTCACACTTAGGGTCCATACGTTCACCCTTCCTGAATCACTAACTGGATTCTTGAATCACTAACTGGATTCTTGGGAGATCAGTATCTCGATCTCAACCACTGGCCAAAATTTTGCGCTTTATTTATGACTTTCCATATTGTTCAGAGTCTAACACCAATCACGCGCTTTTCGTGTCTGATGCTCACCTCTGGACTCCCTGTAGTTCGGATGATTGACCAGGGACCCCCGGAGATCCGGTTTTAACCCTGGCCCGGATCCGAATTCACGGTCCGGGGCTTATCAGTCACCTGGTGACTGGCCGTCGACGGTCTGCAGGTCGGAGAGCCCCTCGTCAGGTTCCCTGATCAACCATCCGGCTCGAAGGACCAAGAATTATGTGAAGAGTTTACCAACTTACTCGACACCTGTGAGAGACCAGAGCAAATGAGAGTCAGACACGAGGGCCCTACTTTGTACAAAGGGCACCCTGCTACTGCAACATCTAAGCTACAGAGAGCAGGGAGGCGCAGAGCAGTTCCTTGTTTCTTTATTTATAGCACACAGTAAGTTTACATGACACGTGACTGGAACAGGGGCAGTCCCTGTTCCAGTAGAAAAAAAAGAAAAAGGATGAGAAAAGAGAAAAAGGATGAGTGTAGTATACTACGACTACTGATGCTGGGACAGTGTACTACGACTACTGATGCTGGGACATGTGACATTCTTTTAGCCTTCTAACAGATTAAAAGTGGAAACGTGAAGCGCCACTACGAAACAAAGCATGGCTCATTTGAGCAAACGTATGGTGCAGGTACCCAGGTGAGGGCACAGAAAATAAGTGAATTGCAAGCTCAATATGCAAGATCGACACACACATTCACAGCCCAACAACGTGCAAATGAGTGCGCTTTAAAAATATCATGGATTTTAGGGCAGCATAAAAAAGCATTCAGTGACGCTCCTATTGCGAAGGAGATTATGACCGCTGCAGCAGAGACACTGTTAGACGGAAAGCAAAAGGATGAAATGTGTGAGAAAGTAAAACAAGTCCCGTTGTCCGCTACAACAGCAACCAAAAAGTCCGAAATGTTAGCAGAGGATGTTCTGGCACAGCTTGATGCAGCGGTTCAGTCTGCACCATGCCTATCTTTAGCCATTGATGAATCAACAGATGTTGCCGACAATGCCCAGCTTTTGGTGTACGTGAGATTTTTCCACAACGATACAAAGCAGATATGTGAGGACCTGCTTGGTGTAACACCACTTGAGACACACACAAGGGGAGAGGACATATATGCAGCAATTAAAGAGATGCTGGGAAAGAGAGGCATCGACATGAAGCAAGTCGTGTCTGTCACCACAGACGGTGCCCCCTCCATGGTGGGAAAAGAAAAGGGGGCAGTGCCCCGAATGAAAAAAGACAACCCAGATCTTATTGCTTACCACTGTCTCATCCACCAAACTGTTTTTGTGCCACACTGTCAGAGCAATTTGCTGAAATAATGAACACAGTGATGAAACTGATCAACTTTCTTAGGGCCTCCTCATCCCTTCAGCATCGCCTCCTGAGAGAATTCCTGGTAGATGTTGAGGCAAAGGCAAATGACCTGCTGCTGCACAACAATGTAAGGTGGCTGAGTAAAGGGAATGCATTGGGGCGTTTCTGGTCAGCTCGAAAGGAAATATCTGCTTTTTTAGAGCAGCTAAGCAGTCAGAGAGCAGCTCAGTTTTCACTTTTTCTGAAAGATGACCACAAGATGGAGATGGTTGCATTTTTAGTTGACATCACATCACATCTTAATGACCTCAATTTGAAACTACAGGGCCAAAAAAATTCGGTTGCAGATATGATGTCAGCAGTTCGATGTTTCCAGAGAAAGCTGGACCTTTTCAAACAGGATCTTGATGGAGAGTTGGAGCATTTTCCAACACTGCATGAACAGTGTCAGGCTGAGAGAGATCTGTCTTCCTATGTTGCCTTCACTGACAAGCTGGTCAGAAATTTCAGTGACAGATTCAACAACTTTCACCTTGGGCAGCAGCTCCTCCTGCTTATTCAAAATCCCTTCCTCATCAGCGATGTCAGATTATTTTCAAAGGAGGCGAGTCAGGCATTCAAGTGGGCACAAGCAGGATCTCTGCAGCTTGAACTCATTGATCTGCAAAGGAAATGCTGCATTAAAAGAGCATTTTCAGATAAATGATCCATCTACTTTCTGGTTGCAGACTGTCCCTAAGGGTGTGTTCCCTGGTCTTACCAGAGTTGCACTGCACACACTGACAATGTTTGGATCAACTTACAGCTGTGAATCAGCATTTTCAACTATGAACATCATCAGAAACAAGCACCGATCCAGGCTCACCAATGAACACCTACATGTCAGCATGAGAATGGCATTAACTCCGTTTCAACCCAGATTTAAACTCCTGGCAGGTCAGCCACATGCCCATTTCTCCCATTGAAGCAAAAAAAGAAGAAAAAGATGAAAGATGAAAAAGTTCAAGAATAAGAAGGAGAGTTCCATGAAAAATGTTTTGCACTTGTTTGTTCATTTTTCCTGAGTTTACTTTTTTCTTTACATGAAGAAGGCTTCAATTAAGAAAGAAAGGACAGTTCAAAGGAAAATGTTTTATGAAAAATGAAGTTCAGTTTTTTTCACTTGAAGAGGCCTTCAGTTATTCAAGCATGGGACTGTTGCATTATAGAAAAAAGGAAGTCCACTCAGCTTGCTCTATTATTTATTTTATTCTGAGGATTCCCTTTTGGTTGACTTGAAATAAAAACCTTAAACGTATTTGATTGCCTGGGACTACTTTTATTTATGATAAGAGATTGAATATGTGTCTAATATCTCGCATTTTAAGTAAAAACTTAAACAATTAGTTACTTTTTAAAAATGTGGCCATGACTTTCACTTTCTACTACTACTATTACTACTACTACTACTATTACTACTACTATTACTACTACTACTACTACTAATACTATTACTACTACTATTACTACTACTACTACAACTACTACTGCTGCTACTACTACTACTATTACTACTACTACTACAACTACTACTGCTGCTACTACTACTACTATTACTACTACTACTACAACTACTACTGCTGCTACTACTACTACTATTACTACTACTACTACTATTACTACTACTATTACTACTACTACTACTACTAATACTATTACTACTACTATTACTACTACTACTACAACTACTACTACTACTACTACTAATACTATTACTACTACTACTACTACTACTATTACTACTACTACTACTACTATTACTACTATTACTACTATTACTACTACTACTACTATTACTACTACTACTACTACTATTACTACTACTACTACTACTACTATTATTACTACTATTACTACTACTACTACTATTACTACTACTACTACTATTACTACTACTACTACTACTATTACTACTACTACTACTACTACTACTATTACTACTACTACTACTATTACTACTACTACTACTACTAATACTATTACTACTACTATTACTACTACTACTACAACTACTACTGCTGCTACTACTACTACTATTACTACTACTATTACTACTACTACTACTACTAATACTATTACTACTACTACTACTATTACTACTACTACTACTACTATTACTACTATTACTACTACTACTACTATTACTACTATTACTACTACTACTACTATTACTACTATTACTACTACTACTACTATTACTACTAGTACTACTACTACTACTACTAGTAATACTATTACTACTATTACTACTTCTACTACTGCTACTACAATAATAACATTAGGTCACCAACTAAGTTTTTGAAATCACTCACACACACTCACAGGCAGGTCCTGGAGGCGGGGCCACAGCCAAGATCAAAGCAACAGAACTATGATGTCATCAGATTCTGGTTCTGAATTCCAAACTGGTCAAAACAAAGTCAACAAGTCTGACAGAAGATAAACTCAGGATTTACAGAAGGTAAAACAATAGTGATAATAGTGATGATTATTACAAAAATTAGGATTATACTGGGGTTTCAGATGTTTTAACTCATATTGTGTCTGTGTGCGTGTGTGTGCGCGCGTGTGTGTGTGTGTGCGTGTGTGTATTGGGCTTTGGTATAAGTTTGTGTTGGTATGTAGGTTAAAATCCTTTCATCATTTATGTCATAATGTTAAGTATATAATTGCATGTTTCTGTTAAACTTATAATGCATGTTTTTAAGAATATACAACAGTATGTTATTTAGTAGTGTTTTAGGTTGGGACCATTAACTCTTTAGTCGTAGACTAGGGGTATGAAGTGAGGATGTGAGCAATACACTTGCAGCCAAAACTTAGAGGGGGGAGTTTGAGCGCACAGCTAAGAGCCACGAGGGTGGGTTTTTGATCTCGCAGCCAAGAGTCGCGTGTTCTCCACAAAAAGGGGGGGGGGTGTATGACTCGCCACTATAAACCTTTATTAGAGTGAATCCACAAGTGTGAAAAGCAGATAATCATGGAATATTTTATCGTCTAGTAGTAGACTTTCTAAAAAGTGCTCAGCATGACAGGTGAAACTTTGGTGAAGATTAGATAAGACAGTGCATAAGGAAAGGCCTAAAAAGTCGCGTGACTGTAGAGTTGAAATAAAGTTCAACAAGGTAGGGGCGGGGTGCACACATGCTGTATCAGTGAATGTGAAAAATGCTATGCTAGTAAGTTTGGAAAACCCGGCCCAAAAAAGCAGATTGGATATTGGAGAAACACGTGACTGGGATACAATTATTTTATTGAAGGAGAATAAAATGTTCTGATTTTTCCATCATAAAAGACGATGTTCTGAGCTGTAAAAACGCTTTCCTTCATGAACGAAAACTGGTTGTATTTTCTGTGAGGAGAATAAAACCTATGCTACACTCAACTCTGATGGGTTCCAGAGTCGTCCTTGGAAGATAAGATTGGATTTATGAACAAAATGTTGCAGGAGTCGGGACTTAGTTTCTAACTCATGATCCAGGCTCCTGACACAGAAGTATCTTGTCTTTTGCATGTAATGCAGTAGTCCAAGGACAGGAGAGACAGATTAGAGAAGTATCATTTGGATCAGGAACATCCTGCTCATTACTGAGCAGCAAACCAAAAAAGGACATCCTGTCATCATCATGAAAGTTGTTGCTGTTACATCTTGCATTATAAATATAAGAGGGGAGTCAGATTGTGACAGATGGAAATTATGACCTGGAAAAATCTGACTCCTCTTTTTTCCCTCTCTGTTAACACTAGTTACAAATAACTTCATGAATCAGTAGCAGAGGTCACAATATGCCAGCAGAGTGAAAATTGTTGCTGTCACATCTTGCATTATAACCCTCGTGTGTCCTCCGGGTCGAGGTGACCCGGTGGCTGAAATGTCCGTTTGTGTGTGTGTGCGTGCAGTAGGATATGTCGTTGTGCATGACATTTGTGATTCCTGAAGTGGTTATCTTTTGTTTCTGAATAATAGGAAGAAAGTCAGAAAAAAAGAATAAAGGAAAAAGATTACACAAACACTTGATATCACAGAGTCGCTACTTTATTGTAGCCCTCACGTTGTCCTCTGGGTCGACGTGATCCGGTGGCCGAAAACGTCCCTTTTTGTGTGCATGCGTACGTACGTGCGTCCGTGCAGTTTGAGTTCTCGTTGTGCATAACAGTTATGATTCTTGAAGTGGTTATCTTTTGTTGTGTTTTATTTTTTGGAATAATAGGAACAGAGTAAGAAACAGAATAAAGGAAATGATGACACAAACACTTCGTATCACAGAGCCACTACTTTATTTTAGTTATCCCTTTCTTTGTTGGCATCGTAACAAAAGGTCACACACAAAAACACGTCGCTTTAGTCAGTTCTGTAAGGGCAGGAATTTCACGAGGGCCACGAGGGCCATGGCCCTTATGATTTGGCCTTGTGCCCTTGAAACAAATCTCTGCCCTCAGGCCACGGTGGCCTTGATGCCCCGCCCGCACTGCCCCAGTTTGTTTTGTGGTTTTCTAGTCTGCCTCTTTCCTGTCAACACAGCTTTGACACCTGCGTCTTTTGATGACATTCGTCATCAGTGGTGGGTTTGATTCGAGCCTGGCATGAACCGCTTGGACGGGCTATAACAGGCATGGGCAAACTATGGCCCGCGGGCCATATGCGGCCTGTTAAATGTTTTAATCCGGCCCGCCGAACTTGAAAAAATTAAATGAATAAACTTTGTTAATGTTTTATTTTCCATTCAGTTTTGATGTTTTCCCATTAGATGGCACATTCGATACATTGACTTTGTTGAGGTGCAGCGTATTACTCCACGTTTGCACTTTACCCATCAGCCCTTCTGTAAAGATGAGCGGACCTAAGAAAAGGAAAGTGGACAGAGAATGTCGAGTGTTCAAAAAGGAGTGGACAACTAAATATTTTCTCACTGAACACCGATCGTCTGCTGTATGCCTGACATGCCAAGAAACTGTGGCGGTTTTTAAAGAATAGAATATTTGCCGTCACTTTGCCACAAAGCACGCTAACTATGCTAGCAAGCTGTCAACAAAAGAACGGGAAGCTGCTGCTCAGAAGTTGGCAGCTAATTTACTTGCTCAACAAAACTTTTTTCACCAGCAAACTGCCATTCAAGAGTCAAGTACCAAGGCCAGTTTGATGCTTTCATTCCAAATAGCAAAGGCCAGCAAACCTCTGTGTGAAGGCCAATTTTTAAAAGAATGTATGGTGGAGACAGCAGGTATTTTGTGCCCGGAGAGCAAAGACAAATTTGAAAAAAATCACTTCATCACGCCGGACAGTGACTGGCCGTGTGGAACTAATAGATGAAGATATCAGCAGCAATTTAAATAAAAAGGCGGAGTTCACATTATATTCGTTAGCACTGGATGAAAGCAACGATGTCAAAGACACTGCTCAGCTCCTCAACGACACTTTTGAAATAACGGAGGAGTTTTTGACAATGGAGTCTCTGAAAGGACAAACGCGGGGAGAGGATTTGTTTGACCGGGTGTCTGCTGTCATCCAAAATATGAAGCTCCCCTGGAGTAAACTCATCAACGTCACCACAGATGGATCTCCGAATTTAACGGGGAAAAACGTTGGCCTGCTGAGGAGAATCCAGGATAAAGTGAAAGATGAAAATCCTGACCAGGATGTTATTTTCCTCCACTGCATCATCCATCAGGAATCTCTGTGTAAATCAGTATTACAGCTGAGTCATGTTGTGAATCCTGTCGTGAAACTCGTCAACTTTATACGTGCAAAGGGACTTCAGCAGCGTCAGTTCATTACGTTCCTGGAGGATACTGATGCGGATCACCAGGACCTGCTTTATCATTCCGTGTCCGCTGGTTAAGTTTGGGAAAAGTGTTGAAACGAGTGTGGGAGCTGAAAGAGGAGAGTGGTGCATTTTTGGAGCGCCTGGAGAAGGCTGATGAATTTCCTGAGCTGAGCAACAAGAGCTGGCTTTGTGACTTTGCGTTTGCTGTGGACGTATTTTCACACTTGAACGAGCTCAACATGAAACTACAGGGGAAGGATCAGTTTGTGCACGACATGTACACAAACGTGAAAGCCTTTAAATCCAAGCTGGCTTTACTCTCCAGGCAAATATTAAACAAGTCATTCACTCCTTTTCCCACACTAACCACGCTGAAAGAGGCCGGAGCAAAAGTGAAGAAATACAGCGAGTCACTGGATGCGCTGCACGGAGAATTCTGCCGTCGGTTTTCAGACTTTGAAAAGATTGACAAGTCACTTCAGTTGGTGGCCTGTCCTCTGTCACAAGACCCCGAAACAGCTCCAGAGGAGCTGCAGCTCCAACTGATCGACCTTCAGTCCGACCCAGTCTTAAAAGAGAAGTTAAACTCCCTGAAACTGAATGACTTTTATGCTTCACTCAATGAAGCTGCGTTTCCAAATCTCCGGAGGACAGCGCAGAAGATGCTGGCGTTGTTCGGCTCGACCTACGTGTGTGAACAGACCTTCAGTGTCATGAACATCAACAAATGATAGTCTTAGTACTGCATTTATCTCTTTATTAGATTCAATTGGCTTCTGTCAGATTGTAAATAAACCGACTCATTGTCTGAACCACACCCTTGATCTCGTTCTCTCATATGGCATTGAACTTGATCATCTTATAGTCTATCCACAGAATCCTCTTCTCTCTGACCATTTTTTAATAACCTTCGAGTTCATATTACTGGACTATAAGCCTTTTTGTAGAAACTCTTACAGCAGATGTTTATCTGATAGTGCTGTTGCAAAATTCAAGGAAGTGATTCCTTCAGTACTGAACTGAATGCCATGTCTCAATGTAGCAGAGAACTTGTCCGCTCCCATGAGCCCCTCACAAATAGATCATATTGTTGAGAGCACTACAGGCTCATTACAGACAGCACTTGACTCTATTGCACCTCTGAAAAAGAAGAATATTAAACAGAGGAGGTTAGCTCCATGGTATAGCCAGCAGACTCGCAAATTAAAGCAAGTGGCACGTAATTCTGAACGCAAATAGCATGCCACTAAACTGGAAGAATCTCGCTTAGTCTGGCAAGATAATCTTAAAACCTACAGGAAGGCTCTCCGTAATGCCGGAACAGCTTATTACTCTTCTTTAATAGAGGAAAACAAGAACAACCCCAGCACTGTAGCCAGACTAACAGAGAACCACAGCTCCATTGACCCATCTACTCCTCTGGGTCTGACTAGTAATGACTTCATGAGCTTCTTTAATGATAAAATTAGGACCATTAGAGACAAAATACATCATGCCTTTCCTTCGACAGGCACTGATCTGCATTCTGATACAGCAAGTTTGGAAACAGCTGCAAAACCTGATACATACTTAGACTGCTTCTCTCCCATTGACCTTCATCAAATAACTTCAATAATTTCTTCATCTAAGTCGTCAACCTGTCTCCTAGACCCCATCCCAACCAGGCTGCTCAAGGATGTTTTACCTTTAGTTAGCCCTTCTTTACTGGATATGATTAACCTGTCTTTATTATCAGGATATGTACCACAGTCCTTTAAAGTAGCTGTAATTAAACCTCTTCTTAAAAAGCCCACTCTAGATCCAGAGGTTTTGGCTAACTATAGACCGATATCAAACCTTCCCTTTCTTTCTAAGTTACTCGAGAAGGCTGTAGCTAATCAGCTGTGTGAATTTCTTCACAAGAACAGTTTATTTGAGGATTTTCAGTCAGGATTTAGAGTCCATCATAGCACAGAGACCGCACTAGTCAAAGTCACAAACGATCTCCTAATGGCATCAGACAAAGGACTCATCTCTGTACTCGTCCTGTTAGATCTTAGTGCTGCATTTGACACCATAGACCATCAAATTCTTTTACAGAGACTGGAACATCAGATTGGCATCAAAGGAACCGCCCTAAGCTGGTTTAGGTCGTATTTCTCAGATCGATCTCAGTTTGTTCACATCAATGATGAATCCTCCATACATACCAAAGTCTGTCATGGAGTCCCACAAGGTTCTGTACTAGGACCACTTCTATTCAGTCTATATATGCTTCCTCTAGGGAACATTATTAGGAATCACTCCATTAATTTTCATTGTTATGCTGACGACACCCAATTATATTTATCGATCAAGCCTGATGAAACCAATCATTTAGCCAAACTGCAAGCGTGCCTTGGGGATATAAAAAGTTGGATGACCTATAACTTTCTGATGCTGAACTCAGATAAAACTGAAGTTCTTGTAATTGGACCCAAACACCTCAGAAACTCTCTTTCCGGAGACTTGGCTACCTTAGACGGGACCACCCTGGCCTCCAGCTCCTCCGTAAAGAATCTTGGAGTTATTTTTGATCAGGATTTGTCCTTTAATGCCCACATAAAACAAATTTCAAAGACTGCATTCTTCCACTTACGTAACATTACCAAAATCAGACGCATCCTGTCCCAAGCGGATGCAGAAAAACTAGTCCATGCATTTGTTACTTCTAGGCTGGACTACTGTAACTCTCTATTATCAGGCTGCCCCAATAAGTCTCTTAGGACTTTGCAGCTAATTCAGAATGCTGCTGCACGTGTTCTGACAGGAACCAAGATCAGAGATCACATCTCACCCATTTTGGCTTCCTTACACTGGCTACCTGTTAAATCTAGAATAAAATTTAAAATTCTTCTCCTTACATACAAAGCTCTTCATGGCCAGGCACCATCATATTTAAAAGAGCTCATAGTTCCCTACTACCCCTCTAGACCACTGCGTTCTCAGTGGTCCCCCCTACTAACTAAACTTCTTCCCCGGAGTTTCTGTGCTTTCTCGTCCAGCAGGTTCTCATGGATCGTGACTGCTGCTGTGGTCTGCTGCTGACGTCCACGCCTTACTGTAAACCCTCTCTCTCTCTCTCTCTCTCTTATCATGCATATCAATGTAAAGCAGTTCGATAACCCTTAGAGTCTGCATAAACGGGGCCTGAGGTTTTATTGTTTTGTCAATCATTATCTCTCTTACACCTTTTCTTTGGATATTACTAACTACACTTCTTCCCCGGAGTTTCTGTGCTTTCTCGTCCAGCAGGTTCTCATGGATCGTGGCTGCCGCCGTGGTCTGCTGCTGACGTCCACCATATTTAGCATTACATGCCATATATAGTCATTATTGCTACCATCCCCACTACAGCTTTGTTGGTTAATGTCTTACTGCTGCTGTGCATCTGTGTTCCACTGCTACTGCAATCACCTTACCATTTATTGTAATTCATTGTAATTGTACAATATGTTTGTGTTGATTGTTCTGTACATGTGACATCCATTTCACGTCTGTCCGTCCTGGAAGAGGGATCCCTCCTCTGTGGCTCTTCCTGAGGTTTCTTCCACATTTTTTTCCCTGTTAAAGGTTTTTTTTGTGGGCAAATTTTTCCTCACTCGAACCGAGGGTCTAAGGACAGAGTGTGTCACTCCCTGTACAGATTGTAAAGCCCTCTGAGGCTAAATGTGTTTTGTGACTTTGGGCTATACAAATAAAATTTGATTTGATTTGATTTGAAAGCCAGCCACAGATCCAAGCTAACAGACCAACACCTGAGATCCATCCTGAGAATCGCCACAACAAAACTAACTCTAAAGACAGTCAGGAGGAGAGTGATGATGATGATATCCTGAAGGATAACAGAACTTTCAGTGCTTTAAAATAGAAATTGTTAGTAATAAAAAAGTTGTATTTTATTCATTTCATTTTCTGTGTTTTCAGACTCATTTCAATAAATAGCTCAATTCTGTGGGGCGTCAAAGACAGATATTTTGTTGTAATGCTTTTGTTCATTTTCATTTGAAATTAAAGCACATGTTTTCTCCATATCCCATCATATGTATTTTTGTCTCCAATGGTTTCCAAAACACTCCGTCCATCTGCTCCTGGTCTGGCCCCTCTGTCAAATTTTAGAATCCATTGTGGCCCACGAATCAAAACGTTTGCCCACCCCTGCATTAGTATAATAATAATATAAATATACTTGTATATATATCTGCAGTCCTATATAATCTTTAATTACATTACTTTCTGTTTTTGTATAAATGTATTGTTTCAAGTGCATTGCTTGCATTGAAAGGCATTTAATGTTGTCAATCAACCGTTAAAGTTGTTCAAATTGCTCCCATTATTGCTTTGTTTCCTTTGGGTTTACTTTCTAAGTGCTGTGGGCCTCTATGTGGTTTGCAGGGGGCGTAGTTTGTAGCGGCTCTGGCTGCAGCTAGACCCTTCTCCACAAAATGGCTGCTGTAAAAAAAAAAGCAGCCATTTTGAAAACACAGGCGTTACCAAGGACACTAATAACAGTTCTAAATCCAAGTGCTAAACTGTTCAAAATGGCTGCTGGAACAAGCAGCCATTTTGAACTGTTTAGAATGTTTTCACAGCAGCCATTTTGAGATTCATTTCAACTGTTTAGAATGTTTTGTGAATCTCAAAATGGCTGCCTTTTGTACAACAGCCATTTTGAGATTCAAAATGGCTGTTTTATTTTACAGCAGCCATTTTACTTTTTCACTTCTTAAAAATGTATTAAGAAGTGAAATAGAACTACTAAAGAGCATCCCAAAACTCACCAGATTTTTTAAACCAGCTGCTGAAGATGGACCCAGCACCAGAGGAAACTCTCTATCCCAGGGGTCCCCAACCACCAGGCCTTGGACCAGTACTGGTCCGTGGGTCATTTGGTACTGGGCCACACAGAAAAAGAAAAAAATTATATATAATATGTATATTCTCTCCCAGTTACATCCGTCGGTGCGTCTTGACACAGGTTAAGAGAGGTAAAGACGCTCGTCTCGGTCACGTGATACGTTACAAACGTCTTTGGAAAGCTTCTTCAGCGACCAAAACAAAATTAATGTTAATTAATGAACACCAAAATATTACTGCACCAAAGAGTAACCCTGAACACAAGCTGCAGTTAAAATTATTTTTTTTTAAATCTATGTGCATTCAACTGCATTTTTAACTGTTTAGAATTGTTTCACTGCAGCCATTTGGAGATTCAAAATTTTGAGATTCAAAATGGCTGCTTTCTTTCTTTTCTTTTTTTTACAACAGCCATTTTTAGATTGAGATTCAGACAAAATCATTAGCACCAAACTGCAGCCACCAAACACGCTACAAACCACGCCCCTACAGACCACGTCTGCATGCGCAGCCCCTACAAACCACGCCACTGTAAACCACATCTGCGTGTTATAAGTGTACGTGCAAAGACGAGCCGACGACAATGGTGTTTCAGGTAAAACACATTTATATTATTTTTACATTTTGGGAATATGTTGCTGTTTAATGTGACGTTTAAGACATCTTTTGCTAGGCACAAAGAGTGGACTTTATTTGTAAAAACACATTTCTTCAAACTCAGTACACTGTAAATGTTCGTAAGCAAACCCATTTTGTGTTGTCTTTTACGTGTGTTATGAAAATCAAAGTAATGAGTGAGCAAGGGATGCTAACAGAAGCAGTGGGGGAACACGGCACGTAGAAGCAGAATATTTTTCATTTTAATTGAACTCAACATATCAAACTGAATAATTTCAGTGATATGTGTGTTGGTGAAGTTTGGTTGAAGTTTGGTTTACAGTTAAAAAATATGTTTCTTGAAATGCAGTCTGGTTGCTTTGGAAAGAACAGTAAGGCTGTTTCAAGGGAACAATGCAAAAAGCATTTAACTGACCATAATCTGATTTGTAAAAGTTTAAAGGTTATGTGTAGACATGCAGATTTGAAATGAAACAGGTTTTTATTCCTGCTACTGTGTTTTAGTAACTTTTGTAGAGTTAACTTCAGGAAATCATAAATATTTACAGATTTGCATGCTCCACTTCTTGGACATGTTCCCTGTTCTGTGGATTACAGATTTTGATACTGTTCATATTGTGACATACCATCCGTTTGATTATACTCCCTAACAGAATCATAGCAGTGTATACTTTTTATGTTTTACATTGCTGTGTTTTTTGTTACTCAGAGGTGTTGCACAGTTGGTTGCTATGGATGCTGCTATCGCCTAGTATAGCTGTGGCCCCAGACTCCACATTTCCACGATTTCGCTCCTTCTGACGGATCCTCGCCCACTACATGCATTGCATCTGAGGTTGATTTGCTGATCAACACATCATTCCATGGCAGCAGGAGAAACTAATGTTAACAAAGTGAGGAGTTATGATCGGATATTTGTTCGCTGTGTTTAATTTTGAAATCTACCGGATCCTCTGTGTATTCATCTTCCTGTGTGGTGTGATATCATTGATGGGTTTTGACGTGTCATGACCCCACAGAGGAGGAGAAGAAGAAGGCGGAAAAGGAGAAGAAGAAGAAGAGGAAGAAGAAGAAGCATGAATCACCTTGACCCCGACGATGCCGTATTCCTTGTTGATGCGTTCCTGGATGAGTGCAAGGTAAATAACATTATCTCCGTGGTTGAGAATGTATACTAATTACAAAGTCTAAGACTCTAAAAGACTTTGAGATATAGTGGGGAAGAAGTATCAAGGTGCAAAACTAGCTACAAGCTCTAATGCTAAGCTGTTAGAGCCAGTGAGCATTTCATTCAATATTCTGTCAAAATATTTCACTTTCTTTTCTTTTTAATGTAGAAAGGCTTTTCTAGATCTGTCAGTACAGTACAGGACCACAACCAGGTTCTTGTGGGTGGTGGTTTATTGTGTGGCTCAATTGTTTGTTTAGGTGGATCAGCATGGACACACAAAAGGAGGGTCAAATAAATCCACAAAGCCGTGTGTTTGGCTTGATGAGGACAAAGATGGTCAACCTCTGCCAAAAAGATGTAGAGCTGGAGAGAAACGAAAGCCAGATTCAGCCACTGGTTGGTTTGGTTTGTTTTTTCATCAGTAGTTGCATTCATTATTCATTGAGCAAGTTCTAAATGGATATTTATATTTTTGCAGTTTCTTCAGCCAGTGTAACACCCTCCTGTGCTCCGTCTACCGACACAACTGGAGAAACTGTGACCATCGAAAATTTAGGTTTGGTTTTTCCCCTTTTTTCCCTTAATACTTGTTCCTTCATTTGTTATGTGGTAATTACCCAGATTTACCATTGCCTTCTTCCCTTTTCATTTTCAGACTCCCTCATTCAAGATGTCGAGTCCTCTTGGGAAGTGGTGCTGAACAACCTCTCCCCTCACACTGGAGGAACAGGCAAACTTCCTCTCTGGAGAATTGGACAGTGATGAGGCCCTTCATGGTGAACAATATGTTGTCATCTGAGAAGCCCAAGGAGGGGGTTCGCCATCATTGTAGACACAGGGCTGCAGCAGTGATGTGTAGGGACTGTTTACCACATCACCTGCCACCATCCACTTTTGTTCAAGCATGAGGGAGGGAAATTCTCCTATCATGAAAAAGGTAGTTTTGAAGTCTCAGGTTATAGAGACTGTTTTACATTTTACACAAACCTGCTTTACTCCAACAAACATGCTGGATGAAGTTTTGTTTGATAGAAACAACACCCTCACTGCTGAGTTTTTGCTTTCATTTACTCTGATATGTAAACTAATTCAGCTTTTTAGATTGCATGTTACCAATCGTTCCTTCCTGCTGTGACTGCTCCACTGGGCAAACAAGCTTTTCAAGGGAAAGCCAGTTCTTTTAATTGGAATGAATGGTAACATTTTTTATTTTTTTAATTATTTAATTATATTCTAATTAGGTTTTTTAAAAAATGCTTACCTGTGTGTTTTCTGACCAGACGTCTGAGACCATTTTCCGGTTACCAGTGTGTCAATGTCTGGTTTTAAGTCCTGTGCTGACCACATGGAGGTTGTCACCAGTGTGCTTGTTTTTGTTCAGATTCATTATGGAAAACATCTGTTCGCACAGATTGGTGCTGCCAAACATGCACAGAACACGGGCACCATGAAGTCGAAGCTGTGGCATCAAACCAGGGGGCAGCAGATGGTAAAAGTCCTGGATTGCTGCATCCTGAAACTTCCATCTCAGGCCACTGTCACTTTGAAGCTCAGTTGACTCCATCTGAAGGTGTTGGGGTACAGTGCAGACGTTGGTGGTGAAAGGATTGGCAAACATGTCAAAGTCAGACTGCTGTTCTCTGAAGTGAGAGAAGCGCCGATCAAACTCTCTGTAACCGGCTCAGTTTGGTAGCCAACTGGGCACATGAAAAAGTCTCGGGAAATGAGGCAGACACGCTCTGACAAACAGGAAAGCGGGCAAGATTATCCTGTTTCACTTGCAACATCCATAGATCTAGTTTACGCTGGAAAGCTGTGATCGTGTCGGACATCTGCATGATGACTTGTTTGCGTCCCTGCAGCTTCTGCTTCAGTTGGGCCAGATGCTCGGTTATGTCACACAACATGGCAAAGTCACACAGCCACTTTGGATCCGACAGTTCAGACAAGGGCTTTCCTTTACTCTGCATAAACAGACCAATGTCTTCCCTGAGCTCAAAAAATCGCTTTAAGACTTTGCTCCTACTCAGCCACTGCACTTCTGTATGGTACGGCACATCCCCGTGCTCCGAGCCCATCTCCTGCAAAACCAGCTCGGACTGACGGTGATTCAGGCCTCGTGCACGCATGAAGTTCACTGCTTTCGTAACTGGTCAGTATGTCATCCATCCCCAGCACCTTCCCACACAAAGCTTCCTGATGGATACTGCAGTGATATGTTATCAGAGGCATGTGACCGTTCATTTTTTGCATTTTGCTTTTCATTAGTCCAACCAAGCCCACTTTTCCTCCACACATTGCCGGTGCACTGTCTGTAGTTAATCCCACCAAGTTTTCCCATGGCAATGCATTTATACTTACAGACTTCTCCACCGCATCAAAAATGTCCTGTCCGGTCGTGGTCCCATGCATTGCAGCTACATCCAACAGCTCCTCAGTGACAGAGAGATCCGACTTCATGCCTCTAATTAAAATTGATAACTGTGCTGTATCCGTGTTATCTATGCTTTCATCAACAGCTAATGAAAAAGCAGTGTAGCTGCGTGTCTCCTCGGCCAGCTGTGTTGCAAGATTTTCTGATAGTTCCTTAACTCGGTCCCCGATGGTGTTTCTTAATATACTGACACTTTTAAAAATCTGTAACTGGTCGGGACACACCTGCTCACAAACCTTCAGCATGCACTGCTTCAAAAACACTCCTTCCTTAAAAGACTTGGAAGCTTTGGCGATTTCTTCAGCCACAATAAAGCTAGCTTTCACTGCCGCATTGTTTTTGGCTGTGGATTTCGTGAACAGACTCTGCTGCAACCGCAGTTTGCCTTTTAATTCTTGGGCAATTTCTTGCTTTTCTTGAAGGCTAGCTTTGCCGTACTTAGCTCCGTGTTCAGTGTCAAAATGCCGACGTAGATTGTACTCTTTGACACCCGACACCGCCTCGTAACACAAAAGACACAGCGGTCTTTCTCCTGGAAGCACAAACAAGTATTCGCCTTCCCATCGTTCTTGAAATAGTCTCCCGTCTGCATCAACTTTCCTCTTCTTGGACATTTTGGGATAATTTATTTCTCAGTTCCACTCACTGGCTTTGATATGGAAACACTGTCGTGTAGTGGCGCTGAGCCGTCACTTCGCGGGTATTGTGGGAAATGTAGTTTTTGGTCAAAGCACTCTTTTGTCCTATTTATTTTTAGACACTCAGACCTTTTAAGCTCTCGCGGGCCACATAAAATGATAGGGCGGGCCACAGTTAGGAAAACACTATGTGATTACTAGGGGTGTGACGAGACACTCAGTTCACGAGACGAGACAAGACACGAGATTGGGTTCACGAGATCGAGACGAGACGAGATTTTAAGAAAACTAAATTACAAATATGAATGCCTGGACAACAGACTTTTATTTAACTTTGTTGCACATGGATATATAACTATGTAAGCCTTGTCATTCAATGAACTTCATTTTAATGAACTTCTTAATTAACTTCTTCCTCGACAGATTGAAACTAAAATAAAATGTTATAAAAGTTGAAATAGTAAAAAAAAAATAATAATATATATATATATATATATATATATATATATATATATATATATATTTCTCCTTTTTTTCCAATGCAAACAATATGTGCAAAACAAGAAGTTCTTCTCTGTCAATACAAAGATGTATCATGTATGTCACTGACTACATCCATGTTCTTTTTTAAGAATATTAGCATGTCCACATTCTCTGGCAGTAGTTGGGATCTTTGTGCATTGACTATGTCTCCAGCTGTGGAAAAGATGCGCTCGCTGGGAACAGAGGTAGCAGGGACAGCAAGGCACGCTTTGGCAAGTTGAGACAGCAAAGGATATCGGGAGCAGTGGTCTTGCCACCACTTCAAAGGGCAGCCACTGAGAGGGATAGATGCTCTCTCCTGTAGTTTTCAACCTCCCTCTCAGCCTGTTTTGAACTGTTGGGCCCCTCTGCTGGCTCAGTAGAGAAAAACCTCCCTAACAGGTCCTCAAGTCTTTTTGGGAGCAGGTCCTGCCACTTCGGTGTCATCGTCTCCCACAGCCTCCTCTCTGCTGTGTGTAGGACAGTCAGCTCCACCTGCCGCCCCTCCTTCCCTCTCCTCAGCTGTGCTCTTTAAAACAGAGGAAACACTGGTTAAATTTCATAAGTAGCTAAGACAAACACACACACACACACAAAATGTTTAGTTGATAAACATACACAATACAACTTAGTGTCATATACCTGTTTTTGCAGCAACTGCTCTGCCTTGTTCCGCACCCTTAGGAAGACGGTCTCACACTGGTCATGGTCTAGCTGAGGTAGAGTCCGGAACCGTGGGTCGAGCACAGTGCACTCCAGCAGATAGTTGAAGGCATCCCCACTGTATCTGTTTGCAGTATTTGTGAGGATTGCTGTCTTTGTGTTGGCCACAGTGGTGGAATCTCCATCATCTGGTGCCATGCTCTGTTCAATCATGCTCTTCAGTGGCACAATGAGAGACACTGTGGGACTCTTTTCCTCACACAACACTGTGGTGGCAGTCTTCAAAGGTCGCAACAGCTTTACAAGGTCTTCAGCATCTCTGACATCGCAGCTGTCAAGTGTGTCAATGCTTCGGGCGTTTTGTTTCAACTCTGTGCTTGTGAGAGCTGCTGTTATGGGAGCTTGCTGTTCGAGGTAACGGGACAGCATATCCAATGTACTGTTCCACCTCGTAGTAATGTCCATGATCAATTTGTGTGATGGCAATTTTAGCTGCTTCTGTTTGGAAATTAAGACCGCGGTAGCTGTTGAGCTCCGATGAAAAAAAGCAGCCACACGTCTCACTCGCCCGAGCAAACGAGCGACGCGGGGAACACCGAGCCCAGCTTGGGTTGCAAGATTTATAGTGTGCGCAAAACACTTGATGTGCGGCTTCAACCCTGCCTCGTGCACGGCCACATCCATGTTACGTGCATTGTCAGTAACAATGGTGATGTCGTGGTTGGGTTTTTTCCCAGTCAGTAACAGCTGTCTGTAAAACTTCAGCTAGGTTAGCCCCCGTGTGGGACTCGAAAAGTGGGCGAGTCTGCAGTACAACATTCTCCATTTTCCAGTCACTGTTGACTGTGTGTGCTGTAATTGTGATGTAGCTTTGTGTACTTCTATACGTCCAGCCGTCTGTTGTTATGGCGATGCTCACTGCGTCTTTCAGGATCTGCACAATCTTGCTCTTTGACTCTTCGTAGAGTTTTGGAATTACTGTACGAGTAAAATGTGTGCGTGATGGGATAGTGTATTTTGGTTCTAGTGTGTGTAGAAGGCGCCGGAATCCTTCATTTTCTACCACAGAAAATGGCCTCATATCAGCAGCAATGAAAACACCTATGTCTCTCGTTATTGCTGTGGCTCTGGCGCTTGACTGTGTGAGTTGAGGTCCGAATGTGTGCGTCAGCGTTGTCTGGTTTTTTGGCGTTTTCTTGGGTGCAGTTGTGGATTTGAGTACTGCGCTCTGGTGGTGCTGTAAATGTCTTTGCATTGTGCTGGTATTAGCTGCGCTGTATGGCATTGTTAGCTTGCAGTGTCTGCATATTGTCCGTGTCTTATCACTTACTCTCTTGCCATTTATCATTTCTGCCGGAAACCCAAAATGCTGCCAGACAAAAGATTTGAAAGTGGTGGCGGCATCTTCAATTTCAATACCTGTGTTTTCCGACGTCATTCGGCTGCTTGTTGGATCACAATTTAAAAGTGGCGGGGGCGTCACAAATAGTTATGCATGTGTTTTCCAGCTGCTTGTTGGACAACAAATCTCGGGAGACCGATTTCCAACCCAACGAGAAATCTCGCAAATTTTCATCTCGCGAGATCTCGTCACACCCCTACTCATAAGTCATCAGATGTAACTACAAGACGCTCTGTAGTCCTCAAAGGCCTTCCCATGATCTTTGCCGATGACCCAAACAGATTCTATAAGACATGTTTTGGAAGTATTTGGGCACAAAATTCATTCACATGTAATACGGACATCAAAGATATTATGCCCTATCACTTTATTTCAAATGTAGATGGATAGAGCTGACTGCTGCGGCTGCTCCTCTGTCACTGCAGGGGGCTGTGCAGAGGATGCTATTGTTCATTATAGCTTTCAGTCTGTTCAAAGTGCCCCTCTCCATCACAGATCTTAGTGTATATTTTATAATGTTTGTAGTGTCTAACTATCCAAATACCTCCTGACTACAATTTTTTCCCAGATTAATGTTTGTTTCTTTGCAGGATACAACGAAAGATGAGGCCATAGACAATGTCACAGTCGGTGTATTGACCATCCTGGGTGAAGACAATCCTGAGCAGCCCATTTCCACAGCCATCATCCTCGAGGGAGGTATTGTCATGGACTAAATACAGGACTTGCCACAGGCAGTTTGCCTGATATTACCCAAAATGCATGGCAAACACACTCAAACTGATTCAAATTGAAATGCTTGGTTTGAGAAACAAAGTCCTCCCCCCGAAATTGCTAACAGTAAAAAACATTTTGTTTGACGAATGAGGAGTCAGATGTGAGGTAGCGCTTGGTAAACTTTGTTTTCATCATTGCACGGTTCTTATGACAGAGAAGTGAGAAGAGAAAAGAGGCTTGATGCTTTTATTAAACAGCATTTTGAACTGTTTAAAAGTCAATTAAGCCTAGGTATCGTTTTATTGTTCAGTTGATACTCAGATCTGTTCAGTGTTTTACACTGGTGGTGGAAATAGTGCCTTCTTGTGAATGCAGGTGTTAAAGGTTGCGTAACAAGGATGTGTGATATGTTGGATAATGTGGCCAGTAAATAATCCAGCATAAATTGTGAGCACTAAATCTGCATACTGTTAATTTTGTGCATATTGGAAATAAATTGAATGTCTGTTCCCCTGGTAGAGCGGCGTGGTGTACCAAGGGCAGGAGGAGGTCTGTTTTTAATAATGATTAATAATGATTACTACTACTACTACTACTATAATAATAATAATAATAATAATAATAATAATAATAATAATAATAATAATAACTCACCAGCTAAGTTAACTTTTTTAAATCAGTCAGTCACTCACTCACAGGTAGGGGGCGGGGCCAGAACCCTGGAGGCGGGGCCAGAACCAAGATGAAAGCAACGGAACTATGATTGTGGTTCTTAATTCCAAAAGGTCTCAAAACAAGTAAACAAGTCATACAGAAGATGAGCACAGGATTTAGTTTGCACTCCTGCCTGGGCAATGGTCAGCTTCAGAGATGCCCCGTCCTGGAGCTCTGACTGTCTGGATATGTCTGGATGTCTGTTCCCCTGGTAGAACGGCGTGGTGTACCAAGGGCAGGAGGAGGTCTGTTTTTAATAATGATTGCTACTACTACTACTACTACTACTACTACTAACAACAATAACAATAATAATAACTCACCAACTAAGTTAACTTTTTTAAATCAGACAGTCAGTCATTCACAGGTTGGGGGCGGGGCCAGAACCCTGGAGGCGGGGCCAGAACCAAGATGAAAGCAACAGAACTATGATTGTGGTTCTTAATTCCAAAAGGTCTCAAAACAAGTAAACAAGTCATACAGAAGATGAGCACAGGATTTACATATGGTGAAATAATAGTGATAGTATTGATGATGACGACGATGATGATTTGGAGCTTAAAGCAGAGTTTCAGGAGCAGAGTTTCAAGTCATACTCTGGGTGCCAGGCACCCCATCCTTCATCTCACACACAAGAGCGTGCTCTCCTGCCTGGGAAAACATTGGCTCCTACATCTCCAGGAACCAGGCCCTCCAATGCCTCACTCTCACTCACAGCCAGGAGTGTGCACACTGTTTTTAATAATGATTACTACTACTACTACTACTACTACTACTACTAGTACTATTACTACTACTACTAATAATAATAATAATAACTCATCAACTAAGTTAACTTTTTTAAATCAGTCTAACCCACCCGGAGCTCAACCATCCAGCCTTAACTCTCCTGTCGCCCTTCACATTCCGTATACATCCGATGTCCTCCCACACTGGGTGAAACTGACCCGTGCCCCAAACATGAGCAGGAGGAGTTGGCGGATTCGGGGCAGTAGAGGAGCACACAGCCTCTGTATATGTATTTCTCACAGCCACAGCAGACATTATACATTTTACAGTCTTTCTTAGAGGGACAGATCTGACACCTCTTACTCGCAGGTGGGTGGGTTGACAGGGGCCGTGGAGGTGGTGGTCTGGGCCTGGACCTGGACCAGGGTCAAGTCAGGAGGCTCACCCCCCAAAGAAGGGGCAGACGCAGACGCAGACACAGAAGAAGAAGAAGAAGAAGAAGAAGAAGAAGAAGAAGAGGAAGAAGGGACTCCTCCACTGCTGCACACCATCAGTCGGTGGGTTTTCACGACTGCCGCGACTGCTTCGGCTCTCTGCAGACGAGTCCTCCGTTCGATGAGCAGAGTGGTGAGCGCCTTGCCTAGCTGCTTGAGAAACACATTCTCTTATTGTGTTTGCCGGGCATCCACTCGGGATTGAGCTCTCTCCATATCACGAATGCGTTGTACGAGGACACGTCGAGAATGTTTTAGAAGACGGCGAGAGGCCAGCGAGCTGTCATCCTCCTGCAGATGTAGGTGGCAACGACTTTGTCCAGGTTGTCCATGCTGCCTTTGTTGGAGTTGTAGTCCAGGATGACGCCGGGCTTATTGTCCACACGCTGTCGCCGACCTACGACGTCCGGGGTCCGAGCGGGGAACGTGCTGAGCAGCACGTTCTTGTTTTTCTTGGCCAGGTAGGAGACCAGCACAGTCTCTGTGAAGGCAAACTTGGAGGAGAGGACCCGTCTCCCTCGAACCGTGAGCAGCGGGTCCGGTAGCTCGGGTTTGTTCTTTCTGATTGTGCCAAGTCAGGCGTTGTTCTTTTCGTTCTTTTCTTCTCTGAGCCTCCTCGTCCTTTTCCCTTCTTTCTCCCTTCTCCTCCTTCTTCTTCTTCTTCGGTTTCACTTCCGTTCCCAACTCTTTGTTTTTTCCTTGCTGTCACAATACATACGCGAGCAGTTATTACTTTCCAAGATAGCCGCTTACCGTCACATCCTGCAGCATCAGCATTGATTGGTGACTCTGGCGGCTCAGTCACCAGCTTCACTTTGGTGGTCCGTATCAGAGAGTCCTGTCCCAGTTTGTGGCTAAAACACAAATATGTGTCAGACTCCAAGCATGTACTCAGCTGAAACCATGTTGTCTCCAAGACCACATTATTATAAGAATTCAGTCAACTTATGTGCCATTTCACAAGATGACAACATCAGACATTTCATCCATTCCAGCGTGAAGTGTTGCTGCTCTCCCTAAATGATTTCTGACCTGATGAAGAGGGGCTGGAGCTGCCCTGCTCTTAACCGGCCTCTGGTCGACCGTCTGCGGCTCTCTCCTTGCTCATTTCCAGCGGCTGGCAGACTCACTCTGTGGCTCCAAAACTGCTGAATTCCCTCTCTACACTCCTATTCCACTCTACACCAGGGCCGGACCGGGAGTTTAGAACCTGAGTGGCCCGCTCGGGCCGGGTGGCGGATGATGGTGGCAGATGCTGTCAGTGTTGGCTAATGCCACTGAGCGCTGTGTGGCTCTAGTCCAAACACAACTATGATGTTTACAGCCAAACTAGCCTCAAAAAGTTAGCAAGCTAACAAATAATATTCTGACATTACAGGCCCCCACCTGACGAGCATCCCCCTCCCGGTCACACAGACCCGGCTCTCTCTCTCTGTCACTCACTCAAACACTCCATACCTGAGAGCTACAGTACTGTGGGGGGTCTGTGTTGATTTGAACACATGAATGAGGCATGCTGGTACTCTGAGGAGGAAACAGAAGGAGCAGACAACATGGCTTCAGATTAAAGAAGCAGGTTTAGCACTGACTGAGGTTCCTGTCATTGGAATGGAAGAACAGCTGGAGTGTGTGAACCTGGTCTAGTGGGGAGCTGAGGCTGGAGAGCACAAACAAAACTCAGTTCTTAAAGGGCCGTGTCCAGCTGTTTGGGGGCCCACATTTTGTCAAACTCTGAGGGAGAGCTTTGTAACCTTTGCAGATGATCTGTGACGATGCAACAGTCTGTAAACTCTGTTAACTCTGCAGCACCACCATGATCTGACCACAGCTCAGACGTTTGAGACCTCAGTCCTCACAGCTTCTTCAAATACAACCTGAAGAGATAAAACAGAACCTGATGGACAGGACTGGGGAGGACCAGAACCAAACAGGGACTTGGATCCAGATCACGATTTGGAACCAACTTCAGATGACAAGGCGTCACACTCCTCTGAATCTGAAACCGATGACAGTGATGACTGGAAGAAGATCAGTGGATGTAAGACAGGTGAGGAATCATTGATCTGCTCTGAGTGTGGCAAACAATTCAACAAAAACTCAAATCTGAAGAGACACATGAGAACTCACACAAGAGAGAAGCCATGCAGCTGCAGAGTTTGTGGCAAAAGATTCACTCGACCTTATCTGCTCAAAACCCATCAGTGTAGTGAGCGTCAGTCCTCACAGCAAACACCAGCTGATGGAGAGGACTGTGGAGAAACAGAACCAGCCAAGAATCTGGATCCAAAAAGACATTTACAACCAGGTCCTCACAACAACAAGACCTCACACTCCTCCAAACCTGAGGCTGGTGACAGTTGTGATCGGGACACCAGAGAACCTCAGTCGGGTTTAAATTCTACTCAGAACAATGAAGAACCTGTCGGTGATCTGGACTGTAACACTGTAAAAACTTCAGTTAGCTCCTCTGAATGTGCTGCAAGATTTGAACATGAGGGACAACTGCAGAAACACAACAAGGTCCAAACAGGAGGGAAAACATTGAAATGCTCAGTTTGTGGTAAAACATACCTCTGGAAGAAATATTTCAAGGCTCACGTGAGACTTCATTCAAGAAGAAAACGGTTCAGCTGCTCAGTTTGTGGGAGAATATACCACTGGAAGAAGTCCTTAACGGCTCACACGAGGCTTCATTCAGAACGTCGGCTCAGCTGCTCAGTTTGTAAAAACACTTTTCAACAGAACAAAGATCTTGTGAGGCCCATGAGAGTCCACACAGGAGAGAAGCCCTTCAGTTGTTCTGTCTGTGGTAGAACATTTGCAGTAAACTCAAATTTGACCCGACACATGAGAGTCCACACACGGAGGAAACCACTGAAGTGTTGGGTTTGTGGTCAAAGATGTGCAGACATGGCAGCACTGAAACAACACAGATGTGTTGGTGAGAGCAGTGGAAGGAAATGAAGCTGCAGAGATGCTTGTTGAGCCAGTTTCTGAGAGGAAGACTTGACTCAACATTGATGAGTTTAAACCTGTGACACAGACTCAAAAATAAGTTGTGCTCTATCATATTCAGCTGAAGACAGTGTGTGTGAGGACATCATGTACTGCACTGAAAACACAAAGCATTTAAAGCAACATGTTCATTTTGTGATTGAACTTTCAGTGTAACTCCATTCATCTGATGACACATGAGTGATTTAAAGTCTGTGATTTGATGGTAGAAAGGAAACACAGTGTTGCTTTAAAATCTTTCTGCTGTACAAAGTCGTCCTTCTCTTGGAGCTTTGCTGACAGTTACAGTAAATCCCTGTTCAGGATGGTCTTTAATGGAACTTTATTCACACGTTTGACAAACAGCTTCAATGTTACAACGCACTGTTGAACTTTTCCTCAAGAAGTTTGCTGACAGTTCTCCTGATTCCTCTGATCCAGATTTCTGTCCTAACGTATCATCAAACATAGACAGCTCAGTCATGTTGTATAAACTTCTCTATGTGACGTCTTTTGGTTCAAAGTTCTTCATGTTCTTTGGACCGTATCGTCTCTTTGGATCCGCACGTCACACAGTTAACTGTTGCTAACATTGACAGTTCACGGCTGATGTTGAGACCCGTTTGGTCTCATCCAGACTGAATGTGTGATTTTTGTCTTCAGAAGTAAACTGGACTGATGTTCTTACTTCAACTCCAGGTGTAATTATTCTGATGGAGCTCCTGATGGACCAGCTGGCTGTTTCTGTGGATTCAGATCCACTTTCTGACATTTTTTCTGCATTCAGACACTATTCATACCAACACTGATACAAATTTACCACTTATTAAATCCACATATATGAACTGCACAGCGAGCAGGATGAAGCCTGTAGATCTCTGCCAGGTCTCCACGGTCAGATCCTCACTCAAGTCTGTGGATTCTGAAGTCGGACATCTCAGAGAAGAGTGAAAAGCTCTGAGGGAGATGAAGTACATCAGATCAAGTATCCCAGCGGTATCTGAGATATTAGTGGATTTTCCATCTGTGATGGAAACACAGCATCTAACAGAAGGTTTCATTTACATCACAGACTTACATCAAATATGTCATTTCCTGTCATTACATTCAAAACCGACGCGATGGCAGCAACTGGAGGAACGAATCACTTGTTTCCTTTTGGTCAGTAAATCAAAGTCTGTCTTCATTTAGTCATCATCACTTTGAATCCGGCTGATGATGAACTATTGTTTCTACAAGAAGTTCTGGAATAATGAACCTGTCTGAACAGAGCCCGTCTCAACCATGAAGAGAACTTCAAACTTTAAAACATTATCATGTTAAAAAAATGATCGATAACAAATCAATCATAAAAATGATATGCTGAATAAGCAATTAAAGGATGAACTGATCCAGACTAAATACTAATAATAAATGAGTCAGAATATGTATAGAAAGAAAGCATTAAGAAATCTTTGATCAATTACAATGATGATTTAGATTTTGAATAGTAATCATCAAAATAAAACAAGCTCAACAAACTTTCGATCTCCATCTTCACCAAAATAAGAATATATATCAAAGTGCTAAAAGATAAATGACTTTGTGGCTTCATCTGGCAACATTTTGTCTTTACATTTCATATCGAGGAAAGTTTCTTTTCTTTTCTTTTGGTCTTTCTGTTTTCTAAATAAGCATCCAGGCAGAAATGATGGACAGCAGTTGCAGAAATTCTCCTCTCAGCACCCTTTCTTGCAGTTGAGTGAAGACCAGCAGCCACGTAACGTCTGACTCTGTATCCCATCATGCTCTCTGCTCATGACTCATTTTATTTCAGCTTTTCTGTCTTTGTTTTGGACATTTTGTCTTTACGGACACGTAGGAGACGCAGACAGGAAACATGGGGGTAGAGAGAGGGGATGACATGCAGCAAAGGTCCCAGCAGAATCTAAGCAGGGACACATGGTGTGGGACAGAAATAACATAAGCTGTGTGATCCTGGACACACTCAACTGATCTGTTCAGCAGAGACAATGTTTGTCTAACAGGAGGAGACTCTCCGTCCTACAGACCACACAGAGACACTGAGGAACCAGACGACCAGAACCCAAACCCAGGATAAAGAGGTTCAGTGAATGTGGTGTTGAAGGTGTGGAGGTGGATCAGTGTGTCAGAGCAGACTCTGTAGAAGGACAGAGAGCCAGCAGGACAGTCCACATACACTGCTACTCTGTGAGAGACCGAGGAGGAGGAGGAGGAGGAGGAGGAGGAGGAGGAGGAGGAGATGGATGTTTCTCTGTTATTGTGCTTGACAGAGTAACCACCGTCAGAGCAGATCAGACTCCAGGACTGATCATTCCTTCCAAACAAACAGTCTTTGCTGTCTCCTTTCCTTCTGATTCTTCTGTAACTCACTGATATATCAACTCCTCCTCTCCACTCGACCTCCCAGTAACAGCAACCAGTCAGACCAGTTCTACACAGCAGCTGAAGCCACCAGTCAAATCTGTCTGGATGATCAGGATATGACTGTTCCTCCTCCACACATGTCATCTTCCTGTTGTTGTCAGACAGTTTGATGTTTCTGTTTACTGTGTTTGTGTCGACTGTGAGTTCACAGGAATCTGATGGAGAGAAGAAGACAGTTATTAATCTATCATCTGTTCATTTATTGATGATGACATCAGAGATTTGAAGGAGTGATGTCACAGTTTGAAGATGGTTTGTTTTCATGAATCAAATTAAAAACACACTTACACTTCCTCAGACCTGGTCTCAACCATCGGACTCCAGCAGGCTCCACCCTGAAAGGAGGAGGGGGGTCAGAGCAGCACATCCTCTTTCAGCATGCAAACATGGACATTACATCACTCTCATACACAGTTTGGTTTTTCTGTTCACATGGAGGGTTGGGATTTGATCCATCTGATTCAGTCCAAATCCACCATCGGATTCCTTTGAATCCTTTATTCAATCTAATCAGGTTTCACTTTCAACATTTGCAGGTAACTCAATTTAGAACCAACCAAAGTCAAAGGCTCCGGTCCAATAGTCTTTTTGTTCAGGAAGGTTCCTCACTGAGTGAACTGACCCAGAAGGATTTAAGTGTCAGCCATGATAAGAGCTGTTTGAATTCTCTGAAGAAGGAAAAGAGCTTCACTGCTTCCTTTCCTGTCTCCTTCAGCAGAGGAGACACTGGACCATCCTTTACCAAAGGAAAGGAGATAATGCCGTCCCACAATTCCTTGTGGCAGCAACAAGAAAGTAACACAGCGTTCAGACAGAAGGAGGCGCTGCAGGGAAGAGGATGCTTCTGGGAGTTTGTCTGTTTGTGTTGAATGTAACCTCTGTGGACCAATCAGGAGAGAGCTTTTTATTTCTCTGATTAACAACTTTATCGAGGCCGACGCTCGCTCACTCTCATTCACTGTCTATGTCTGTCAACCAAAGCTATCTGTCTGTCTGTCTGTCTGTCTGCCTGTCTGTCTGAACCTTTCTATCAACAGCAAATGGTCCCTGGAGCCAGAGATTGAGCCACACTCTACACAGTGAGCTAACATGGCTGACTGAGTGACTGATGCCATTCATCCTATTGATGAGCGCACTAATGAAGGTCAGGCTCCTTCTACTGAGTATATGGATGATCCCAAGGTGTGATAGACTGAAGCAGCTCAACATGGATGAGTCCAGCCCACAGCACCGAGGCCATCTACACCTCCTCACCAAACAGAGCCTGGCCTTTCACCTGAACCATTGTTGTCTAGCTCTCACACAGAGTATCAAACCCAGGGCCATCAGTACTGTGATGATTCAGTAAGATTGTTGCTGACCACAAGGTGTCAGGAGGTTTGTTGGGGATATAGTTTCAGCTGGGCGGGGCTATAAAGGTGATGGACAGGGATGCACAGGCACAGGTGTATGAGCAGCAAGATGACCAATAAAGATTTCATCACAGTGATCCAGGTTTGGTTTCTTAAACACACGAACAAAACAAGTAGTGAAAACCTGGAGCGGTCCTTGTGTTTGATGTGGAGCTTCACTGGAAAGAGGAGACTATGCTCCACCTTCAGCTCCTGCAATCTGCTCAACACCACCTAAACCTGCTGCACCACATCTGGTGTGTAGTCCGGGAAAATAATAATAATATTCAACTTCAACCAGTCGCAGTATGAGCGCCTTCTCACGATAACGTCGGGGTAAGAGTCCCGATAAGTGTGATCAGAGAAGTTTCCGAGGCAGGTGAAATCAAATGTGACACTAAAAATATGAAATATAATGACTGACATGGAGGAGCCTCAGGAAGCACGTCTACTCAATGTGCTGTTTGCTAGCTCCTCCACAATATTCCATTTTATTTCACTTCTGACGTTGATAATGAAGTCAGATTTTTCACCAGCTCGTCCACATTTATATCCTGCATGAAACAACACGGTAAGAACACACAGGGAGAAGTATCTAAGATGGAGCTTTTTGTAGTCCATCTTCTGAACTTTGTAGTTTTCACACAGACCACGTCAACAACATCCACGTCACATAATTACGTAGCCTAGTGAAAGTGCAGTCAGACTCTCTGAGCACTGTGGTTATCTTTTCCTAAGTCCTAATAAATCATCCTTCACATCTTTCCTTGACCTCAGGACGTTTTCCATCCAGGTCGAGGAAAAGTGTTTAGGAAAGGACAGAGGAGGTCATTTTTTTGACTATTGGACCGCAGACAAAGACTGAGTTGAGATCTGTCACCAGCTTTGACAGAGAAAATGTTTCCAGCTCTTCCTCCTCTATCACACTGATTGTCTGTGGCTGCAGCAGGCCTCTTCATACCTGAGAGTGTCCAGTCTCCAGTGTGGATCCTCCAGCCCAGCAGACAGCAGGTTCACTCCTGAGTCTCCTGGATGATTGTAGCTCAGGTCCAGCTCTCTCAGATGGGAGGGGTTGGAGCTCAGAGCTGAGGCCAGAGAAGTACAGCCTTCCTCTGTGATCAGACAGCCTGACAGCCTGAAAACACACAAAACAACACACATGGAAGATCATCTGAGGGTCCTGCTGCGTCAGTCAAATAAAGACTGTCTAGAAATAAATAAATATATAAAACAATGACTGAATCAGACAGTTATTAGAATAAATCTTTGAAATCAGATTAAAGCTCCTTTGACAAATCATATTAGCAGACACAATCCTACACAGGTTAGCTGTTTATCAACTCATGTAAATCAGATTTAAATGGCTGTCAGCTGAATGGGTTAATGGATCCTGACCTGAGACTTTCCAGTGTACAGTGTGGACTCTCCAGTCCAGCAGACAGCAGCTTCACTCCTGAATCCTGCAGGTCATTCTTACTCAGGTCCAGATCTTTCAGACTAGAGGACTGGGAGCTGAGAACTGAGGACAGAGCTTCACAGCTTCTCTCTGAGAGGTCACAGTCACTCAGTCTGGAGAGGAAATAATGAACAAGAAGACAAATAACATTTGTGTTAAAATGTTGACTCTGGACTTTTGGTGAAACAGTATTTATACTCTCTGTTAAAATCACTGCTGTTTGACTTCAACCATTTTGAAGACGTGACTAAATCAGTAAGAGACTGAATTTAAAGGTTACATGATTAGAAAAAGGTTCTTCATCTCACTTCATGTTAGGAGCTTTACAATATGTAAATCTGAATTATAATAAAGTCCATCTGAAAATTCAAAGACTTTTTATACAGTGAAATTTGAAATCCTGACAGAAGAGCTTCATGAACTCTGATGACAGAGGCTGTTTAAATTATATGGAGCTGAGACAAAACATTTTACACAAACTTTGCTTCATCTGACCTGAGACTTTCCAGTGTACAGTGTGGACTCTCCAGTCCAGCAGACAGCAGCTTCACTCCTGAATCCTGCAGGTTGTTGTTACTCAGGTCCAGATCTTTCAGACTAGAGGACTGGGAGCTGAGAACTGAGGACAGAGCTTCACAGCTTCTCTCAGAGAGGTTACAGTCATTCAGTCTGGAGAAACAACAGAAAGGAAACAAGGTATAAGTTTTTTTCCCCTCCAGTTGAAAGATATCAGAGTATTTATTGATGATTAAATCAGACTTACAGAGCTTTGTTGGAGGCTTTGATCACTGGCAGCAGCCTCAGAAGAGCCTCCTCTGAAGCAGAGAATTTCTTCAGGTCAAACACGTCCAGATCTTCTTCTGATGACAGTAAGATGAAGACCAGACCTGACCACTGAGCAGGAGAGAGTTCCTCTGTGGAGAGACTTCCTGATCTCAGGTACTGTTGGATCTGCTCCACTAGAGAACGATCATTCAGTTCATTCAGACAGTGGAACAGATTGATGCTTCTCTCTGCAGAGGGAGTCTCTTCGATCTTCTTCTTGATGTACTTGACTGTTTTCTGATTGGTTCTTGAGTCACTTCCTGTCTGTGTCAGCAGACCTCGTAGGAGAGTCTGATTGGTCTGCAGTGAAAGTCCCAGGAGGAAGCGGAGGAACAAGTCCAGGTGTCCATTTGGACTCTGTAAGGCCTTGTCCACAGCACTCTGGTGGAGATGTGTTAGTTTAGGTTTGTCTCTGAAGACTTTAGAACACCTGGATGTTGGTTGTTCTTCTGCCAGCAGATTGACTCCAGAGTTGATGAAGGTCAGATGGACATGAAGAGCAGCCAGAAACTCCTGAACACTCAGATGGACGAAGCAGAACACCTTGTCCTGGTACAGTCCTCTCTCCTCTTTAAAGATCTGTGTGAACACTCCTGAGTACACTGAGGCTGCTCTGATATCGATGCCACACTCTGTCAGGTCTGATTCATAGAAGATCAGGTTTCCTTTCTGCAGCTGCTCAAAAGCCAGTTTTCCCAGAGACTCAATCATCTTCCTGCTCTCTGGACTCCAGTGTGGATCTGTCTCAGCTCCTCCATCATACTTGATGTTCTTCAGTTTGCACTGAACCACCAGGAAGTGGATGTACATCTCAGTCAGGGTCTTGGGCAGCCCTCCTCCCTCTCTGGTCTTCAACAGATCCTCCAGAACTGTAGCAGAGATCCAGCAGAAGACTGGAATGTGGCACATGATGTGGAGGCTTATCATGTCAACGCAGTCAGGAGGGATCTGATTGGCTGCTGCAGGTCTTGTGGTTATCCAGAGGCGAGCAGAGGGAAGCAGTTTCCCCCTGATGAGGTTTGTCAGCAGCACATCCACTGAGGTGGACTCTCTAACATCAGTCAGGGTCTCAGTGTTGTGGAAGTCCAGAGGAAGTCGACACTCATCCAGACCGTCAAAGATGAACACAACCTGGAAGTCTTCAAACCTGCAGATTCCTGCTTCTTTGGTTTCAGTGAAGAAGTGATGAACAAGTTCCACCAAGCTGAACTTTTTCTCTCTCAGCACATTCAGCTCTCTGAAAGTGAATGGAAATGTGAACTGTATGTCCTGGTTGGCTTTGTCTTCAGCCCAGTCCAGAGTGAACTTCTGTGTTAAGACTGTTTTCCCAATGCCAGCCACTCCCTTTGTCATCACTGTTCTGATTGGTTCATCTCTTCCAGGTGAGGCTTTAAAGATGTCTTCTTGTCTGATGGTTGTTTCAGGTCTGTCTGCTTTCCTGGATGCTGTTTCAATCTGTCTGACCTCATGTTCATCATTGACCTCTGCAGTCCCTCCCTCTGTGATGTAGAGCTCTGTGTAGATCTGCTTCAGAAGGGTTGGGTTTCCTGTTTTAGCAATCCCCTCAAACACACACTGGAACTTCTTCTGCAGGTTAGATTTAAGTTCACGCTGACAAACTCCAGAACGACTTCCTGAATGTTGACACAACAAATAAGATCATTCAGTGATTGATGAAGAAAATATGACAATGTAATTCCCCTAAAGAATCCATGTAAACATATTAGTGTCCGTCAGTTGAGACATCAGTAAATGTCTCATTCATCCATCATGTTAAATCTTTAGAGAAATCCTCTTACTGCTCTGCAGACAGTCAGCCAGCTCCTCCTGCTTCATTCTCCTCAGGAAGTGCAGTGTGATCTTCAGAAATGACTCTCTGCTGCTCGTCCTCTGCTCTTCATCCTCACCGTCCAACACCTCCTCATCCTCCCTCTGACTCTCTAAGCACTCTGGGTCATCTGGACTCAGACCCTTCTGGATCCTCTTCAGCTCGTTCTTCACAAAAGTGACAATGTTCTCCTCCAGCAGCTGGAACAGAATATTATATGAATGACACAATCAAAGTCACATCATGGAAGCAAACATCAGATCCATGTTGGACAGACTGACAATCCACTGGTCTAAAGAGTGCAGCATGGAGATGACTGTGAACAGAATAGATGTAAAGTAGTTGTTGTCCATGTACAGACCATAAATATGGAGTCCAGGTGTGTTTGATGCTGCTGGGCAGACTGACCACTGGGAACCTCTGAGCTCTCCTGGTCCACTCTGTGGAGGAATCATGAAGAATGAGCTCACATTATGTCTGTGCACACATGAACCACTGAGAGGCGAGCCCACCAGCAGATACAAGAAAATGTGTTTACAACAGTTAGTCTGTCATATAGCTGTCACTCTGTGCTTTCTTTCTTTTCTGTCTCCTGGTGACAGCATCCTGTGCATGTCTGGGCTTCACAAAGAGGGAGCTCCACTCAGGAGCAACCAGCAGCATCAACTCGCTGACATACAACATCACCAATCATGGAGCCACCATCCTAGCTCCATTGGCTGGCAACACTCCTCACCATGTCCACAACTCAATGGACTGCAAACGAGGTTGGAGGACTGAAAGTGGACTCAGATGAAACCATGGTGTCCTACGACGTGACCTCACTGTTTACATGTATCCCAACCAGAGAGGCAGCTGAAACGGTGAAGCAGCGACTACTACAGGACAACACTCTACACAGCAGGACAAACCTCAGCCCGGACCAGATTTGTGGATCACTGGACTTCTGTCTCAATCACCAGTATCACCCATCGTGGCCAGCGTCTACATGGAAGATGCAGAAACCAGCATGCAGTCCAGACCTGTCCCCCTTTGAAAATGTGTGGAGCATTATGAAGCTCAAAAAACGACAACAGAGACCACCGAACTGTTGAACAGCTGAAGTCTGATCAGCAAGAATGAGAAAGAATTTCACTTTAAAACTTCAACAATTATTGTCGTCAGTTCACAAACCATTCAAAGAAAAGGTGACCAACACAGAGGTCACATGACCCTGTCACATGACCCTGTTTGTCTTGTCAGTTTTCAGTCCTCACCTTTGATCAACAGACTGACGTCCATCTTTGAAGCATATAGGATGACGCATAGACCTGTCACTCTTCATGGACACTGTGCTGGGTTCTGGTTCTTCCAGCTTCCTCCTGATAGAAACACAAAGACAACAGGATCTAATCTGCAGTGCAACCAGAACAGTGAAACAATGTGTTCTGGATCCATTTGACAAAACAATGTTCTGCTTGTTTTCTCCTGTCATCCAGCAGAACTGTTCTCCACGACTGAAAACAAAACTTCTCTTCAAGAACTCCAGAGTGAATCAATGTAAGAACAGTTCTGTCATGTTGAAGGGAAACAAAGAGCTGACGTATGATTGACAACACTCAGACAAGATGAGTAGAGCAGCTGATCTCAGTCCAGCTGTTGTCACTGACATGTTTCTATTCTGTTGTCACTGACTGAAAACTAGAAAATGTTGATTTGATGGAGGAACTCAGTGGAATCAGGGTTAGCCTTCGTTAGCAGCTATCATCAGTTAGCCTCAATAAAATCACTGTTTTATACTCATGCAGTCATCAGACAACAGTCAGAACGTGTGTGTGGAGAAAATGTTGAACTGAAGTCAAGAGATGAAGACTGCTTCTACTGCTTCTACTGCTTCTACTGGTCAGTGTTCAGATGTGAGAATCTAAATGTTTGTGAAGAACGAAGCTGAAAATAAAGATTCAGGTTTAAAAAACTTCTCTGGATAAATAACAGTTCAAACATGAATCAGTCAGATTTTAATGTTATTAACAGCTGACCTCTGTGCAGCAGACGGGCGGACATCTTTAAAATCAATGAAACGACCAATGGACTGGTCACTCTTGAAGGACACACAGCTGGGTCCAGGTCCAGGTCCAGGTCCAGGTCCAGCAGAGTCTGGTCTCAGAGTCTGCTGTGGGCTTCAACAGAACACACACAGAGCTTTGAGTGTGAATAATGATGGTGGAGTGATGTGAGTGCTGAGAAGAGTCGTGGACAGTTAGAGATCCTCCTCTCACCTCTGAGCTTTGGTCTGGCTGTCATGTTCCCCACACAGAGAGCTTTTAGAGGGAGGGACTCCCTCCTCTCTGTCCTCACACTGATTCATGCTGCTCAACTCACATCCACATCAGCTCACACACACTTTGATCTGGAGAGGAAACACAAATCATTCATGTGCACATGGACTCAGATCATCCTGTCATCATGCCATCAGCTGCTGTACTTCTACTATCATCCACTAGGTGGCGCCATGAAGCTGCAGATGGACCGTTTCCATTCACACTGATTGAATTTGACAGGAAGCTTCAGTTTCTTTAATATTCAGTAAATTCAGCTTCAGTTTTTCCTCAGTGATCCTTCATGTGAACAAATGAGCTGATCATCAGTGAATCTGAGATGATTCTGTTCTGTTGGTTTCTGAAGCTCAGCCTTCATTCTGACTACCTCAAAGTGTTTGTACGCTAACTGATAATCAACAACTCAGCACAGCTCACGACTCCACCCACAGCCCCACCTCCATCATAAACTGTAGAGGTGGTGGAGCGCTCCACATACTTTGACCAACACAGCACTGACATCCACAAATGCTGCCAACAAAGACTCTCTGCCATCCACAAACTCAGAGCTGTTTCCACAACGTGTTCAACTCATCACGCACAACGCCTCCAACATTATCTCTCTCTCCACCTCCAACCTCTCAGACAGATCATCCTGTCATCATTTGTCCTGTACAGAGATCAGCTGCTCCTCCACTGATTAACAAAGACTCATGTGACAAGAAAGTTTTCTGATCTTCATCATTTCAAATGGAATCTGTGTTCAGACAGCTGACATCCTGCAGCTGACTTTGGCTCCACCAGATGGCGCTGCATGATTTGTAAAGACAGGTGGAGGAAGCTTTGAGCCCCGTGTTGATGATCACTGACTGATCCTTTCTCTTCCTCTGTTTGCTATCAGAGTGACTGAAGCTTCTGTGCTCAGCCTGAACAAACAGCTAGAAAACACCACTGTCAATCTACAATCAATACATGATCAATAGTTTCTTATTGGACAGAGAAGTTTGAACTTTATTGTTCAACACAGAAGGTGAACAGTGAAGAGCAGCAGGCCTGAGTACCGGAGGTCATCAATAACATCAAATCAGAGAAGCAGTGGTACAACAAGTACTCTGAACTAGTAATACTACACTGTGAAAATACTGCATTCAAAGTCTTCCTCAAGTTAAAGTACAAAGTATTACCAACAACATGGACTGACATGGAACACTTCAAGTGCTCCTTTAACCACTTTATACACTGCTGGATCGTTGAATATAGAAGATGACTTCACATTTGACTGGTCCATCAAATATTTGCTGTCAAACGTGACTAAAGCTGTCAGATACACGTGGTGAAGTCCAAGTTTGATGATCTGTCTCTGATTGTTCACAGTGTAAACAGAAAAACTCACTGAGAAGACTCATGAGTCCCAAGTCGCATAAAAGATTAGTTTATATTGAACAAATCATTCATCAACGACACATTGCTGTGATTCAGGCAGGAAAAGCTGCTTCAGTCATCAGGAAGTGGATCCACATTAATAGATAATAGATCCTCGTTAATAAGCTAACGACAGCTTGTTAACGAGTCACACAGTAAAAACTTGTTCATTACCTTCAGCTGGAGCTTCACACGGAGAAAACTAACTGTGACACAGCCTCACAGTGAAACTACAAAGAGGAAACAAACAGTTTGAACTCGTGACAGTTGCGTCAGTGAGTCCACAAAGTTCCCTGTTCCCTTCTCTGTGAGTCGCTTTGGATTAAAGCCTCTGCTAAATGACTAAATGTAAAGTAACAGTGACAGATCCGTTACAACATGATGACTTGTCTGTAGATATTCTAGAATACATCATGTAAAATAATAAATACTTTTACTTTGTAGGATTTCGATGTTTGCTTCAGAAATGTGTCTGAAAAAAAAGGAAAACAAGTTTGGCCGCTTTTATTTTGAAAACCTGCAAAGAAGCGGTACTGAAGTAGGTGTACTTCCTGTGTGCTAACGTGCTAACTTTTATTTATTCATTTATGAGAAAGAACAACAGTAACAAAAGTGGCATTGTTTACATAATCCATAATTCAGAACTATAGAGAGAATGACAAGTGAACATAAAACTGACATCAATGCAACATATCTCAAGATGCTTCAACACAAAGAGCAAGAGCAGACGGAATGAAATAAAAAATAAAACGGACATAATGAAGAAAAAAAGAAAATATTTAAATAAGTAAACTAGTAAAATAAAAAAAAAATAAACAGCTTTGATGAGGGAGGATTCAGATTGATTTCATCTGTCCAAATCAGTACGGAAATTCTTTAAGATATCAGAAATGTTGTGCTTTTATTGTTGTTAGAAGTTTTAGATATTTCATAATTGTTTTAAATTCAGTCATAAATACACTAAGTGTGTGTGTGTGTGTGTGTGTGTGTGTGTGTGTGTGTGTGGATCATACCAAAGCTTACATCATCTCTAGAGACAGAAGCTGGAAACAATACAATTTTTCATTGAATCCATTTGTGATTATTATGTTATTGTGTTGTTAGACTTTACATATAGATAGATAACACTGTGATCAGTTAGAGGAGCAGCAGAGATGTCAGAGCTGAGATTATAATTTAGGAGGCTGATTGCAATTAACCAGTGATCAATTCTGGATTTATAGTTGAAGTTAAAGAATTGAAATATTCCTGGATTTAAGGGCCTCCAGGCATCAGTGAAGCCATGGTCACTGTGGAAGTAAGTCAAAGTGTTGTTTGGATGACTTGCAGAAGATCCAGTATTCATTTATCAAAGAATTCATCATGGACTAGATTCAAATCACCACCTACTATAACGTTATCAGTTGAGTGTGTTGATTTAATATTATCTCATTATAAGCCAGTTTGTTCTAATAGGTTTTTATTTTCAGCTCCTGTTGTAGCCATAAATGTTGACTAAGAAGATTTGAGATCATCAAGAGTTAGTGTCAGAGTTAGTGTCAGCCAATGACCATGAACATCTGCCACATGAGAGACAATCTGAGCAGCCGAATGGCGACCCCTGCTGAGCTTGATGTGCCGTGGCTGAAATACACTTCATCTCCCCATTGTTTGACCAGACAGTGACTTCATCTTCAACCTTGGAATGAGTTTCTTGTAGATAAATAATATTCACATGTTTCTCTTTGAAAACAAAAAAAGCTTTTTGTTTGGTGATATGTTTTGGTCACCAGCTTCACTCTGCTCCTGTTTAGACATGAACGTTAGCATTCCGCTAATTCATGTACTTGTTTGTAATTAGCATGTGTGTGTTAACATGAACTGTCATGTTTGGCAGTGACAGAGGACAGTATGAACAGAAAGGGTCAGTCTCAGGTGGGAATTCAGCAGTTTTGGAGCCACAGAGTGAGTCTGCCAGCCGCTGGAAATGAGCAGGGAGAGAGCCGCAGACGGTCGACCAGAGGCCGGTTAAGAGCAGGGCAGCTCCAGCCCCTCTTCATCAGGTCAGAAATCATTTAGGGAGAGCAGCAACACTTCACGCTGGAATGGATGAAATGTCTGATGTTGTCATCTTGTGAAATGGCACATAAGTTGACTGAATTCTTATAATAATGTGGTGTTATGACTGTGGTCATATTTAGTGTATTTTGTGGTCTGTGTCTGCTTGTATCCCTGTCTCCTTTCATGCAAATAGGGATGTGCCAATTCCAGGTTTTGATTGGTGCAGCAATTTGCCTGGCCTAGCCCATGATTGGCTGCAGCTGAACACCACCCCTTATAAAAGGAGCCAAGATGGCGATCGGAGAGAGGGACACTACCAGCGTTTTCATCATCCTCCTCGACTACCAACCAGCCACATGTTTGCTAGTGTTAAAAGTATTTCTCGTTTGAGTAGTAGGGGTGGACTGCCTTTTGATTTGATCTTGTTTTCTCATGTTTTTTTGTTAAGTTAGGAAGGTAAGTCTATTGTGATTTTGTTTTCGGAGATAGGTGATTTATTTTCTAGATAGAGCTGTTTTGGTTGTTGTTTTGGCCTTTGTCCACCCTGAAGCTGATTCCTAAGTTATAGTTGTTTGAACATTGTTGTAAATAGAGTTTTTGTAAATAAATCCTTTTTTTGTTTAATTCACTACCACCTTGGTGTAAGAGGCTATTTGGGACTCGGGGAAGATGACACCATTTCAAGTTATGCTCTAGGCACCCCTAGGCCGGGGCATAACAGTGGTCTTGGAGACAACATGGTTTCAGCTGAGTACATGCTTGGAGTCTGACACATATTTGTGTTTTAGCCACAAACTGGGACAGGACTCTCTGATACGGACCACCAAAGTGAAGCTGGTGACTGAGCCGCCAGAGTCACCAATCAATGCTGATGCTGCAGGATGTGACGTAAGCGGCTATCTTGGAAAGTAATAACTGCTCGCGTATGTATTGTGACAGCAAGGAAAAAACAAAGAGTTGGGAACGGAAGTGAAACTGCACAAGGAGAAACACAGAGGTGGAAAAGAGAGATGCAGAGTTGGAGAGGAGGAGATGGAATCTAAGGCTAGTTGGGCTGAAGGAACAAAAAGGACAAACACACGTCAGATGGTCACAGATATCATTGGAAAAATCACGCCACATTGGAAGAAGAACATGGATGAAGAAGGAGAAGGAGGAGAAGGGAGAAAGAAGGGAAAAGGACGAGGAGGCTCAGAGAAGAAAAGAACAAAAAGAACAACGCCTGACTCGGCACGATCAGAAAGAACAAACCCGAGCTACCGGACCCGCTGCTCACGGTCCGAGAGAGACGAGACTTCTTCTGTGTCTGCCCCTTCTTTGGGGGGTGAGCCTCCCGACTCGATCCTGGTCCAGGCCCAGGCCCAGGCCCGGGCCCAGACCGCCACCTCCACGGTGACCCACCCACCTGCGAGTAAGAGGAAGAGGTGTCAGATCTGTCCCTCTAAGAAAGACTGTAAAACGTATAACGTCTGCCGTGGCTGTGAGAAATACATATGCAGAGGCAGCACATGTCCCTCTCTGTGTTGAAGTATCATTTGTGGAAAGCTCAAAGCACTTTTGTTTTTCCGTCTGAGCCAACTTTGCACTATTACAGTCGCCTCGGGAGGATATTTGTAACCTAGAATTCCTCAGCAAACACATGGCATTGCCCTTGTGCCAAACCAAGGATGTCATGTGTCCACAAAAACATCAGCAAATGGCATTTATTTCAAACAAACCGGGATGTGTTCAGAACAGAAGAAACCGGCAGTGGGACACCAAAAAAACACACAGGATACTGTCTATCCATCAGCTGAAGATGTCTTCAAAGGACTTGTGAGTATATATACAGGCATAAAAAACTCCAGCTAACCTGCCAGATGACGCTGTAAAACCAAGAGCACTCACAGACTATGTTACAGAGTTGCATCCAGCAGAGACAGTTTGTGCACTCTGTCCAGGACCTGTAAATCTTGAAAAGTCACCAAGGGTCTCCAGAAAAGCCAGAATAATGATTGAGAGTAAGTAATCTGTGCCTGCTAATATGGAAGTTTGCAGAGAACAGTGTTAATGATATATTTCTGAGTTATTTACACCAGATGTATCGACCCATTTCCGGCGATGTCCAGTGTGTCACATGACCTATAGATACCAGGAATGGCAGGACGGCCTACATAACTTTGACGACCATACTGTATTGACCCTTGAACTGTGTGTATACCTGAGACTTAACCTACAGGTATGTACAGTATTTCTATGACAAATATTTAAATGTGTGTGGGTATATTTGTGTGTAAATCTTCCATAACATGTTTTTTTTTTGCTTTGTTTTTGCCATTTCTGTAGAACAACGTCTCAGTTTCCAAGGTGATAAATGCACTTGAAGGCCTAAGGAAGGTAACAATTCCTGCCAAAGATTCAGTTCTGCATGCCTACTGCCACTTCGAGGCATTGACAAGCCATCATTACTCTTTTTCTTGCGTTTGCTGTGGCTACTATCCTCCAGTAGTTGTCATGGACCTACACAAAAAAGGAGTGTTCAACTTCTCTGGTAAGTCAGTGTCTTGTGTGTTGGGAGGGAGTTATATCATTGTATATTCAAAACTAATGAAATTAATTACTTTTTTCAGTGAGTGACATTAAAGATGCCCCAGAGAACTTCACTGGTGAAGTTAACATTGAAGAGTTCTGGGAATCTGCACAGCTGGAGATGATTTCCCGTGGCTTTGTTCAAGGTATGTACATATTCACTTTTCTGTAAATAAGTAATTACCCTCACTTATTGATGCAAAGCATTTTAGCATATTAAGAATTTCTCATGTACGTTTAACAAGTCGTGTGAAGAACAGCTTCTGTGTAAGACCTAGTTTTGAGTACTGGGGATCACAGATGGATCTGATTCTTAGACTTAGGCAAGAGATGAAGACACGACACTCATATGATAAGATATTCCAGAAAATCTAGGGAGCATCTGGTAAGAGTCTCACTTAGCTGCTTGATAACTATCTAAGATTAGCTACTTGCACGTTTACTATTATTTTTTTTCAACTTTCCATTGAAGGTGGGTGGTCAGTGATTCTCTGCACGCACGGTGTGGTGTACAGTTTGAAGTTTAACCTGCGTGCAGTGTCTCCACGGGATTTTGCTGACCTCCTTCTGTCCTGGAAACACCTGCCAAATGTCACTGTTTATGACTTTGCTCGGGGTCTGGCAACTCATGCCAACCTACGGTGGCCAACTGTGATACCTTTCAAGCCACATTAGGGAGATTGGCTGCATCGACACCACAGAACATCACAGCAGCTCAGCAGAACAAACTAAAGATCTCCCTAGCATGGCTCACTGAAATGTTGCAAAATCCTGAAAAAAATGCACATCCATGCACTGGTTCCCCAGACCACTATGTCTTGAATGACAGATTCCATGAGGCCAATACCAAAGACCCACAGGAAGTGTTGAGGAGGATCAACCTGCTGCCAGAACTACAGAGTTCATTGAATAGCCAGGTGGCGGATCAGCTTTTTTCATGTATGCGCAAAAACAACTACTTCCTCAATAACATGGCACCCTCAACACACATTTTTTTGATGAGAAACATAATGCATCACAGAAACAACAAAACGAATGTACAGCTTTTAGAAAAGCAACTACAGAGAGGACGTGAGTCCAGTGTGATGTCATCGTTTGCAAGACATCACACTGGACAAATTTGGACAAGCAGTGTTTGGTAAAAACTAATTTAAAGAGATGTTTTGTTTCACAGTGATAATTTATAATATAATGCTTACACTGCCTGATAATATTTTCTTAAACCTCAGGATCTCTAGCACCTGATATGCCTACATACCATCATGCTGCAGTAGCTGGAACAACTCAGCAGCTACATGGGCCTCCCACTGACCCAAACACAGGTAGGTAGTAGGTTTAAAAAAAATTAACACAAAATACTGTTTAGTTTTGTTTTTTTTTTATTTTATATTTTAAAATGATCACTGTGAAATGATCACAAATGTGACAATGTGAGACCATGCCGAGCATCATGGACCTTCAAGCTTCATCCTACCCAAGAGCAGCTGGTATGTATTCTTAAGGAAAAGAAAAAGCTGCATTAAACTTTTAAAGATAGTGCTTGTTATGATATTGATTGCTTTTTTCTTCTTCAATTATCAGCTTAAATACATATTGGACACTGACAGCCCAGCGGGCGAGCTCATTGTTAAAACAGGAAAAAGTTGCCTGACCCGAGCTGATTTCTGGGGGCTTGGATTGAACAAGGAAATGGAATCAACTGTGAGTTAACACTTGGACCCATTTCATTAATAATAAATAAATTATGTCTGCATATCACTGTCATGTTTTTGTTTGGTTTGCAGACAGGAAATGCGTGCTTTGAAGTAATTGAGAAAATTGCTCAGTCACAGGTATAAGACATAAATATTATTTCCAGAATATGCTTCATTTTTGTATTATGTGGATATTTGCTCACATTTGAAATGTATTCCACAGGGGAAAAGTATTTTTGTGACTGACCTCTATGTTGTACCAACCTGGCGAAAACCAACATTGTGTGATCCACTTGCTAGCTTAGCTGTAAGTGCAACTTGTCCTACTGATTTTTATTCAAATTATATATTTTGTGTATTTTACCAGTGTGCTTTTGAACTTTTCCTTGTATTAGACTGACGCTTCACTCAGAGACGCCATTGTCATTCCTGTATGGAAACCTGGGCATTTCCTGCTCTCTGTAAGTAGTGATGCTTATTGTAACAGGTGCTTTGCAAATGTTGTATCAAATGTTAACAAAAGTATCTTTCTATTACAGTACTGGTGTTGTGTTGTGTTGTCTTCACACAATATTCAGTTCAAATGTTACTAAATACAATTACAGGTTTTGAGAGAAATAGTCTTTCTTGACTCCAAATGTGCTCAGGCACCGTTAGGATTTGGTGATAAGGAGATGAGGGGACTCCTGAGGTCACTAACACTAACACTACCTTTTTTTGTGTGTGCGTGGAGTTCGTGTTCCAAAGCTGTTCTAAAGAGTTCTGAGATGTGTTTGTTTCAGATCATGTTCAGATCTGTGTGACAGCGTTTTTATGGTGCAGCATAAGTGTAATTGTAGTTTTGTGTATCAAATCATGGTTATAAATTGTAGATTAGTTTTAAAGATTTAACATGATAACCTATTAACATTTCATACAACTGAGTCAAGAAACTGGCAGCATTAAAAAGTGTTGAAATGATGTGTGGAGTGACTGCATGGAAAGGGATGCATGGATGATCCGTCTCGAAGTGGAACCAGTGACGCATGTCCATGAACAGAGCCCATATTGATGATTGAATGACTAATATTTATCTTTAATGCAACTGTCTTTTAGAAACCTATCCCAGTCACTGAATCCTGGCAGCTGGACAGAGAGAACTGGACTACAAATTCAGGTAAGAGTATAAAGTATGTATATTTCTGATATCTAGGGTTTTCCATGGCAACCCTATGGGATTGACTGTGGCATCTTCATGTCGATGGTAGTAGACATCATTTGTTATATATTAATTATTTGTAATTCTCTGTGCATGAAAGATTTCAGCATTAAATTAAAATGAATATGCTTTATTCTTAGAATGCCCTTTACAGCACACTGGGTGCTCCCTATGACTTTTCTGTTGTTAGTTGGATCATGCAATCAAAGTAAGCTCAAAATTACAACAACAAGACATTTCTTATGACAGAGTGTGAGTTTCTTTTTGTTGTTGATCATTTTCCAGATGGACATGCCACTTTTGCGACAGTGGTGGTGAATCATACTCATGGAAAACTTTGACCTTGGAAGGTGAGACTGCAAAGATTGTTATTTGACCTGACATTGTTACAAGAAGTTTTTATTTATTTCTATTGTTTCATCATTTTTTGAGACATGGAAAGCCGGTCGCCCACTGGACAGATGAATCTAAAGCCATTCTGTGAGGTCAGGTGCCACCAGTGTTTAGGCTGACAAAAAGGAAGGTGGGTGACATTGTTTCAGGTATATAGGTTGTTACGTGCCAAGCAGTTTGTGTTTGTCTCCCCTCCCCTGTGTGCTGTTTTTTCACAGGTAATGCCTGAATGCTGCTCACCTGTGTGGATAGGCCAGGCCTCCTATTGGACGACGTCCTGATCAGCTGGCCTATCTCTGCAAAGGAGACTCCTTAAATGGAGGACGTCTCAGGCCTTCTCTCTCTCTCTTTTCCTCATTGTGGACTCTCGGTTTTACCTGTGGCATTTGTAATTCCGTGTCTTTTTGTGCTCTTTCAAGACACATTGACTTTAGTATGTGTGGGAGGTTTACAACAATACAACAATATTCAATTATGGATACAGCGCCACCTGTTGGCAACAGGAAGTGTCATATTTTACTTGACGATAACTTCCTCCAAAGTGTTTGAGTATATCCACCTCAAACTAGGTGTGGATGTTGTCAAGGCCTTGGTGTTGACATCTGAGAAAGAATTTCAGCTTTTCACCAGAGGTCGTGGCCGTGACCACGCGCCGAATATTGACGTCTCGCTATGACTGTAAATGTTGCTCTAACTTACGCGTACGTGGTCTGACCTGCCCCAAATTTCAATGCATTGATGAGATGTCCGCCCTGAACACATCTGCATTGGAATTTTTGCGATGAACAATAGCGCCACCTAGATACATTTAACGAAGCAGGCCCACCACAGCGTTTCACCTACATGTCTGAAATTTGGCATACACGATCACAAGGGCTACAAAAAAGTCTCTGGAGTCTGGAGCTCCACTGCCCGATGTAAAACGGCTCTGTAGCGCCCCCTAGAAATTTTCAAAGATACGTCTCACGTTTTCCGCCTGTGTCCCCCGACGTGCCACTCCCCCGACAGGCAGGGAGGTGCGAGGGCCCATCCAACGCTGCTTGCAGCTTTATTTTAATTATGACCCTTTATCTTTAACTGTGCCATATTGGGTCCTCAAATTTAAAGAAACTGGGCCTGGAAAGTTCTTGAATTTGATGTTTAAGAAGGGGTGGGAACCCTGTGGATTGAGGTTCTACTGGGATCTTCAAATCTCCAGGGGTTTGTGATGGCTTATATTATCCCAGACAGAAAATACGTATATAATAACAGTTGTACAGTTCAACATGGATGGTATGAACCTTTAGGAGTCAGCGTTATGTAACAGAAGGCCTGACATGCATCTATTTTGGGGTTCCCCTGTCAGAGAAATCCATGTCAGTTAATCTTCGCTTAACAGCATTAAACACTAATTCTCGTTTTGCTCTCCTTAGTTTAGATAAAGGCTGATATGATTTTATTCTTGGCTAACACTTGAAAGTATTTTTTCATAACTCATAACTCACTTTTCCATCCAAGAAAAACAGATGTTCATACTTCAGCTGAGGGACGTCCCCTTCTTTAAAAACTGTTCACTGAATAAAAATCCACCAACGTTAACATATTCTGGACAGATTGGAGACTATTCCCCTTTAAAATAACCATAAAAATCCCCTCATTTACATATATACCTCTATATATTTCTATATAACAATCAATAGAAAATAGACACTTTAATAATTACTGAACGTCTTCACAGTACATTTTATCTTCAGAATCCTCTTTCACTTAACAGTCTGTACTGTACAGCCATCCAGCCTCTGTTTCTCACGATATTCAAATGACTGTATTGCACGTGGGATGCCTTGTGTTTGCTGTTGAGCTGTCCACTGTCGGTTCAGCGTTTTTCACCAAGTATGGGAAATAATTGGTGAGGTAAAGAGCTTTAAACTTTGTGCTGCAGAAGCCGTGGATGAGCGGATCCAGTAGGCAGGCCACATAGGAGAGCACCATGAGGCCGTCGAAGGCCACAGCAGCTTTATCCTGGAAGTTTTCACCCGCGTTGACCCGGGCGATCAACAGAACCATCCTGGCTACGGTGCAGGGGAGGAAGCAGAGGGAGAAGACCACCATGACAGCCATGACCCTCCTCAGCTTGGTCCTATCCCCAACTGTCTTCTTCCTGAGCCGGTTGACGATGCGCACCGTGCAGTAGACCAGGATGATGAAGGGGATGATGATCTGGGTAAAGAAGACGGTTTCTCGCAGACTGTCCACCACATCCTGGAAGCAGAAAAAGGAAAAATTTAGCCCCATTCCAACTGTTAGCAACAAAGAAACAAAGAAAAAAGTTAAAAATTCATTCTTTATTCTTTATTATCATTCTTTACATATATTTGGCATTTTTAACAGCACAATGTGAGGTGTGGAACTTGTATGTATTTATAGTGTCTTTTACTGGTTCTTGGTTGTTACTGGGTGTTACCTGTTGTTCATTGTACATCCTGCTGCTGCACAACAAATTGCCCCTCCATGACCATCATGGTCATTGACCATGACCTAGTACGTACGACTGTCACATAAATGTAATGGACTAAAAAAAAGAATATTTTCCTGTGAAATATTGGGAGATAGAATGGAAATTATACTTCATAATTGTATTTAAATACAGTCATTAAAGGTCCGGTGTGTAAGATTTAATGGTTAAAGTTCAGTACTGTAAAACATAGTGATCCAACATAGGGAAGGTGGATCCAAGGCTTTTGTAGAATTTTTATGCACAGGACCTTTAAATATATCTACTTATTTTACTTTTTACCACGGGCTGGGTATATTTACTCAAGAGTATATGCTTCACTGCAAACAGTGGACGAAGATGCAAACACAACCTCTGTTTGGCCATGGTATAAACACAATAATACATCCTTCTATCTTAGCCACTATTTTCTAATAACTGTGTAATACACAGTGAATAAATAGCATATTTTTTGTTAGACAATATTAATATTGTTGGTGTTGGATTTCCAGAATTTGAGCTTGAATATGAAGAGGTGGAGGACGGACGCATTCAGAGGCAAAGCCAAGATAAAGGTCACAATCATGACAGCCGCATAGAATTTATACAGCGCCTTGTTTGTGGCATCACAGTCTTCAATAAGTTGGCTGGTTGAGTTTGCCATGCTTGGAAGGCCGTTCATATTCAAGTCTCACCTGACAAACAACAGCAACAAAAAATCCAGCCAAACAAGTTACTGCAGTGTCCTCACTTGCAATCCTCTTTTAGGTTCTCAGTTCTTCTTTCAGTCCTTGTTTACGTGTTTGTGGTATCCAAAGTAATTCAGATTTTTTCCTTTCCTTTTCTGAATCAGGTCTGGAAGTAGTTCTGTCTCTGCTTGCAGTGCAAATGCTTGAGTTTGCCTTGCCTTGTTCAGCTTTGTACTCGTAGCTCTTGGTTAAGTGCCAAACTAAGAAACCGAGGTGTCTACATGTCGTGTTAAGGCCTGACAACCCAGATAGTGACATACTGATAACACAAGCTGCTATCTGATAGAGAGAGATTTCACCTTCTTGCAAAGCAAACTGGCACAAACTGTGAGAATCATCATGCCAGGGCTTCAGTAAATCCCAGAAGCTACTGTAGGATCTACTGTTTCTCATAAATGACAGATTGCCTGGTTTTACCACGCGTGATGCTAAAAAAAGGGCGATTCAGAGAAACATCCTCTTCAGAGTACGCAGATGTGGAGCCCTGGGAATTGATGATACATTTAGATGTATGCACGAGGACACGGACTTAGGGCTGCTGCTGTCAAGTGATTTTTTTCTACTATGTAAGGACAAGTAAATGAGTGGAGGAAGAGAAGGGGTTAACCAGAGGCCTCACATTCAACTCTGCGTGCCTTGAGCTCCGTCTCTGCATTCAGCTGCAAGTCCAGACAAGTCTGGAGATCTTACTTTAAGAAGAGGCTTTCTACCGGGACCGGAACTGGAACCCTTGATTTAATCTTCAGACGTGTACCTTTTCTATCTTCACTTTTTTCATGCTGAACCTTGACCTCCTCTCATATCACGTGCTCTCTCTTCAAACAATGATTTCACTGTATATTGGGTTACTCAGTCAGCTATGCAGGGATGAAGGAGCAGCCTTGGTGGAATTAAAACTCATTCGTCTGGCCCCTCAGGAGCTACTGCACTGCAAGACTTTTATGACTAGGACTGACAGTTTTAGTTCCTATCTTTCTATTAAACTGTTAACGCACACAAACACATGTTCATTTACAGTCAGCTCTCTTATTATGGGAAGCGTGGATGTTCTGCAGAAGATATTATGGTTATTTTGTGCACAGAAATCAAATATTAAAATAATTAATATAAATTTAAAGCTGCAAGCAGCATTGGGGCGGGCCCTCGCACCTTTGCGCCAGTTGGGGGGGCTGGCACGTCACAGGTGGAAAACACACGAGCCTTGAAGCCTTCAAAGCAGTGTGTTCAAATTGAACACAAACATTAGCCAGAATTCAGTCAAATGGTCAAACTTGATGGAGCGCCATATCACAGCGTTTCATCAAAATGCATAATTCTGATAACTTTTACTCAGGGAGTCTATGTGAAGGCACCTGTCAAGATTGAAGTTGATTGGATAAAACCCCTGGCAGGAGTTTGTTAAAATAGACTACATGCAGAGGGCACATTAGGATCAAAGGGTCTAATGGAATTAAGCAGGTTTAGTTGTATTTGCATGTGGAATAAGAAAGGTTGTTCTCATTGTAATGTGATGTTCTGTTCATGTCAGTGTTTTACTGGATTTTATTCTATTGAACATACCAGGGTTATGTGTGTTATATTCTTTCTCTACCATGTCTTTGGGTTTGGCCTGCCACTTTGTCTTGTAAAAGTAATGTAGGTAAACATCAAGCTTATGTCTAAGCAGGCGTGCATAGTTATGGGGGAGATGTGAGGTTTATGCTTATAGTTACTGTAATATTGCATTGGTGGCTGTATACATTATAGGTGTGTTTGCTTCAACTGGTAGTCTCTAGTCTTAAATAGCAGTGTGCTTTTTCCAGTTTCTTTCACTGAGTGAGTTTCTCATTCATGAGCTTTCTGTCTGCTCTGCTCACTCTTCTGTGTTAGGCTTTAAATGGCCCATAGATGAACGTTTGTTTTGGCAGTTGGAGCTATAGAGTGTCTGCTTTGTGTGGCTGCTTTTGGGGTGATTAAAGATCAAGCTGTGTGTGGTACACAGAAAAATCACATTACATTGAGACGTGCTGTTGTCCAACACGTAGAAAAGAATGCTGTTCAGTATAGGAGCTTTCGAAGATCTCAGTATTCTTCTGTGGATGAACATCTCAATACATCAAGAATGAGATGTTGGTAGTTGGGCTACTGAGATTGAAATTCAAGCTACTGCAGATTTGTTAGGTGTGAGTGTTTATGTGTATTACAATGATCGCTGGCTGAAGTATTGTAAAAATAAGGCCACGTCTAAGCAAGGGATCTACTTACAGCATGTTAATGATTGTCATTATGAAGCTGTTTGTGTTAATCAGCCTCAAATGCAGAACTGTTACAGCCTCTGCAAAGGTGACAAGAACGCTACAGCAGTAAACGTCAGCATGCAGTACGTAGTGTATGTAACAGCCCTGAACCAAAGAGAAGCAGAATTAGTGATTGTGTAAGTGAATGTCGCGTAGATGGTGTGTCCATTGACACTGACATAAGTCATGCACTTATGGATTAGAGTCACATGTAAACACCATCCCTTGCGTTATAAAATGTCACAGCAACTGTGCCAGCAGTTGAATATAGATTTGGTGAAGCCGTATGTAAATGAAGCTAGTGTCCATGGGTCTGCAGGTGGCCTTGGTAAAACAGAAAGTTGTTGATGATGGTAATGGTTTCTTTAGAGCTGTGTGTCATGTTAGTGGATCAGAACAGGCTCATCACAAGTTGCGCCTCTCTGTGGTGAAACATATGCAGGATCACAGTGATTCATATGAAATTGATAGGCAAAGAATATGCTACAGTATCAGAGTATATTAAAGACATAAAGATGAACTATGTTGGCTGCTGCATTTCAGAGATAGCCACTTCCCAGTGTGGCGAGGATGAGGAAACAAAGAAAAAGAAAATTAAACCGAGTAATCTAAACTAAATTAGGGAAAGGGACCGACAACACCACCCTGGGAATTTCACCCAGAGAATTTAGTTAAGGCAAACAGGTAAGTTTACTCAATGAGGCATGAGACGTGGTTCTTTATTAGTAGAAAAAGTACAATTTTTATTAGTAAAACGATTAAAAAGGGTCCATCATTCACACAAACAGAACGCTAACACAGAAAAATCAAATAAAGGAGAAGGGCTGGAGCTGAGTGTGTGGACAGGGGCTTAGTGCACGAGAGGGAGATTCACCAAAAAAAAAAGAATAAACTCAAATAACCACGTGTGACACACTCAGTGAAGTGAAGCCCACTTTCCCCCACACAGCAAACAACAAAGCCACCGCCACCCGGGCACCAGCACTGCCACCACCAGTCTCCAGCAACTGAAAAGAAAAGAAACAGAATAAATCAACCAAAAAGGGCAAATAAATTCAACCAATCCAAGAAATAAACAGAAACAAACATTCAAAACACAATTAGATAAATAACCAATCCAAAATAACCGAATGCACATCCACCCTCGCACACACGGAGGCCCTAGTAAAAACACCCGAGCGTGAGTCTGACAGAGCACGGCGTGGGCCGCAGACGCCAGGCTACCGGTCGATGAGGACGAGGAGCGCAGCAGGAGGCCAAGCGAAGCAGTCATGCAGTCCAGTAGCAGTAGAGCAGAGCAGCAAAACAGTCGAATTTATACAAGGCGGCAGCCGGACAAAGCAGCCGTGAGACAAGGCAGCGGTGAGACAAAGCAGTGAAAAGAGGCGTCGGCAAGAGACAAACGGCGAGAGACAAACGGCGACGAGAGACAAAGCAGCAGAGAGACCTCAATCTGCTGATTGCACGTTACACCTAATGATAGAAAACATACCATTAATAACTATGTTTAACAGTAAATACTGCGGTTAGTTGCTATACTAGCACACACCTGTTTAGGGATGCCCACCCGCTCACACCGGAGGAGGAGGAGGAGGGAGAGAAGGCCGGTCACCACTGGCATCTACCTGCGACCACACTAGCGTTAGCCCTCAGACAGCATCAACCAGCGGCGAGAAAGGGAGGACACCCACCAGACACTACGCCACCAGTACGGGACACACGGACATGAACAGCTGCCCTACAAACAAACACAAATGCTGTGAGCACCAGCCAAGGGACGAGCGACCAGTGAGGTGAAGCACCAGGCAACCATACCTGTCGGGCCAGGAAATGACGCACCAATGACGACAGAGGCGCAAAAGGAATTGGTCAATGACAGGTGGTGCTTTTGTACTGGCCCACCTGTGACGCCAAATATACAGCAGCTGTGCTTAATGGTGACGCCTGTGTATGCTGCTACATTCTGTTACCAAAGTATTGCAGCAGCCTGGTCTGTACACATGGAGCCTATGACGTAACACGTAACAAACTCAGAACAGGTTGGTGTTAGATTAAAGAGTTAAAGTATGATGTACGTCAGATTAGTTCCCTTTTATGTTAAACCACAGACAACTAAACTTCATCAACAAAGACCGCTACCTCGCTAGCTGCTTAACACACAAGTCAATGGAGCCGAGTTAGCTACTGTTAGCACGCCGCGGCTCAATTAGAGATCACTACGGCCTGGTTTGAATTAGGTGACAATTCAACAAGTTGGTTTGCATGATATGCACATTAGATGACGGTAAACTTACACTTTTGACGTGAAGTTTTGCTCCCAGCTGCTCCTTTCGCAAGGTAGTCCGCCATGTTTTCGGTCCGTGGAGGCGGAGTGAGAGATTTGGAAATCCGTATCCGCCCACATCGGGATCGCGGTGATCCAATCCGCCAGTGTTTTGAAATACTCAGATAAAGTCAGCGGGATCACCGTGATCCATGACTGAGAAAAGGAGGATTTCATTATCCGGATTATCCTGATCCAGATTACAAGTTTTGAAATACCGGGCCCTGGTGACTCAAAGCCTCTACATCACATGGCATCCAGGAGTGAAACGTGATTCTGCTGCATCTTTTGTGTCAATGCTAATTTCATAATTTACCCAGAATGAGCTGAACTCAAGGCCCAGTATTCCAAAATTTTTAATCTGGATCAGGATAATCCGAATAATGGATCACTTGGATCCTGATCTGGGCGAATACAGATCTTGTGTCTTATGTCTCCGCCTCCCGATCGAGCACGACTTCACCTCAAAAGTGTAAGTTTACTGTTGTCTAATGTGCGGCGGTTTTAGGACCATACGAACACCAACCAACATATCATGCAAACCAACTTCTTGAATTGTCACCTAATTCAAACCAGGCCGTAGTGATCTCTAATTGAGCCATGGCCATGCTAACGGTAGCTAACTTAGCTCCATTGACTTGTGTGTTAAGTAGATAGCGGGCTAGCGAGGTAGCTTTTAACGAATTTAGCTGTCTATGGTTTAACTTAAAAGGGAACTAATCTGACATACATCATAACTTAACCTGTCAGGATGCTACAGTAATGCTGCTGATGATGTCGTGGGTTAAGCAGCTGCCCCATGTGTGGAGGCTACAGTCCTCGCTGCAGCTGGCTCCGGTTCGACTCTTCTTCTTCTTCTTCTTTGATGTTTAAGGGCAGTTGGCATCCTTAAAGTTGCATGTACCGCCCTCTTCTGGATTTTACTGTTTCACTACTTCCCTCTTATATTTATTTAAATTCTTTTTATTAGTCCAGTTATCACGAGATATCTTATAATAATTTTCCTTCCCTCTCTGGATTTCCCACTCTCTATTATACCTTTGAGGCTACACTCCATTAATCCTGTCTTCCTCAATCCTGCTATCAACTCTTCCCTCTCCCTTTTATATTTATTACAATCGACCATCACATGTTGCACCGTTTCTCTCTCCCCACAGCTACACCGACCAGTTGGATGTTTCCCTAGTATGTTTAGTGTGTTATTCAGTTTACTGTGTCCTATTCTTAATCTACTCATGATCACCTGCTCTGCTCTGCTACCTCCACAACACCCTACCTCCCCTACTACCCCTTGTAATTTATATAAATGTCTCCCTTTTTCATGGTTCTTCCAGTGTTGTTTCCATTGATTAATTATTTCCTTCCATATTAAACTTTTCCCTTCTGCTTTTGATAATTTTACTTTAATTTCCACCTCCTCTTTCTTTACTGCTTCCTTTGCAAGTTTATCTGCTTTTTCATTCCCTTGTATCCCTACATGAGCTGGCACCCACATGAACTTTATTTCCCTCCCTTGCTGTGTTAATCTGGATGTTTTTAACAATATTTCATATAATATCTCCTGGTGTGTATTTGCTTTCCTGTTTTTGATGCTTAAGATTGCTGAAACTGAATCACTGCATATAATCATCTTTCTATCCACCCTGTCCTCCACCCAGTTTATTGCCATTAATATTGCACATAACTCTACTGCATATATACTTAAATGATCTGATGTTCTTTTTGATATTGTCACTTGCCTGCTGGGAACCACCACTGCTGCACCTGTTGCTCCTGTTTCTGGTTCCTTTGATCCATCTGTGAATATGTATATGTATTCTCCATACCTCCCAGTTATGTAATTATAAAATTCTTGTACTATGTCCGTTGATTTATTTCTTTTCTTTATATCACACATTTCTAGGTCTACTGTTGCTTCTTCCATCATCCATTCTGGGCTTGCTGTCCACAGAACTGTTGGGCTGAATTCTACCTGCTGTATTTTTAGTTGTTCTGCTATTCCCTCACTGATCCACCCAAAGCTTGACTTTTGTTCTTTCCCCTTTTCCCAGCACATCTCCAAAACTCTCTTTGTAGGATGATCTTCAGAGTGACCTTTTAGATTAACCCAGTAATTGGCTATTAACTGCTTTCTTCTTAGATATAATGGCATTTCTCCTGCTTCCACCTGAAGAGAGCATACTGGAGCTGTTTTCATTGCTCCTAAACAAGCTCTTAACGCTCTAGCTTGAATGATGTCTATTTGTGAGAGGACTGATTTAGCTGCTGACCCATACCCCACACATCCATACTCTATTCTAGACCTAATTAATGCTATATATATATATTTTAATGATGTAAAATCCGCTCCCCAATCTATTCCAGCCAGACACCTCATAATATTCAACACTCGCTTACTCTTCTCCACTATTCCCTTCACATGCTCTCTCCAAGTTAATCTAGGGTCAAAAATCAATCCCAAGAATCGCATGCTTTTTACTCTTTCTAAGTTCTTACCATATAACTTTAACCTATTATTTTCAGTGATTTTCTTTTTTGAAAAGAACATTACTTTACTTTTTTCTACTGAAAATTTGAAACCCCAATCTGCTCCCCATTTTTCCACTTGATTTATCCCTTCCTGCAATTTCTTAACAATGTGATTTATATTTCCTCCCCTCTTCCATAATGCCCCATCATCAGCAAACAAAGATCTTCCCATTCCTGCTGGTATCCTGTCAAATATATCATTTATCATTATTGTAAACAGTGTAGGACTTATGACACTCCCCTGCGGTGTACCATTCTCAACAACATAGTTCTCTGACATCTCTGAACCAATTTTAACCTGGATGACCCTTTCCCTTAGAAAATCCATAATCCAATTAAATAAGTTTCCCTCAATTCCCATATGGTGCATTTTAATCAGCAGCCCTTCTCTCCACAACATGTCATATGCCTTCTCGACATCAAAGAATACTGCAGCCACCGTTTCTTTATTTACTTGTGCTTTCCTAACATCATCTTCTAGGCACAATACTGGATCCATTGTGCCTCGACCTCTTCTAAATCCACTTTGATATTGAGTTACTAGTCCCCTTCTTTCAATATAGTACATGAGCCTCTCATTTATCATTCTTTCCATTATTTTTCCTATATGTGATGTAAGTGCTATGGGTCTATAATTTATTGGCTTACTTGGATCTTTTCCCGGTTTCCTGATTGGGATGATTATTGCTTCCTTCCAACTTCGTGGGATCTTACCTTCTTTCCAGATTTTATTGTATAATGATAATATTTTCCTTAATCCCCCTTCACTTAGATGTTTAATCATACTGTAACATATACTATCTTTACCAGGTGCACTCCTTCTCGTTTTTGCTATTGCTTTTTTCATTTCTCCGATGGTAAACGGGATATCTAACTCACTTTCCCTACTATCCTTTCTTTTTAACACCTCCCTGTTTTCATTTCTAGTTTTCTCCCTACCAAGTCTTCCCTCCTCAGTTAGATTGTTTGAGCTGTGAACTGCTACAAAGGCCTTAACCATTAACTCTGCCTTTTCTTTATTGGTTACTGCCACTTTATCTCCAGAACTCAGGACTGGATAATTCCAATTCCTCCTCTCGCCCCCCATTTTCCTCAACATTCCCCAGATTTCTCCTATTTTGATAGTACTCCCTATCGACCCACAAAACTTCCTCCAATATGACCTCTTTGCTTGTCTTATTGTTTTCCTTACCACTGCTTGCGCTTGTTTGTATTGGATTAGATGTTGAAAATTATGATACTTTTTAACTAACTTAAATGCCTTGTTTCTGCTCTTTACCGCTTGCTTGCATTTCTCATCCCACCATGGTACTAACTTATTTTTCCTCCTGCCTGTACTTTTAGGTATAGTGCTGGTTGCTGCCATTATAATCCCCTGCTTTATTTCGCTATCCATCCTTTCCACTTCCATATTGTCACTAATCTGAGAGAAATTTTTGTCGCATTCCTTTGTGAAATCAATCCAGTTGGCTTTTTCTACAATCCATCTTCCTCCTACTTCCTCTGTTTCCTGCACTGTCTTTATATTTATTTTAATATATATAGGATAATGATCACTTCCTATAGTCCCTTTTTGATATACATCCCATTCACATAATGGAGCTACTGTATTGGTCACTATTGTCAGATCTAAGACTGACTCCTTCCCAGTATTTACATCCACCCTTGTCCCTCTCCCATCATTCACACAAACCATATTTTGCCCATCTAACATTTCCTCCACTATCTCCCCATTGCGATCATTCTTTTCACTCCCCCATAGTGTATTATGAGCATTAAAATCCCCACACCACACTGTGTTCCCATTACTCTTACCCACCATTCCATCCAAATTTACAATGTCCAACTGCCTGCATGGATTATAGAAATTTATTATTGTTATTTTCCTCTTTCCTATCCATACTTCTACTATAATACTCTCCATTTCCACTCCAATATCAACAACCCTGTATGGAACACCCTCTTTAACAAACATGACACACCCTCCTCCTGTCCCTTCTTTCCTGTCTCTTCTGATTGCCACATATCCTTTAATAATGAACTCTAAATTTGGTTTTAACCAGGATTCCTGGATGCACAATATGTCTGGTTTTTCTGGCTGACTATATATGAAATGTTTAAATTCCTGACCATTCGCAATTAGACTTCTAGCATTCCATTGTAGGATTATCATTACTATTAATATTACCCAATACATGATGTTTCTTGACTGGCCTGTACACTCAATTCATCTCTTACCTCCTCCCATCTTATACCTCTCATATCCAGATGGTGAATTGCTGCTTTGACTATAATCTGTATTCTCTCTGTTTTTGATTTGACATCCGCAGTTGCATTTATGACTCCTGCTATAAATGTCACCAATCTTTTTTTCTCCTCCAGCATTTTCTTTTCAACTTCTTGTACCATACTCATCGTCCCTTGCTTCTCTTTATTCTGTTGCTTGCCACTGAAGCTCCCCTGTCCCACTCTCCTCACAGCTTCAGCATAAGACACCTTTTCATTCACTTTTATCTGTTGCACTATTATTTCCCTCTTCATAGCCTCACATCCCCAGTATGCTACACTATGTTCTCCTCCACAGTTACAGCATTTTGGTTTCACACCCGTCCCACATTTCCCATATTCATGGTCCCCTCCACACCTAGCACATCTTCTTTTCCCTTTGCATAGGTTAGCTACATGTCCATATTCCTGACAGTTGAAGCACCTCATTGGTTTTGGAACAAATTCTCTTACCTTATATTTTACAAATCCAAAATAAAGTTCTCTTGGGATAATCTCTGCATCAAACTCTACCAATACTGTTTCTGATTCTTTTTTCTCGGGTCCTCTTGTCATTCTTTTAACATCCTTAACTGTAGCATTTCTCATTTTTAAATTTCCCACTAGATCCTTCATGCTGATACCCAGGGGAACCCCTGTAATCACTCCCTTACATCCGCTACTTCTCTTCTCTCCTATTCTCACTGTTTTTGTAACCTTCATTTTCCCAACACTCACCATTTTCTGAGCTTTTTCTACTTGTGCTTCTGAATTACACCCAATTATCATGTTCCCATCTCCTAATACCTTAGCATACCTAACTTCCCCCACTTGTGCCCTAATTATTTTAGTGATTTTTAGTGGATCCATCTTCTTTACTCCCCCTTCTCCCTCAAATCTCACCACTACATTGAGAGAACCCTTCTTCCCACTCCTTACCTCACCTCTCTGCCCCTCACTCTCCGTGCCTTCCAAACTATCTTTATCTTCCTTCTTTCTCTTTCTCCCACTTGCCCTTCTCCCCCTTCCTCCTCTCTCTACCTGCTCCCATTCACTTCCTCCCTTATCTATGTCATAGTCCTCTTCACTCATTTCCATACTGTTGTAGCTTTCTCCGTCCCTCTCCCTTCCTTCCATTTTGCCCCCACTTACAGAAAGTAGCGCTAGGATACCGCTACCGGACCTATACAGGTCGTCGGCCGATACCCCCACACTCTACTCTCCGTAAGTTACCTACCTATTTTCTACCTCCCGATCACACTGTTACACACTCTTTTCAATTTTTTTTCTCCCTCCCTTCACTTTGAATTTCCGCTCAAACACACACTTCAACGCCTGTCACCATCCCCCGGTTCGACTCCCGCATCGGACGCCTATTTATTGCGTGTCACTCCCCCTCTCTCTGTCCCCTGCTTCCTGTCTATCTTCAGCTGTACTATCATTAAAGGCATGAAAAGGCCAAAAAAAATCTTTAAAAAAAAGATATACTTATACAGCTTTTCTGTCTTCTGTTGTCCACTCACTCTGAGTCCACTCACAGCCATGGACCATTCAGTTATTAAGGACAACCTCTGGAAATCCTTGAAAATGCTTTAATTATACATTTAAGATTAAGTCATTGGATTTTGACAACTTCAAAATGTCAAGCCAAGGTACTGCTAAGTATTCGTGATTACCCTAAAGCAAATGTCCAGCAAGCTTGGGTTTTAACTGAGACATTGGTGGTTTGTATCCAGGTGACTCAAAGGTTGTACAGGTCTCTAAAAAGCAAATTTTATGTCATTCAAATATTTCTGTGAAACTCAACAAGCAAAAAATGCCCAATGTAAAGCAAGGTATGTCTCTGTGGCACAATCGAGCAAAGCCAAGAGGTTGTTGGTTGAAGTCCACCCATGGATGATGAACGCGTGTTCAATCTTTCAGCATTCATATGCCCCCTGTTCAATTGTAGTTCTCCCATAGTACTAACATGATCCCTTTCCCTCACCACAGACGATGAACACAGGAATCATGTGTAATTATATTTTAATCAATTCATTTTTATTTATATAGTGCCAAATCATCACAACTCACAAATTTCCTCATGACACTTTCCATACAGATAAGGTCTAGACGGTGCTTTTCATATTATTTATTCCCTGCCTTACATGCATATTGTCTGTATAATATCCTGTCAAAGACAATCAAGCAGAATGTATCAAGAATGTCCTTTATTAGAACGTTATTACAGAAGTGATTGAATCTAATCTCTAAATAACACAGATCTGGATAGAGATAGCGTTTTAGCAGCTGATGTAATTCCATCTGTGAAGTTTTGAGGGGAGTGAGCAGTCTGAGGGTTGGGATCAGGACATCATCAACATGTTTATTGGAGCACAGAGCATTTGTTTCCCAGCCAGTACAGAAAGCATCCAAACTGTCTACTGTATGCATTACATTGTTTCTAGCATGTTGACAGTACTAGCATGTTGTCCTGGTTCAGTAACTGTATGGTTTGTTCTCTGGGGACCAGGCAAGTCAACAGGTAATCAGAACAGAAAGATCCCCCTTGGCTGAGCAAAGACAGCTCGCATGTCTGTACTGCCTTGCATGTCTGGCAAGGTTCAGCCAAGTGGACTAATTTCGGCTTGGATTGGTTGCTAGTGCCAGATGTTTCAGGCAGCCCGGTGGTGTTCTGTGAGCCAGTGACAGTGCCTGGCTAGCATTATTGTTTCTGTTTAGTGGAAACCTTCAGATGCTTCACAGGGGCTCAGGACATGTTTTGCTGATGATAGGCTTTTACTAATGTAAGCCTCAAATGGTCTGATGTCAGAAGTGTTTATTCATTTTCAAAGTCAGTACGATAGGTGTCTGAACTCAGATGGCCACCCAGATCATTAGGGTTCCAGGCACTGCAAAAAACCCACCAAAGCACTCCCAATTAAGTTGTTTTGGTTCCAGATTAGAGCTTTAGTTGCTAGGGTCTGAGAGGAAGGTCTGCCTGGGTCGTCCAACCAGGGTACAAAGGTCCTGAGGATGCCATCTGTGTGTCGTCTGCTGCTATCTGAGTGTCAAGTCTGCATTAAAAAAATGCTCTCAGGCCAAATGAGGTGGCAAGAGTCAACCTGCTGAATGTTGTGTTCCAGTGATAGGTCAGTATCATGATACATCTCATTTAATTGAACCTCATTCTTATTTATTTATTGTATACCTGGAGCACCTGCACACATCTTAAAATAAATGTTTCATGTATGTATATATGTATTTATGTATCTATAATTATTTGCTTGGGGATTTTTGGAGAGTTGTCAGGAAAGGTACCTGTAAAGTGAATGAAGAAATTCTGAATTTTAAAAATGTTCCCTGCTGACTCTCTGGTGAACTGTCCCCCAAAGAGCAGCATCTGTCTTCAGTAAGGTAAGGGTAAGTCTGTTTACTGATGACAGTTATGTGATGTGAACAAAACACTTGAACTCACCATGTCTTTGTCTCTTTCCACTCTGCACTGTGGGTCAGGATCTCTCTCACAACACAATCTGACAGCTTCCACAAAATTTAAGCTTTAACCTTTGGAGGCTTTGCAGGCAGATATATTTTTAGATTTGCATAAAGCTGCTAAAAGATTTTTATATATCTCAAGTTCTGCATTTTGATTACAACTATAATCTACAATGGCAGCAATCTACAATACATGGCTCAGGACTTTCCTTTTTTTGATACACTGAATGATTTTAAAATGACAGGCACCATAGCACATGGGTGCACTGGGGTGCTATGGCGTCTAGATGGTGCTACTTGTGTCTGCTGCACTGTCATTATGCAGTCTCCTTCATGATCACCACCGACTGACGCCTTATTACTGCTGCTCACCTCTATCACACTAATGGAGCAGCTGCTCCTCTACCAGCCCTTCAGTTGACAGGTGCACATTATAACATGAAAGGTGCTCCTCTGTTTTCATTATTCCACGATAATGCACCCAATGCTGCACACACCAACACAAACACACGCCCCCATCATACATACATGCACACTGAACATGCAGCTCGCCACATCTCCCTCATCAACATAACATTTGCCCTGTCCTTCGGGAATATGACCAGCAAGGCAGCTCATCTGTGATGAAGCCGGAGCTGTTCGTACCAGCGTGTACACCACAGCCAAGTGTCTAATATGTAGATTTGTCATCTTATTCAACAGCTTTCACATGAATCACCTGTCAGGACGGCAGGCACTGAGCTTGAACTGAATGCATCCATTTGCCCTGGACAGCTAGCTGACAGAGAGCTAAACATGTCTGTCTCCAGACACAGAAACTTTTCTACAGGCACACATTTTATTACAGTGTGATCCAACACCTGAGCATTGTGTTCAGTTTATAACCGCAAGTAGGCAACAGCTTCCTCATTATGTGCTGAGATAGTTTCGTTAAGAAAGATGGTCGTTCTCTCTCAGTTTTCTTCTTTTCAGTTTTAGTTCTGATGTCAACTGAGAAAGATAAAGAATTGTACTTAACGTTGGATTTAAGATGATCTTTAAAGTCACGATATGATATAATCAAAGCCATCACCTGTCAGAGTCATATGTGGAAGCCATATTGTGCTGGTAGGAGGAAGCAGCCCTCAACAGACTTCCTTCAATGTAGGGTATGAGTAGGCGGGTTCTCAGATTTGATTGGGAACTGGATGTGTGATGAAACTGACACCTAATTAAGATAAATACTGAATGATGTAACTTTCTTTTTTTGCACAGTGTTGAAGTCATTTAGGACTTTGCAGCTAATTCAGAATGCTGCTACATGTGTTCTGACAGGAACCGAGATCAAAGATCACATCTCTCCCATTTTGGCTTCCTTGCACTGGCTACCTGTTAAATCCAGAATAGAATTTAAAATTGTCCACCGTCATCAAGTGCTTGCTCATGGTGGAACTGTTGGTCTCTGTAAATAATATTATAAAGAGGTCTAGACCTGCTCTGTAGGAAAGGGTCATGAGATCATTTTGTTATGATTTGGTGCTATATAAATAAAATTGAATTGAACTTGAATATATTGAGACCTTGTTGGTGAGCAGATTTAGAAAGCAATGTGTATTTCTTGATAACTTGTCAACTCTAGATCTCTGACCTGATAGGCCAGCTTTAAATGGAGAGGCGGGCTGTTGTGCTATATATGTGAGGGGGATGGGAGAGAATGTACTGTTTTATTATTATTATTATTATTATTATTATTATTATTATTGTTCTCTCACAGAATAAAAGTGAAAAGCTTAAAATGCATAGACATACACATGAAATGAACTTGGAAGTGTTTTGAAAGAGCTTTTTATAAATCTATACTTTGTTGTAAAGCAAAGGGTGTTTGACCTTGTAGGCCCTCTATAGGACCCTACCAGTCCAACATGAATGTTTATATGAATTTAAATAGATTTATGAAAGTCTGCTGTTTATGCAAAATATTGACCTTTAACGGCACCTCAACCTGAACATTTGCTGTGTGTGTGTGTGTGTGTGTGCACTGGTGGGACTGTAGTAGTAGTAGTAGTAGTAATCATTATTAAAAACAGACCTCCTCCTGCCCTTGGTACACCACGCCGTTCTACCAGGGGAACAGAAACTCCTGAAACTCTGCTTTAATCTCCAAATCATCGTCGTCGTCATCAATACTATCACTATTATTTCACCATATGTAAATCCTGTGCTCATCTTCTGTATGACTTGTTTACTTGTTTTGAGACCTTTTGGAATTAAGAACCACAATCATAGTTCTGTTGCTTTCATCTTGGTTCTGGCCCCGCCTCCAGGGTTCTGGCCACGCCCCCTACCTGTGAGTGACTGACTGACTGATTTTATAGTTAGTTGGTGAGTTATTTTTATTATTATTGTTGTTGTTGTTGTTAGAAGTAGTAGAAGAAGTAGCAGCAGCAGTAGTAGTTGTAGTAGTAGTAGTAGTAGTTGTTACAAACTGCAATCTCAGTCTTCCTGTCTGGAGGTTGGATAGAGATGTGGTCGCCTCCCAGTGATCCTCCCACCTTATAAATACAGGCCTGGATGAGGCCCTCCCTTCCCTTTGTCTCCAGACTTGCATGTGTTGGTGCTACAGAGTATGCCATGTGTGTTTTGACTTGCTTCATTGTAAGTACTGAACATATTTCAATAGATTTTTGTCTTAACATGACCAAGTTTAAAGAGAAACTTTAGGTTTGATTTACTTTATGGATGATGCCTTAAGCATATCTGGTTTAGACTATCAATCGTATTTGATTTCATAGTGTTTTGTTGTATTTATCAGTTATGATTTACCTTGTCCTTTCCATTCTTTTAGAACCAAGGCACTTGGTAGCAAAATAAACTAAACGGAAAGAAAACAAATCTCTGTATCCTGGTGGTTTGTGTGGCTCCAGTTGAACCATGATATCCACATCCGGATGTATTGGAAGCAGATCTGTTTCTCATCACGAGCTCCAACGTAAAGCACGCCAACTAATATCTATTGCAAGCTTGCATAACTAAACTAAACTTACTGAATACGAGTGCACTCAGTACCTGGGTCTTTACAGGGTTTATTTCATGTTTTTATATCTGGGCTCACAGCTTTTTTTCTGATATATGTGAAACTTTATTTCTTTAGCAATACAAAGTTAAACTGATACACTGCTGTTTTATTATTGTGTGATTGCTTGAGCAAATCCATATTTCACCCTAGTCTCTCATCAGTTAAAATAGAGAGTGTGAATCATCACGTTACCCTTGACAGATTCATTTCGAGATGTATCTGCCACCATTTTGAAACGTATTTTGGGAATTAAAGGTGCATATAATACTGTACATAACACGAGCCAACTGGTGGGAGGGTTACATAAGGATCTGAATCTCACTTTGTTTAGTTATGGATACTGTAACGTCATCAGCATAGGCTGACAGTTTACCCATGAAGATCAAGCCTGGAAGGCTTCGTCTGAGGTGATGACCCTGATCCCATGTCCGACAGACAGAGGAGGCAAACCCTCACCAGGGAGGGATGCCATCACTCTGTGAAACAATCGATAATAACTAAGTTTAACTCAGTAAAAAAACAAAGTCATGAATTAAAGTCACCTTAGACAGAGAGAGAGAGAGACAGACACACACACAGTGGTGGCTGCACACATCTCCAGGACCTAGCCCCCCCCTATGTATGAGCATGTACCTGTAGTGCAGCTGCATCACTGCCTGCTGATTAATATGAATACGTTAATGTTGCCTATTAATGTAGTTGATATAGTATGCATTGATTTCCATCTGGCTCTGTCTCTTTGGTGAAGCTTGCCTGGCGTTAGGCTGCTGTTTTGCCCTGCCTTGTCTCCTCTCCTCTCTTCTTTTGTGTTTGGCCTTTTGCTTGTTCTTGTCCTTTTTGGCTCCACGTTTGTTTCTTTTTCTTTCCCTGAATCGACGAGTTCACTGCTCTGCCGCTGTCGTTTGGGCGCTCGCTTTAAAGTAGTGCATTGCAGTTGAAGACCTCCCTACCGTGACTCCTTAGTGAGGGGTGTGGGAATGATCTCAGCTTTGTAGGACCTGCATGCAGGTAGCATTCTGGGTTTTGCTTTTCTTGTGTTGATTTGAGTTGTTGGTGTAAATAGAAGATGTTTGGTTTGCTTTCTTTTTCCTTTCTTTCTGTTTGTTTCTGCAGTGACCTCAGCCCTGAGATATTCCTCTTCCTGACTTAGGTTGAGTCAGATATCCTGTTTTATAAAACAATCAAATATCTATTGTTTTTTTAAGACAAGTCACTTCAATTTATGATTATTGTGACTCATAAAACTTGTTGACTTGTTTTTCTGACACTGTTGCTGGTATTCATTTGTGAACTTACCTGTGCATGCGTGATTGTTTTGGGAAACCCTCTGAGAAAGTCAGTCACAAATCAGTCAGTCACTCACTCACACACAGGCAGGTCCTGGAGGCGGGGCCACAGCCAAGATCAAAGCAACAGAACTATGATGTCATCAGATTCTGGTTCTGAATTCCAAACAAAGTAAACAAGTCTGACAGAAGATAAGTGATCACGATTAATAACATTATTAATAATAATATTCATAATCATCATCTAAGAGAGAGAGAGAGAGAGAGAGAAAGAGGTAGACAAACACACAGTGGTGGCTGCATACATCTCCAGGACCCAGGCCCCCCATCCTTCATCTCACACCCAGGAGTGTGCGTCAGTGGGGCCCGCGCCCTGGGCTGACAAAAGCTTGGATCAAGGGCTGACTTTCAATAGATCGCAGCGAGGGAGCTGCTCTGCTACGTACGAAACCCCGACCCAGAATCCGTTCGTCTGCAAGCGACTGACGTTTGCCTGCCTGTCTGTGTGTATGGGCTCCAAGTAGTCCACTCCTACATTGGTGAAAGGGGGCAGGTCTGGAAATATTCTATCCCTTGGCATATCGGCCATTTTCTGTTCACTTGGCAGTCCTCGATACAGTCGATAAACCACACATTCAGATATTATTTTTCCACAGGCAGAGTTAGCATTCGTGATCCAGTACTTTCGTCACAAGAGAGCATGTGATTTCTCCCAGCATGGCCAAGTTGTTGATGAACATCTTGCAGAATGAGATTTGATACATGATGACCTTTGGACAGTATTACAGGATGTTTCAGCTCCTCAGGTAAAGCTGACCTACTGAGTCTTCCTCCCACTCTCAACAAACCATCCTGCAACACAGGATCCAGCCTGTAGATGTCACTGATGTTTTAGGTGAGAAGTTTAAGGAGTTGTTGGAAAGCTCTTGGTCCAGTTATGTGTCAACAAATGCTCACATTACAATGGAGCAACGCCGACGGAGCAAAGAAGACTGTGTGCCTCTGACTGAAGATGTTATTATTCTGCAGAACTATTTGAGGAAGATTGAAGATGAGTCTAAGGTGGAGTTGAAGAAGTCTGTGAGCACCACTGCATGCAAAAAGCTATGTGAGAGCCTTCTTGCACGAATAATTGTCTTCAATAAGAAGCGGGAAGGCGAAGCTTCGCGGCTAACCTTAGAGACTTATCTAAAAGCAGTTACTGGCCCGGTGAATAAAGACATTTATGATACTTTATCACCCATGGAAAAACAAATGAGCCACAGACTGACACAAATTGTGACACGTGGGAAGAGCGGTTGAAAAGTTCCCATTGTGATACTTGAGCACAGAAAGAGCCTCTCTTGATTTCTTGATCAAAAAATGGAGTGATGTTGGAATACTTGATGACAACCCGTATCTGTTTGCTAGGATCAGGACAACAACAAACATCCGTGGGTGTGATTGTCTCAGGAAATATGCTGTAGAGATTAACAACACAACAAAACTCAGAAAGCATGTTGCTACCTTATGCCAGCTTCTCAACCTTGATCATCAAGAACTGGAACAAGTCGCTTGTTTTATGGGACATGACATACGAGTCCACTGTGAATATTATCGCCAAACGGACAAAACCTTTCAGGTGGTCGAGATTGGAAAACTTCTGTTCGCAATGGAGCAAGGAGCAAAATCTCTGAAAGGGACGAGCCTGAAGACACTGGACTCTGTAGTCTTTGGTACGTTGAAGTTTTACTTATTTTTCAAGTTATTTTTGGTATTTGAGTATATTTAGTAATTAAAACAAACCACACTGCATTTTTCCAAGAAAATTTCCTATCAGGGATAAACAAAGTGGTGTATTGAAGCGTCTGTCAACCTCTTAATTCTAACTTTTAATGCAGTATCAAAAGCCTCCTTATTTCCCCTGTGAACATTTTCATAGATGAAAGTCACGACCGCCCCCCAACCACAGGCTCAAAAAGAGGCGAAGAGGGACAGACATCAGATGACAGACCACTGGAAGTTAATGATGGTAAGTAAGGAGATATGAGTGTTTTCACTTTACCAAAACAGGATTTTTCATAGATGACGATGAGCCACAACAACAGACCCCCGAAAGGTCCCCTGTTGATTGGAGTCATGATGAGAAGGGTAAGTCTAGACATTGAGAAAACTGCACTGTTAACAGGTGTTCAGCCATTCACATTGAAAAGGTGTGAAAAGCTTCAGATAACTGACATTCTGGCCTTGGTAACAGTTACATTGCACTGATTCTTAAGAAACGGAACAAATATGTCCAGCAGTTGTATCTGCTAGTAGAAACATGATGAGGATTCAGGTGAGTCCAGGTCATATAAACAAGTGAAGTGTTCTAAATCTGAGTCTTCCGTACTTTACCTGTATTAATGTTACTTTTCAGATGAAGAGGAACAAAGTATCACACAAACTGCTCTGCAAAGAAGCTGAAAGAGGGAAAACAGGTCCATTTTCTGAAGACTGTACAGCAGCCAGCCACTTGCTGACAAGGCGGAAGTCACTAGGACTGGATGGCTGCATTAGAGGCACTGTGTTGTGGTACAGGTTCATTTCATAAGTGTTGCTACCTGATTGGTAGGCTGTTTGTTGTGTTTTACAGTGTTTTTTAATGTTTGTGGTAATTGCAGGAGTTACTGAACAGTGATCAGTGCTGGTCCTTTAACTCAAGTCAAAGTATTAATAACATGCTATAGAAGTGCTGTTACAAGTCCTTTATTGAAAATATTGAATTCATAATCAGGAAAAGGAGTAAAGACTGACCATGCAGAAAAACAAGATCCTCACATTTGTTTTTGATCCAGAAGATGTATTAACAGTGACTTCATGATTTACTAGAGTGGGTGCCAATTTTCTGTCAACGGGATAGTTAACCGTTATTATTATTTATAACAAAAAGCGATTCATGAAGTCTGACTTCATTACTGCAGTGACAGTCTGCTGTGTAAATACTGAAATCTTGTGTACCTACAATCAGAAAATATTGAAAAGACACAGTAAGGAAAAGTCATGGACTAGCTGTCCGTCTCAGAATTCATCACATCCAGTGATGGCCAGGGAAAGTAGCTTGAAGATTTCCTTATGAAGAAGAAGAAGAAGAAGAAGAAGAAGAAGAAGAAGAAGAAGAGAAATCTGCAGATGATGACTAGGAAAAAAAATTGAGAAAATGTCCAACTGATGATGAGTCACAGACACAGACACATGGATAAGACTGGTTGAGATGAGGAACAGTAGCTGAAGAAATGATAATGATGAGGAGGTGGCAGCATAGGCAGCAGCGGTTTGCCCGGAGACCACACAAACGTCTCTGGCAGCATAAAAATAAAAGACATGACCCTCTGCTCTGCAAGTGCCTAGTAGCCATGGGAATGTAGCACTTTGTCCACCACTTTGACAACTTTAACCAGTTCATCCGCATGTCTTCGGATCAGTGTCGACCCTACGGCCCAGAGTTTGTCGTCAAGTACGACAAATTACACGCCAGTGTTGAGAAATCAGTCAACAGAGTCGACTTTGTGTTAAGAAAGTGGCAGTGCATGCTGGGAGTCTGCTGGCCTCACAGTGTAAACTAACTAAACTCAGTTTATTGTCTGATATGTAGTTTAACATGAATTCAAAGTGTCAGACTGCAGAAGAAAATCTGATTTTAGTCTCTTTACAGTGACAAAATGTCCATTTAAGAAAAGGACTGTTTGACTTTGTTTGATACAGCCAGATAATAACTGGATGACACAGTGTTACCATGGTAACTGACACAAAGTGGCTGACTTCAGATGAAATGTGGTCACCTTCTCCTCCAGGTCAGCGTGTGTGTTATCTTTATATGCAGCCATTAAACAGCCTCTTTATCACGACTTCTCTCAGGTAACAGATCTGGTTAATGATTCACACTCTGAGTCTCTCTGGCTGTTTCCTGTTCAAAGCTTCATTCACTCTGAACGCTGAGTCACAGTTAGTTTTCTCCGTGTGAACCTCCAGCTGAAGGTAACGAACAAGTTTTTACTGTGTGACTGGTTAACACGAGCTGTCGTCAGCTAGCGGTGGAATCAGAGGAGAAGCAGAGTCAGCTGATGCTCAGGAGCTGATGTGCTTAAAGGTTTGATTTTTGAATTCAGTCCATAAATATGTAAGTGTGTCACTGAATGAGGCGTCAGAGCTCCTAACAGTCCTCCAACAGGAACTAGTGTCGCTTCTTTCTGTCAGTTTGTTCTTAGATGGGATCAATAATCAAATCAAAGAGATTTCCTCTCAGTTCATCTTTTCATATTCTCTCAAAGGGCTTTATTGAGACTGTCAGTCTTTGATTTTGAATCATCTGTCTGAATGCTGAAAAGTAACTAAGTACTTGTACTCTCTTGCTTTGTACTTGTACTGCGCTCCATCTCAGAGGGAGATGTTTGACTTTGGACTTCAGCACATTTTGTTACTTTTCAGATGAAGATTTGAAATGAAAAACTAAAGATCACTTTCTAAAATCGGATTCACTGTTGGACATTAAAGAAGCTGAAAGTGTGTCAAACAGTTCAAAGTGGCTCCATCATTAAAGTCCCAGTTACACATCAGTGATCCAAGAACAGAAGAACAGTGACAGGAGACGTTCTCATGAACTTTGTTCTCACAGATGAAATATAATATTTGTTTGTCTGAAGGTAAAATTCATTTGTTACTGGACACTTTAACAGCTGAGCTGCTTCTGTGGACTTTGGACTCCTGATCAAGGTTCAGCTTTATTGTCTTTATTTTATCATCTTTATACAGCACAGGATTTCACAGTGACACACACACACACTGAGTGATCTGAACAAGGTGCATGTACAGTGTGTGTGTGTGTGCGTGTGTGTGTGTGTGTGTGTGTGTGTGTGTGTGTGTGTGTGTGTGTGTGTGTGTATGATAATAAGTTTGAAGTACGTGGAGCGCTCCACCACCTCTACAGTTCATGATGCAGGTGGGGCTGTGGGTGGAGTCGTGAGCTGTGCTGAGTGTCGAAGTGTTGATTATCAGTTAGCGTACAAACACTTTGAGGTAGTCAGAATGAAGGCTGAGCTTCAGAAACCAACAGAACAGAATCATCTCAGATTCACTGATGATCAGCTCATTTGTTCACATGAAGGATCACTGAGGAAAAACTGAAGCTGAATTTACTGAATATTAAAGAAACTGAAGCTTCCTGTCAAATTCAATCAGTGTGAATGGAAACGGTCCATCTGCAGCTTCATGGCGCCACCTAGTGGATGATAGTAGAAGTACAGCAGCTGATGGCATGATGACAGGATGATCTGAGTCCATGTGCACATGAATGATTTGTGTTTCCTCTCCAGATCAAAGTGTGTGTGAGCTGATGTGGATGTGAGTTGAGCAGCATGAATCAGTGTGAGGACAGAGAGGAGGGAGTCCCTCCCTCTAAAAGCTCTCTGTGTGGGGAACATGACAGCCAGACCAAAGCTCAGAGGTGAGAGGAGGATCTCTAACTGTCCACGACTCTTCTCCATGTCACAGCTCAGCACTCACATCACTCCACCATCATTATTCACACTCAAAGCTCTGTGTGTGTTCTGTTGAAGCCCACAGCAGACTCTGAGACCAGACTCTGCTGGACCTGGACCTGGACCTGGACCTGGACCCAGCTGTGTGTCCTTCAAGAGTGACCGGTCAAATGATCGTTTCATTGAATTTAAAGATGTCCGCCCGTCTGCTGCACAGAGGTCAGCTGTTAATAACATTAAAATCTGACTGATTCATGTTTGAACTGTTATTTATCCAGAGAAGTTTTTTAAACCTGAATCTTTATTTTCAGCTTCGTTCTTCACAAACATTTAGATTCTCACATCTGAACACTGACCAGTAGAAGCAGTAGAAGCAGTCTTCATCTCTTAACTTCAGTTCAACATTTTCTCCACACACACGTTCTGACTGTTGTCTGATGACTGCATGAGTATAAAACAGTGATTTCATTGAGGCTAACAGATGCTAGCTGCTAACGAAGGCTAACCCTGATTCCACTGAGTTCCTCCATCAAATCAACATTTTCTAGTTTTCAGTCAGTGACAACAGAATAGAAACATGTCAGTGACAACAGCTGGACTGAGATCAGCTGCTCTACTCATCTTGTCTGAGTGTTGTCAATCATACGTCAGCTCTTTGTTTCCCTTCAACATGACAGAACTGTTCTTACATTGATTCACTCTGGAGTTCTTGAAGAGAAGTTTTGTTTTCAGTCGTGGAGAACAGTTCTGCTGGATGACAGGAGAAAACAAGCAGAACATTGTTTTGTCAAATGGATCCAGAACACATTGTTTCACTGTTCTGGTTGCACTGCAGATTAGATCCTGTTGTCTTTGTGTTTCTATCAGGAGGAAGCTGGAAGAACCAGAACCCAGCACAGTGTCCATGAAGAGTGACAGGTCTATGCTTCATCCTATATCCTTCAAAGATGGACGTCAGTCTGTTGATCAAAGGTGAGGACTGAAAACTGACAAGACAAACAGGGTCATGTGACAGGGTCATGTGACCTCTGTGTTGGTCACCTTTTCTTTGAATGGTTTGTGAACTGACAACAATAATTGTTGAAGTTTTAAAGTGAAATTCTTTCTCATTCTTGCTGATCAGACTTCAGCTGTTCAACAGTTCGGTGGTCTCTGTTGTCGTTTTTTGAGCTTCATAATGCTCCACACATTTTCAAAGGGGGACAGGTCTGGACTGCAGGCTGGTTTCTGCATCTTCCATGTAGACGCTGGCCATGATGGGTGATACTGGTGACAGAGACAGAAGTCCAGTGATCCACAAATCTGGTCCGGGCTGAGGTTTGTTCTGCTGGACTGTTGGTTCCCAGTGGGATCAGCAGTATGACCAACACTTTAATGTCAGGGGAAAGCATCTGATTCAATGTTGGAGTCAACACTTGAACTCAAAGGACCTTGTGTTTGTCTGTGTGCACAGACATAATGTGAGCTCATTCTTCATGATTCCTCCACAGAGTGGACCAGGAGAGCTCAGAGGTTCCCAGTGGTCAGTCTGCCCAGCAGCATCAAACACACCTGGACTCCATATTTATGGTCTGTACATGGACAACAACTACTTTACATCTATTCTGTTCACAGTCATCTCCATGCTGCACTCTTTAGACCAGTGGATTGTCAGTCTGTCCAACATGGATCTGATGTTTGCTTCCATGATGTGACTTTGATTGTGTCATTCATATAATATTCTGTTCCAGCTGCTGGAGGAGAACATTGTCACTTTTGTGAAGAAGGAGCTGAAGAGGATCCAGAAGGGTCTGAGTCCAGATGACCCAGAGTGCTTAGAGAGTCAGAGGGAGGATGAGGAGGTGTTGGACGGTGAGGATGAAGAGCAGAGGACGAGCAGCAGAGAGTCATTTCTGAAGATCACACTGCACTTCCTGAGGAGAATGAAGCAGGAGGAGCTGGCTGACTGTCTGCAGAGCAGTAAGAGGATTTCTCTAAAGATTTAACATGATGGATGAATGAGACATTTACTGATGTCTCAACAGACGCACACTAATATGTTTACATGGATTCTTTAGGGGAATTACATTGTCATATTTTCTTCATCAATCACTGAATGATCTTATTTGTTGTGTCTTCATTCAGGAAGTCGTTCTGGAGTTTGTCAGCGTGAACTTAAATCTAACCTGCAGAAGAAGTTCCAGTGTGTGTTTGAGGGGATTGCTAAAACAGGAAACCCAACCCTTCTGAAGCAGATCTACACAGAGCTCTACATCACAGAGGGAGGGACTGCAGAGGTCAATGATGAACATGAGGTCAGACAGATTGAAACAGCATCCAGGAAAGCAGACAGACCAGAAACAACCATCAGACAAGAAGACATCTTTAAAGCCTCACCTGGAAGAGATGAACCAATCAGAACAGTGATGACAAAGGGAGTGGCTGGCATTGGGAAAACAGTCTTAACACAGAAGTTCACTCTGGACTGGGCTGAAGACAAAGCCAACCAGGACATACAGTTCACATTTCCATTCACTTTCAGAGAGCTGAATGTGCTGAGAGAGAAAAAGTTCAGCTTGGTGGAACTTGTTCATCACTTCTTCACTGAAACCAAAGAAGCAGGAATCTGCAGGTTTGAAGACTTCCAGGTTGTGTTCATCTTTGACGGTCTGGATGAGTGTCGACTTCCTCTGGACTTCCACAACACTGAGATCCTGACTGATGTTAGAGAGTCCACCTCAGTGGATGTGCTGCTGACAAACCTCATCAGGGGGAAACTGCTTCCCTCTGCTCGCCTCTGGATAACCACAAGACCTGCAGCAGCCAATCAGATCCCTCCTGACTATATTGACATGGTGACAGAGGTCAGAGGGTTCACTGACCCACAGAAGGACGAGTACTTAAAGAAGAGATTCAGAGATGAGGAGCAGGCCAGCAGAATCATCTCCCACATCAAGACATCACGAAGCCTCCACATCATGTGCCACATCCCAGTCTTCTGCTGGATCTCTGCTACAGTTCTGGAAGATCTGTTGAAGACCAGAGAGGGAGGAGGGCTGCCCAAGACCCTGACTGAGATGTACATCCACTTCCTGTTGGTTCAGTGCAAACTGAAGAACATCAAGTATGATGGAGGAGCTGAGACAGATCCACACTGGAGTCCAGAGAGCAGGAAGATGATTGAGTCTCTGGGAAAACTGGCTTTTGATCAGCTGCAGAAAGGAAACCTGATCTTCTATGAATCAGACCTGACAGAGTGTGGCATCGATATCAGAGCAGCCTCAGTGTACTCAGGAGTGTTCACACAGGTCTTTAAAGAGGAGAGAGGACTGTACCAGGACAAGGTGTTCTGCTTCGTCCATCTGAGTGTTCAGGAGTTTCTGGCTGCTCTTCATGTCCATCTGACCTTCATCAACTCTGGAGTCAATCTGCTTGCAGAAGAACAACCAACATCCAGGTGGTCTAAAGTCTTCAGAGACAAACCTAAACTAACACATCTCCACCAGAGTGCTGTGGACGAGGCCTTACAGAGTCCAAATGGACACCTGGACCTGTTCCTCCGCTTCCTCCTGGGACTTTCACTGCAGACCAATCAGACTCTCCTACGAGGTCTGCTGACACAGACAGGAAGTGACTCAAAAACCAATCAGGAAACAGTCGAGTACATCAAGAAGAAGATCGAAGAGACTCCCTCTGCAGAGAGAAGCATCAATCTGTTCCACTGTCTGAATGAACTGAATGATCGTTCTCTAGTGGAGCAGATCCAACAGTACCTGAGTTCAGGAAGACTCTCGACAGAGGAACTCTCTCCTGCTCAGTGGTCAGCTCTGGTCTTCATCTTACTGTCATCAGAAGAAGATCTGGACATGTTTGAACTGAAGAAATTCTCTGCTTCAGAGGAGGCTCTTCTGAGGCTGCTGCCAGTGATCAAAGCCTCCAACAAAGCTCTGTAAGTCTGATTTATTCATCAATAAATACTCCGATATCTTTCAACTGGAGGGAAAAAAACTTATACCTTGTTTCCTTTCTGTTGTTTCTCCAGACTGAGTGTCTGTAACCTCTCAGAGAGAAGCTGTGAAGCTCTGTCCTCAGTTCTCAGCTCCCAGTCCTCTAGTCTGAAAGATCTGGACCTGAGTAACAACAACCTGCAGGATTCAGGAGTGAAGCTGCTGTCTGCTGGACTGGAGAGTCCACACTGTACACTGGAAAGTCTCAGGTCAGATGAACACACACTTTATTATTTGACTGACGCAGCAGGACCCTCAGATGATCTTCCATGTGTGTTGTTTTGTGTGTTTTCAGGCTGTCAGGCTGTCTGATCACAGAGGAAGGCTGTACTTCTCTGGCCTCAGCTCTCAGCTCCAACCCCTCCCATCTGAGAGAGCTGGACCTGAGCTACAATCATCCAGGAGACTCAGGTGTGAAGCTGCTGTCTGCTGGACTGGAGGATCCACACTGGAGACTGGACACTCTGAGGTATGAAGAGGCCTGCTGCAGCCACAGACAATCAGTGTGATAGAGGAGGAAGAGCTGGAAACATTTTCTCTGTCATAGCTGGTGACAGATTTCCTGGATGCCAAACAGAAAGACTATTGGACCGGAGCCTTTGACTTTGGTTGGTTCTAAATTGAGTTACCTGCAAATGTTGAAAGTGAAACCTGATTAGATTGAATAAAGGATTCAAAGGAATCCGATGGTGGATTTGGACTGAATCAGATGGATCAAATCCCAACCCTCCATGTGAACAGAAAAACCAAACTGTGTATGAGAGTGATGTAATGTCCATGTTTGCATGCTGAAAGAGGATGTGCTGCTCTGACCCCCCTCCTCCTTTCAGGGTGGAGCCTGCTGGAGTCCGATGGTTGAGACCAGGTCTGAGGAAGTGTAAGTGTGTTTTTAATTTGATTCATGAAAACAAACCATCTTCAAACTGTGACATCACTCCTTCAAATCTCTGATGTCATCATCAATAAATGAACAGATGATAGATTAATAACTGTCTTCTTCTCTCCATCAGATTCCTGTGAACTCACAGTCGACACAAACACAGTAAACAGAAAGATCAAACTGTCTGACAACAACAGGAAGATGACAGATGTGGAGGAGGTTCAGTCATATCCTGATCATCCAGACAGATTTGACTGTGCTCAGCTGCTGTGTAGAACTGGTCTGACTGGTCGCTGTTACTGGGAGGTCGAGAGGAGAGGAGGAGTTGATATATCAGTGAGTTACAGAAGAATCAGAAGGAAAGGAGACAGTAAAGACTGTTTGTTTGGATGGAATGATCAGTCCTGGAGACTGAACTGCTCTGATGGTGGTTACTCTGTCTGGCACAATAACAGAAGAACATCCATCTCCTCCTCCTCCTCCTCCTCCTCCTCCTCCTCCTCGGTCTCTCACAGAGTAGCAGTGTATGTGGACTGTCCTGCTGGCTCTCTGTCCTTCTACAGAGTCTGCTCTGACACACTGATCCACCTCCACACCTTCAACACCACATTCACTGAACCTCTTTATCCTGGGTTTGGGTTATGGCCTGGTTCTTCAGTGTCTCTGTGTGGTCTGCAGGACGGAGAGTCTCCTCCTGTTAGACAAACATTGTCTCTGCTGAACAGATCAGTTGAGTGTGTCCAGGATCACACAGCTGATGTTATTTCTGTCCGACACCGTGTGTCCCTGCTTAGATTTTAGTGGGACCTTTGCTGCATGTCATCCCCTCTCTCTACCCCCATGTTTCCTGTCTGCGTCTCCTATGTGTCCGTAAAGACAAAATGTCCAAAACAAAGACAGAAAAGCTGAAATAAAATGAGTCATGAGCACAGAGCATGACGGCTTATGTTCAACAATGGCATGCAAAGTTGTATGAAACCAAAGAGAGTGTCGTGGAAACTCATTGTCCAATCAGAAATGGATCAGACTTCAGTCCTTCCATCACGACGTTCAGCTGGGTGAAAAGTGATTTGTAAGGAAAGAATAAACTCTGGTTCATTTTTCCAGAACTTCAAATCAACAGTTTATTAATGTCTGGATTCAAACTGATGATGACTAAATGAAGACAGACTGACAGACTCCAGTTACTCTCAAAGGATACGTCTGTTTCATCTGGACAGAACTGTGATTTCATTTGATTTGTATGATTTAAACATGACACGACCAGAAATGTGTCAAAAAGTCTGCTGCTATAAATAACACACACTCAGATGGTGTTTAGCTAGCGCTAATGTTAGCGAGCATGAAGCTAACCACAGGAAGTTCAGCTGATGTAAATTTACATTTATTTTCTTAAAGTCTGTTTGTTGTTTTAAATATTTAGTTTAAATATTTTTATTAAAATCTTCAAAATAAAATCTCACGATCATAAAAACAAATGCTTTTACTTTGAAATCAGGATACAGTGACCATATGTTGTGAGTGAGCATGAATAATGCTGACTTCACACAGTGTCAGTACTTCACACTGTTATCACTTCATTTCTTATTTTTATTCTTTATGTGATGTTAACACTTTTTATTTCATTTCATCAATCAGAAGTTTAATAAATAATCAAACATTGTTTTTATCAAATCAAAGAACTCAGACTTCAGTTTGTTGGACCACAGCTCCCCCACATGGACCCAACCGGTACTACAGCAGCCAGCAGACACCATGCTCACCTGTCCTGTACAGCCCTCTGACAGGTGAGCTGGTTGCCATGGTACCTGTCAGTGGGCGGGTCACAGCCATCAGAGGAGAGAGGACACAGTGCTCTGTGCTGCGTTCAGGGTCACTCCTCTGTTTAGTTTCACTTTGTGTGAACGTTGTATTTCATCTTGTTTGTGTTTTAAATAAAGTTTCTATCATCTTGTTTATCGCTGTGTTTATCTTCTTACATTTGACTGGAGGAAGTCTTTTTGATGACACAACTCCGTGAAGTCAATCTGAGTCTGAATCTGCCTCGTTTCACTGTCTGGAGGAAAAGATCCAGTGGACCCGGTTTAATCTGTGAATCATCTGGATCCTTTGGCGAGCGATCCGTGGGTCTCCTGAGTCTTTTGATTCTTTTGAGTCCTGGGTGCTTCCGGCTCTTTATAGATTCACTCGATGGATCTGAATCTGAATCCAGGTCTGTGCTGCTGAGTCTGAGTCTGCTCTGCTGAAAGTTATGCTGACCCATGGTCAGCTCATCTGAGTCCAAACTCCCAGAGTAATTCTAGAGGTGGAAACAAGCTGATTGTCTCAATAATAGTGAGGCATGTTGTACTGAGATTGTACAGGTTCAATGGAGAGGAGAGAATGGAGCATTTTATCTTTTTAATTTGCATATGTGGCCCGCTGTTAGGACGATGTAGGACGGTAAAGATCCGGGTTAATGGAGACTATGACTCATGAATCCAGAGTCAGAGTCCAACATCAACAACCTTCTGTGGTGAAGTATGTACTGGAGCCTGGATATTCAGTCCTCCCCATGCATCCCATGTTCTTAGGAAAGGAAGAGTCTCTCCAGCACGGATCCTCTCAGTTGACCCATGAGGCGCTCACCACTCTCATGGCCGAGGTGACCGCTCATCCCTGATTCTGCTGACCGTGATGACCCGCTGATACCTGCCACTGTCCTCACTCAGAAGGCGAGCCTGCTTTCTGCTCCTGCTGCTGACTTTCACACGTCGGCGTCACCAAGTTCAGCACTCAGCTCGAACCATCCGGGACAGATGGAAAAGGCTGGACCTTTTTTCTCTATAGCCACGGAGGAAGTGACCCAACCTGGACAATAAAGTTTGTGAGGCTGAAGTTAAGGTCCAGACTGAGCTCCTCCTGTGGCCGGCCATGTTAAAGACTGTGGTGGCATTCAGTCATGCCGGGCCGGCCGTGTTCTGGTTCAGGTAGATGTTTAGTTGATTGTTGAGAGTCTCTGTCGTGTCAGCACCTCCTAGTGGCTGTTCCTGATTGTTTGCGCATGTGCTCATGTCATGTGACTTCAGTCAGGAAGTGAGCGCTCTGCCTCAGAGAGAGTGGTGTGGTTGGCGTTGAGACTTGGTACGCTCCTGTCTTCAGTCTGTGGCTGCATCGTCAGTATGTATATTTAGTTTGACATGTTTAAATGTGTTCCTGCAGTTATTCCAGAAATCACGCTGACTGTAACTTCATCCCTCAGCTCATTCTTCAACCAAGAAGACTCTATAGCACAAGTAGTGGAGGTGCTCAAAAACATTGGCGTCTGTTCATCTGAGGACCTGAAGTATGTGGAGGCAGATGACCTTACAGCAGTCCTGAGGCCAACAGAGGCCAGCAAAGTTATGGCCTGCACTAAGAGTAAGTAAAATAATACATAATGCATCTGTGCAGACCTTTAAGAGTTTTCCAGTGATCATATCTGGCCCTGGGCTCTTCCTGGTACTAATCAAGGAATAGGATAACTTAATCATGCTTTTGCATTGCTAAAATGGTAATACACTTCCTGGTATAAAACTCCAGTTTTATGTAAAGGAAAGAAACAAGGATTTTAAAATAGTGATTTAATCAAAGTCTCATTTCTTTCTTCTCTTTCCATACAGATATGATGTCAGGTCTGGAACCCACCTTATTAGGGAACCCACCCACCAAGGATGTTTCCATCAGAGCTTTTTGTTTAGTTTTTTTTTTTAAAAATTATATGATGCTCCTTGATGTCCCCCACGGTTTACGGCACACAGCTGTTTCTGTTTGTAGGGTCTTTGTTTTTTTCCTGGTTGATCCAGGAGTGTTTACACCAAGGCTTATAGGCCAAGGCTTTGTGATGTGCCGTTTCTACACTTTCTCAAGTGTAAAAATAAACAGTGTTTGTTGCACCACTGTCATTTGTGTTATTCTGAATCGTGCCTTTAGTGAATAGCCTTCAGTTCAAGTCTACACTAAATCACATAAAGAGAGAAGTTTCTGCTGCACTGCTTTCTTGCTCCACAAAGCTTTGATGTCTCTCTCTCCATCTCTGTCTGTCTGTCCCTCGTTTTCTCTTTCAATGTAAAACCACGTACAATGTCAAAGACTACAATCTACGTCGGCATTTTGACACTGAACACGGAGCTAAGTACGGCAAAGCTAGCCTTCAAGAAAAGCAAGAAATTGCCCAAGAATTAAAAGGCAAACTGCGGTTGCAGCAGAGTCTGTTCACGAAATCCACAACCAAAAACAATGCGGCAGTGAAAGCTAGCTTTATTGTGGCTGAAGAAATCGCCAAAGCTTCCAAGTCTTTTAAGGAAGGAGTGTTTTTGAAGCAGTGCATGCTGAAGGTTTGTGAGCAGGTGTGTCCCGACCAGTTACAGATTTTTAAAAGTGTCAGTTTATCAAGAAACACCATCGGGGACCGAGTTAAGGAACTATCAGAAAATCTTGCAACACAGCTGGCCGAGGAGACACGCAGCTACACTGCTCTTTCATTAGCTGTTGATGAAAGCATAGATAACACAGATACAGCGCAGTTATCAATTTTAATTAGAGGCATGAAGTCGGATCTCTCTGTCACTGAGGAGCTGTTGGATGTAGCTGCAATGCATGGGACCACGACCGGACAGGACATTTTTGATGCGGTGGAGAAGTCTGTAAGTATAAATGCATTGCCATGGGAAAACTTGGTGGGATTAACTACAGACAGTGCACCGGCAATGTGTGGAGGAAAAGTGGGCTTGGTTGAACTAATGAAAAGCAAAATGCAAAAAATGAACTGCCACATGCCTCTGATAACATATCACTGCAGTATCCATCAGGAAGCTTTGTGTGGGAAGGTGCTGGGGATGGATGACATAGTGACCAGTTATGAAAGCAGTGAACTTCATGCGTGCACGAGGCCTGAATCACCGTCAGTCCGAGCTGGTTTTGCAGGAGATGGGCTCGGAGCACGGGGATGTGCCGTACCATACAGAAGTGCAGTGGCTGAGTAGGAGCAAAGTCTTAAAGCGATTTTTTGAGCTCAGGGAAGACATTGGTCTATTTATGCAGAGTAAAGGGAAGCCCTTGTCTGAACTGTCGGATCCAAAGTGGCTGTGTGACTTTGCCATGTTGTGTGACATAACCGAGCATCTGGCCCAACTGAAGCAGAAGCTGCAGGGACGCAAACAAGTCATCACGCAGATGTCCGACACGATCACAGCTTTCCAGCGTAAACTAGATCTATGGATGTTGCAAGTGAAACAGGATAATCTTGCCCGCTTTCCTGTTTGTCAGAGCGTGTCTGCCTCATTTCCCGAGACTTTTTCATGTGCCCAGTTGGCTACCAAACTGAGCCGGTTACAGAGAGTTTGATCGGCGCTTCTCTCACTTCAGAGAACAGCAGTCTGACTTTGACATGTTTGCCAATCCTTTCACCACCAACGTCTGCACTGTACCCCAACACCTTCAGATGGAGTCAACTGAGCTTCAAAGTGACAGTGGCCTGAGATGGAAGTTTCAGGATGCAGCAATCCAGGACTTTTACCGTCTGCTGCCCCCTGGTTTGATGCCACAGCTTCGACTTCATGGTGCCCGTGTTTTGTGCATGTTTGGCAGCACCAATCTGTGCGAACAGATGTTTTCCATAATGAATCTGAACAAAAACAAGCACACTGGTGACAACCTCCATGTGGTCAGCACAGGACTTAAAACCAGACATTGACACACTGGTAACCGGAAAATGGTCTCAGACGTCTGGTCAGAAAACACACAGGTAAGCATTTTTAAAAAAAACCTCATTAGAATATAATTAAATGTAACTCAACCAAGAAGAAGAATAGTTAAACTCTGTGTGCAATTTACTTTTAGAGTCACTGGCAAGGCTTTTCCACAGGAGCAGTTTACTGATGGAAGGAAGAAGTTGTATCTTCCTGAAATTTCAGAGAAAAAACAATTATCTCTTGTTCACAAGAAACAAACAAAAAAAAACACAATATGAAGAAATAAAAAATGTTACCATTCATTCCCATTAAAAGAACTGGCTTTCCCTTGAAAAGCTTGTTTGCCCAGTGGAGCAGTCACAGCAGGAAGGAACGATTGGTAACATGCAATCTAAAAAGCTGAATTAGTTTACATATTAGAGTAAATGAAAGCAAAAACTCAGCAGTGAGGGTGTTGTTTCTATCAAACAAAACTTCATCCAGCATGTTTGTTGGAGTAAAGCAGGTTTGTGTAAAATGTAAAACAGTCTCTATAACCTGAGACTTCAAAACTACCTTTTTCATGATAGGAGAATTTCCCTCCCTCATGCTTGAACAAAAGTGGATGGTGGCAGGTGATGTGGTAAACAGTCCCTACACATCACTGCTGCAGCCCTGTGTCTACAATGATGGCGAACCCCCTCCTTGGGCTTCTCAGATGACAACATATTGTTCACCATGAAGGGCCTCATCACTGTCCAATTCTCCAGAGAGGAAGTTTGCCTGTTCCTCCAGTGTGAGGGGAGAGGTTGTTCAGCACCACTTCCCAAGAGGACTCGACATCTTGAATGAGGGAGTCTGAAAATGAAAAGGGAAGAAGGCAATGGTAAATCTGGGCAATTACCACATAACAAATGAAGGAACAAGTATTAAGGGAAAAAAGGGGAAAAACCAAACCTAAATTTTCGATGGTCACAGTTTCTCCAGTTGTGTCGGTAGACGGAGCACAGGAGGGTGTTACACTGGCTGAAGAAACTGCAAAAATATAAATATCCATTTAGAACTTGCTCAATATATATATATATATGTATATATATATATATATATATATATATATATATATATATATATATATATATATATATATATATATATATAATGAATGCAACTACTGATGAAAAAACAAACCAAACCAACCAGTGGCTGAATCTGGCTTTCGTTTCTCTCCAGCTCTACATCTTTTTGGCAGAGGTTGACCATCTTTGTGCTCATCAAGCCAAACACACGGCTTTGTGGATTTATTTGACCCTCCTTTTGTGTGTCCATGCTGATCCACCTAAACAAACAATTGAGCCACACAGTAAACCACCACCCACAAGAACCTGGCTGTGGTCCTGTACTGTACTGACAGATCTAGAAAAGCCTTTCTACATTAAAAAGAAAAGAAAGTGAAATATTTTGACAGAATATTGAATGAAATGCTCACTGGCTCTAACAGCTTAGCATTAGAGCCTGTAGGTAGTTTTGCACCTTGATACTTCTTCCCTGCGATATCTTAAAGTCTTTTAGAGTCTTAGACTTTGTAATTAGTATACATTCTCAACCACGGAGATAATGTTATTTACCTTGCACTCATCCAGGAACGCATCAACAAGGAATACGGCATCGTTGGGGTCAAGGTGATTCATGCTTCTTCTTCTTCCTCTTCCTCTTCTTCTCCTTTTCCTCCTTCTTCTTCTTCTCCTCCTCTGTGGGGTCATGACACGTCAAAACCCATCAATGATATCACACCACACAGGAAGATGAATACACAGAGGATCCGGTAGATTTCAAAATTAAACACAGCGAACAAATATCCGATCATAACTCCTCACTTTGTTAACATTAGTTTCTCCTGCTGCCATGGAATGATGTGTTGATCAGCAAATCAACCTCAGATGCAATGCATGTAGTGGGCGAGGGTTTGATCCGTCAGAAGGAGCGAAATCGTGGAAATATGGAGTCTGGGGCCACAGCTATACTAGGTGATAGCAGCGTCCATAGCAACCAACTGTGCAACACCTCTGAGTAACAAAAAACACAGCAATGTAAAACATAAAAAGTATACACTGCTATGATTCTGTTAGGGAGTATAATCAAACGGATGGTATGTCACAATATGAACAGTATCAAAATCTGTAATCCACAGAACAGGGAACATGTCCAAGAAGTGGAGCATGCAAATCTGTAAATATTTATGATTTCCTGAAGTTAACTCTACAAAAGTTACTAAAACACAGTAGCAGGAATAAAAACCTGTTTCATTTCAAATCTGCATGTCTACACATAACCTTTAAACTTTTACAAATCAGATTATGGTCAGTTAAATGCTTTTTGCATTGTTCCCTTGAAACAGCCTTACTGTTCTTTCCAAAGCAACCAGACTGCATTTCAAGAAACGTATTTTTTAACTGTAAACCAAACTTCAACCAAACTTCACCAACACACATATCACCGAAATTATTCAGTTTGATATGTTGAGTTCAATTAAAATGAAAAATATTCTGCTTCTACGTGCCGTCTTCCCCCACTGCTTCTGTTAGCATCCCTTGCTCACTCATTACTTTGATTTTCATAACACACGTAAAAGACAACACAAAATGGGTTTGCTTACGAACATTTACAGTGTACTGAGTTTGAAGAAATGTGTTTTTACAAATAAAGTCCACTCTTTCTGCCTAGCAAAAGATATCTTAAACGTCACATTAAACAGCAACATATTCCCAAAATGTAAAAATAATATAAATGTGTTTTACCTGAAACACCATTGTCGTCAGCTCGTCTTTGCACGTACACTTATAACACGCAGATGTGGTTTACAGTGGCGCGGTTTGTAGGGGCTGCGCATGCAGACGTGGTCTGTAGGGGCGTGGTTTGTAGCGGCTTTGGTGGCTGCAGTTTGGTACTAATGATTTTGTCTGAATCTCAATCTAAAAATGGCTGCTGTAAAAAAAAAGAAAAGAAAAAAAGCAGCCATTTTGAAAACACAGGCGTTACCAAGGACACTAATAACAGTTCTAACAGTTCCCAGTACCAAATGACCCATGGACCAGTACTGGTCCAAGGCCTGGTGGTTGGGGACCCCTGGGATAGAGAGTTTCCTCTGGTGCTGGGTCCATCTTCAGCAGCTGGTTTAAAAAATCTGGTGAGTTTTGGGATGCTCTTTAGTAGTTCTATTTCACTTCTTAATACATTTTTAAGAAGTGAAAAAGTAAAATGGCTGCTGTAAAATAAAACAGCCATTTTGAATCTCAAAATGGCTGTTGTACAAAAGGCAGCCATTTTGAATCTTTGTTGTACAAAAGGCAGCCATTTTGAGATTCACAAAACATTCTAAACAGTTCAAATGAATCTCAAAATGGCTGCTGTGAAAACATTCTAAACAGTTCAAAATGGCTGCTTGTTCCAGCAGCCATTTTGAACAGTTTAGCACTTGGATTTAGAACTGTTATTAGTGTCCTTGGTAACGCCTGTGTTTTCAAAATGGCTGCTTTTTTTTTACAGCAGCCATTTTGTGGAGAAGGATCTAGCTGCAGCCAGAGCCGCTACAAACCACGCCCCCTGCAAACCACGTAGAGGCCCACAGCACTTAGAAAGTAAACCCAAAGGAAACAAAGCAATAATGGGAGCAATTTGAACAACTTTAACGGTTGATTGACAACATTAAATGTCTTTCAATGCAAGCAATGCGCTTGAAACAATACATTTATACAAAAACAGAAAGTAATGTAATTAAAGATTATATAGGACTGCAGATTTATATACAAGTATATTTATATTATTATTATACTAATGCAGGGGTGGGCAAACGTTTTGATTCGTGGGCCACAATGGATTCTAAAATTTGACAGAGGGGCCAGACCAGGAGCAGATGGACGGAGTGTTTTGGAAACCATTGGAGAAAAAAATACATATGATGGGATATGGAGAAAAAATTTTTTCAAATGAAAATGAACAAAAGCATTACAACAAAATATCTGTCTTTGACGCCCCACAGAATTGAGCTATTTATTGAAATGAGTCTGAAAACACAGAAAATGAAATGAATAAAATACAACTTATTTATCACTAACAAGTTCTATTTTAAAGCACTGAAAGTTCTGTTATCCTTCATGATATCATCATCATCACTCTCCTCCTGACTGTCTTTAGAGTTAGTTTTGTTGTGGCGATTCTCAGGATGGATCTCAGGTGTTGGTCTGTTAACTTGGATCTGTGGCTGGCTTTGTTGATGTTCATGACACTGAAGGTCTGTTCACACACGTAGGTCGAGCCGAACAACGCCAGCATCTTCTGCGCTGTCCTCCGGAGATTTGGAAACGCAGCTTCATTGAGTGAAGCATAAAAGTCATTCAGTTTCAGGGAGTTTAACTTCTCTTTTAAGACTGGGTCGGACTGAAGGTCGATCAGTTGGAGCTGCAGCTCCTCTGGAGCTGTTTCGGGGTCTTGTGACAGAGGATAGGCCACCAACTGAAGTGACTTGTCAATCTTTTCAAAATCTGAAAACCGACGGCAGAATTCTCCGTGCAGCGCATCCAGTGACTCGCTGTATTTCTTCACTTTTGCTCCGGCCTCTTTCAGCGTGGTTAGTGTGGGAAAAGGAGTGAATGACTTGTTTAATATTTGCCTGGAGAGTAAAGCCAGCTTGGATTTAAAGGCTTTCACGTTTGTGTACATGTCGTGCACAAACTGATCCTTCCCCTGTAGTTTCATGTTGAGCTCGTTCAAGTGTGAAAATACGTCCACAGCAAACGCAAAGTCACAAAGCCAGCTCTTGTTGCTCAGCTCAGGAAATTCATCAGCCTTCTCCAGGCGCTCCAAAAATGCACCACTCTCCTCTTTCAGCTCCCACACTCGTTTCAACATATTTTGGATGACAGCAGACACCCGGTCAAACAAATCCTCTCCCCGCGTTTGTCCTTTCAGAGACTCCATTGTCAAAAACTCCTCCGTTATTTCAAAAGTGTCGTTGAGGAGCTGAGCAGTGTCTTTGACATCGTTGCTTTCATCCAGTGCTTACGAATATAATGTGAACTCCGCCTTTTTATTTAAATTGCTGCTGATATCTTCATCTATTAGTTCCACACGGCCAGTCACTGTCCGGCGTGATGAAGTGATTTTTTCAAATTTGTCTTTGCTCTCCGGGCACAAAATACCTGCTGTCTCCACCATACATTCTTTTAAAAATTGGCCTTCACACAGAGGTTTGCTGGCCTTTGCTATTTGGAATGAAAGCATCAAACTGGCCTTGGTACTTGACTCTTGAATGGCAGTTTGCCGGTGAAAAAAGTTTTGTTGAGCAAGTAAATTAGCTGCCAACTTCTGAGCAGCAGCTTCCCGTTCTTTTGTTGACAGCTTGCTAGCATAGTTAGCGTGCTTTGTGGCAAAGTGACGGCAAATATTCTATTCTTTAAAAACCGCCACAGTTTCTTGGCATGTCAGGCATACAGCAGATGATCGGTGTTCAGTGAGAAAATATTTAGTTGTCCACTCCTTTGTGAACACTCGACATTCTCTGTCCACTTTCCTTTTCTTAGGTCCGCTCATCTTTACAGAAGGGCTGATGGGTAAAGTGCAAACGTGGAGTAATACGCTGCACCTCAACAAAGTCAATGTATCGAATGTGCCATCTAGTGGGAAAACATCAAAACTGCATGGAAAATAAAACATTAACAAAGTTTATTCATTTAATTTTTTCAAGTTCAGTGGGCCAGATTAAAACATTTAACAGGCCGCATATGGCCCGCGGGCCAGAGTTTGCCCATGCCTGTTATAGCCCGTCCGAGCGGTTCATGCCAGGCTCGAATCAAACCCACCACTGATGACGAATGTCATCAAAAGATGCAGGTGTCAAAGCTGTGTTGACAGGAAAGAGGCAGACTAGAAAACCACAAAACAAACTGGGGCAGTGCGGGCGGGGCATCAAGGCCACCGTGGCCTGAGGGCAGAGATTTGTTTCAAGGGCACAAGGCCAAATCATAAGGGCCATGGCCCTCGTGGCCCTCGTGAAATTCCTGCCCTTACAGAACTGACTAACCCTAACCCTTATATTTATAATGCAAGATGTAACAGCAACAACTTTCATGATGATGACAGGATGTCCTTTTTTGGTTTGCTGCTCAGTAATGAGCAGGATGTTCCTGATCCAAATGATACTTCTCTAATCTGTCTCTCCTGTCCTTGGACTACTGCATTACATGCAAAAGACAAGATACTTCTGTGTCAGGAGCCTGGATCATGAGTTAGAAACTAAGTCCCGACTCCTGCAACATTTTGTTCATAAATCCAATCTTATCTTCCAAGGACGACTCTGGAACCCATCAGGGTTGAGTGTAGCATAGGTTTTATTCTCCTCACAGAAAATACAACCGGTTTTCGTTCATGAAGGAAAGCGTATTTACAGCTCAGAACATCGTCTTTTATGATGGAAAAATCAGAACATTTTATTCTCCTTCAATAAAATAATTGTATCCCAGTCACGTGTTTCTCCAAAATCCAATCTGCTTTTTTGGGCCGGGTTTTCCAAACTTACTAGCATAGCATTTTTCACATTCCCTGATACAGCATGTGCTCACCCCGCCCCTACCTTGTTGAACTTTATTTCAACTCTACAGCCACGCGACTTTTTAGGCCTTTCCTTATGCACTTTCTTATCTAATCTTCACCAAAGTTTCACCTGTCATGCTGCGCATCTTTAGAAAGTAAATATAAAAAATATTCCATGATTATCTGCTCCTCACACTTGTGGATTCACTCTAATAAAGGTTTATAGTGGCGAGTCATACACCCCCCCCCCCTTTTTGTGGAGAACACGCGACTCTTGGCTGCGAGATCAAAAACACACCCTCGTGGCTCTTAGCTGTGCGCTCAAACTCCCCCCTCTAAGTTTTGGCTGCAAGTGTATTGCTCACATCCTCACTTCATACCCCTAGTCTACGACTAAAGAGTTAATAGTCCCAACCTAAAACACTACTAAATAACATACTGTTGTATATTCTTAAAAACATGCATTATAAGTTTAACAGAAACATGCAACTATATACTTAACATTATGACATAAATGATGAAAGGATTTTAACCTACATACCAACACAAACTTATACCAAAGCCCAATACACACACACACACACGCACACAGACACAATATGAGTTAAAACATCTGAAACCCCAGTATAATCCTAATTTTTGTAATAATCATCACTGTTATCACTATTGTTTTACCTTCTGTAAATCCTGTGCTTATCTTCTGTCAGACTTGTTTACTTTGTTTGACCAGTTTGGAATTCAGAACCAGAATCTGATGACATCATAGTTCTGTTGCTTTGATCTTGGCTGTGGCTCCGCCTCCAGGACCTGCCTGCCTATGAGAGTGAGTGATTTCAAAAACTTAGTTGGTGACTTAATGTTATTATTGTAGTTGCAGTAGTAGTAGTAGTAGTAGAAGTAGTGGTAATAGTAGTAATAGTAGTAGTAGTAGTAGTATTAGTAGTAATAGTATTACTAGTAGTAGTAGTAGTAGTAATAGTAGTAGTAGTAGTAGTACGGATGGCCATGGACAGGAACTGTCTCCAATACCTCCCTGACCACGCCAGGAAGACCACCCATCACCTCCTCCAGAAGCTTCTCTATGTAATGTGGTGGTAATGTAGTGTGCACATATAATACTGTATTTCCCCTCTGTGTCCCCCAGTCTTTTTTATGTCATAGCAGGTGTTGTATCTTCTGTGGTGATGCAGTCGAAGATGTTTGAAGAGAGAGTCTGCCGACACTGTCTTAGTTGTATAACAAGTTTATTACAATAAGTTCAGTATCGTGGCAAGTAACACGTTACTTGGAGAGCCCTCGGCCGAATTGAGAGACTCTCTGGAATTATACAGAGGAAGCCCTTATATACCATGGAGGCCACATGCATCCTCAAACAAACAGTTGAGATGGAATGTTGAGACAGAGGTAAAAGAGATTCAACTGGATACCCCCAGTCAAATGACCCCCCAACCTTTGACCCAGTCTTCCTCTCTGTCACAGGAAAGTCAACCTTCCTGCTGACCCAGTCTTCCTCCAGCTACTTATCTTAAAGTCCAGATGGCCTTACATGGGACTCACACCGGGCACGTAACGGCAGCGTTACGGCAGCGCAGCGAACTAGCCGTATTCACGCAAAAGAAGTAGTAGAGAAGTATAGAAGTATAAAAGAAACAACAACAACAAACAGCTAACTTTGCTTCTCCGGCGTGGGAGAGATTATAAAAAGGATCTGTTGTGTCATAAATTATTGTCTGCTGTTCCACTTCAACAATTAGTCTCTCGTTGTTCATGCTGAGACTCTTTGATTGATTGACAGTTGACCTGGTGCCACCGGTCATAACGTAATGTGGACGTGAAGCTGTGACAGGCGTCACGAACTGCATATTGTGTTTTATTTTGAAAGGGGGCGGGAGTTTATTACACTGATTCTGAGTCAGATTTCCTGTCTGGTGCAATCTGCTCTGTTGAAATTGACGCGGTTTAGCAACGGCTCGTGTCAGAAATAGAAGTGCTACAGAAAGATAGCGCTGCGGAGCGGAGAGACGCTTCTGGGACGCTGCTGAGACGTTCCGCAGCGCGCCCGGTGTGAGTGGTCTCATTGATTATAATGGCAGTGATCAGCAACGGCTGACGCGACGCAGCCGTAACGCGCCGCTGACGTCCCCGGTGTGAGTTGGGCTTTAGAGTAACAGATAAGACAGACTACACAGATAAGTGTTTCATTGCAGATCATACATATATATCAGGGGTATTCAATTACAAGTCCCCAAGGTCCGGTTATTACATTTTGCCCAAGTAGAAGGTCCGAGCGAAAGTCATGGCCACATTTTTAAAAAGTAACTAATTGTTTAAGTTTTTACTTAAAATGCGAGATATTAGACACATATTCAATCTCTTATCATAAATAAAAGTAGTCCCAGGCAATCAAATACGTTTAAGGTTTTTATTTCAAGTCAACCAAAAGGGAATCCTCAGAATAAAATAAATAATAGAGCAAGCTGAGTGGACTTCCTTTTTTCTATAATGCAACAGTCCCATGCTTGAATAACTGAAGGCCTCTTCAAGTGAAAAAAACTGAACTTCATTTTTCATAAAACATTTTTCTTTGAACTGTCCTTTCTTTCTTAATTGAAGCCTTCTTCATGTAAAGAAAAAAGTAAACTCAGGAAAAATGAACAAACAAGTGCAAAACATTTTTCATGGAACTCTCCTTCTTATTCTTGAACTTTTTCATCTTTCATCTTTTTCTTCTTTTTTTGCTTCAATGGGAGAAATGGGCATGTGGCTGACCTGCCAGGAGTTTAAATCTGGGTTGAAACGGAGTTAATGCCATTCTCATGCTGACATGTAGGTGTTCATTGGTGAGCCTGGATCGGTGCTTGTTTCTGATGATGTTCATAGTTGAAAATGCTGATTCACAGCTGTAAGTTGATCCAAACATTGTCAGTGTGTGCAGTGCAACTCTGGTAAGACCAGGGAACACACCCTTAGGGACAGTCTGCAACCAGAAAGTAGATGGATCATTTATCTGAAAATGCTCTTTTAATGCAGCATTTCCTTTGCAGATCAATGAGTTCAAGCTGCAGAGATCCTGCTTGTGCCCACTTGAATGCCTGACTCGCCTCCTTTGAAAATAATCTGACATCGCTGATGAGGAAGGGATTTTGAATAAGCAGGAGGAGCTGCTGCCCAAGGTGAAAGTTGTTGAATCTGTCACTGAAATTTCTGACCAGCTTGTCAGTGAAGGCAACATAGGAAGACAGATCTCTCTCAGCCTGACACTGTTCATGCAGTGTTGGAAAATGCTCCAACTCTCCATCAAGATCCTGTTTGAAAAGGTCCAGCTTTCTCTGGAAACATCGAACTGCCGACATCATATCTATGGGAGAACTACAATTGAACAGGGGGCATATGAATGCTAAAATACTGAACACGTGTTCATCATCCATGGGTGGACTTCAACCAACAACCTCTTGGCTTTGCTCGATTGTGCCACAGATACATACCTTGCTTTACATTGGGCATTTTTTGCTTGTTGAGTTTCACAGAAATATTTGAATGACATAAAATTTGCTTTTTAGAGACCTGTACAACCTTTGAGTCACCTGGATACAAACCACCAATGTCTCAGTTAAAACCCAAGCTTGCTGGACATTTGCTTTAGGGTAATCACGAATACTTAGCAGTACCTTGGCTTGACATTTTGAAGTTGTCAAAATCAAAATCAGTTAAAAGTCAAAATCCAATGTCTTAATCTTAAATGTATAATTAAAGCGTTTCCAAGGATTTCCAGAGGTTGTCCTTAATAACTGAATGGTCCATGGCTGTGAGTGGACTCAGAGTGAGTGGACAACAAAAGACAGAAAAGCTGTATAAGTATATCTTTTTTTTTTTTTTTAAGATTTTTTTTATGCCTTTAATGATAGTACAGCTGAAGATAGACAGGAAGCAGGGGACAGAGAGAGGGCGAGTGACACGCAATAAATAGGCGTCCGATGCGGGAGTCGAATCGGAGCCAGCTGCAGCGAGGACTGTAGCCTCCACACATGGGGCAGCTGCTTAACCCACTACGCCATGGGCCGCCCCATATAAGTATATCTTTGTCACAAAAGCATGATATCATCAGCAGCATTACTGTAGCATCCTGACAGGTTAAGTTATGATGTATGTCAGATTAGACAATTCAAGAAATTGGTTTGCATGATATGTTGGTTGGTGTTCGTATGGTCCAAAAAAAACACCGCACATTAGACAACAGTAAACTTACACTTTTGAGGTGAAGTCGTGCTCGATCGGGAGGTGGAGACATAAGACACAAGATGTGTATTCGCCCGGATTGGGATCAAAGTGATCCATTATTCGGATTATCCTGATCCAGATTAAAAGTTTTGGAACACTGGGCCCTGAAGTTCAGCTCGTTCTGGGTAAATTATGAAATTAGCATTCAGACAAAAGAAGCAGCAGAATCACGTTTCACTCCTGGATGCCATGTGATGGCTGTAACTGTAGAGTCTGTGAGTCGCTTGGAGGTCAACTCGTTCTGGGTATAGTCCAACAGGGGCTCAGATGAACATTTGTTTCTCAAGAAACATCTCAAGGTAGAACACACTTTCATCATCCCTAGGTGGGCTTGAACCACAAACCTCTTGGTTAACAGCTGACTGCGCCACAGAGACATTTTCTGTGTTGTTTTCCTACCAAGTCAGCTCTTTCTCCAGTCGCTTCCATTGAACTTAAAAAGTGAATTGTCAGGGTCAACAAAAGAGGTCAAGGACATTGCAGCTTTAGGGGAATCACGACTGGTTACCATTGAAATGGCTTGACATTTTTCAGTCGATCTTGTTGCACTTGCACGTGCTTCAGATGAATCCCACTTGGTTACCAGTGAACTGTCAAACATTTTTAAGTTGCCTTGGTTGAACTTGACATTAGAGTGCTTTCCATCGTAGGAGATGATACGCTAGCATAAGAGACCTCAGAAACAGGACCACCAATGAAATTAGCATTCAAATAAAAGAAGCAGCAGAATCAGACTTCACGACTGGATGCCATGCAGTGTGAGGCTATGAGTCACCTACACTTTTGAGGTGAAGTCGTGCTCGATTGGGAGACGGAGACACAAGATTTGGAAATCTGTATTCGCCCAGATCGGGATCAAAGTGATCCATTATTCGGATTATCCTGATCCAGATTAAAAGTTTTGGAATACTGGGCCCTGGAGTTCAGCTCGTTCTGGGTAAATTATGAAATTAGCATTCACACAAAAGGAGCAGCAGAATCTTGTTTCACTCCTGGATGCCATGTGATGGCTGCAACTGTAGAGTCTGTGGGTCACCTAGAGGTCAGCTTGTTCTGCATACAGTCCAACTGTGGCCCACTTGAACTTTTATTTCTCGAGAAACATCTCGAAGTAGAAGACAATTTCATCGTTCCTGGGTGGGCTTGAACCACCAAGCTCTCGGCTAACAGCGGAGAACAGCCGATTGCGCCACAGAGAGATGCCTTCATAATCCTTGCATGGACTTGGTGCTTTAGAGGAATCACAGTTGGTTACCAGTGAACTGGCTTGACATTTTTAAGTTGCCTTGGTTGAACTTGACATAAGAGTGCTTTCCATCATAGGAGATGATGCGCTAGCATAGGTAAGGTAGCTTCAGCTAGCCATCCTCCGGTAGTTCCCAAGCAGCCGGGACACTGGGTGACTGCACGAGGGAGGCGTAGCTACAAACTGAAGCTCACGTTACACCACCAACTGGTCCACAGCTCAGTGACATGACAGCTCAGTGACATCACAGCTCAGTGACATCACAGCTCAGTGACATCACACCTCAATGACACCACAGCCTGTGACCTCACACCTCTCTGACATCACACTTCTCTGACATCACAGCTCAATGACATCACAACTCAGTGACATCATACCTCAGTGACATCATAGCCAGTGACATCACACCTCAGTGACATCACAGGTCTTTCACATCACACCTATGTGAAATCACAGCTCTGTGACATCACACCTCTCTGACATCACACCTCTGTGACATCACAGCCTGTGACGTCACACCTCTCTGATATCACAGCTCAGTGACATCACACCTCTGTGACATCACACCTCTGTGACATCAAAGCTCTGTGACAATACACCTATGTGACATCACACCTCTGTGACATCACAGCTAAGTGACATAACACCTCTGTGACATCACAGCTCTGTGACATCAGAGGTCTGTGACATCACACCTCAGTGACATCACAGCCTGTGGCATCACAGCTCTGTGACATCACACCTCTGTGACATCACAGCTCAGTGACATCACAGCTCATCACACCTCTGTGACATCACACCTCAGTGACATCACAGGTCTTTGACATCACACCTATGTGACATCACAGCTCAGTGACATCACACCCATGTGACATCACAGCTCTGTGACATCACAGCTCTGACATCACAGCTCTGTGACATCACACCTCAGTGACATCACAGCTCAGTGACATCTCACCTCAGTGACATCAAAGGTCTTTGACATCACAGCTCTATGGCATCACACCTCTGTGACATAACACCTCTGTGACATCACAGCTCTGTGACATCAGAGGTATGTGACATAACACCTCAGTGACATCACAGCCTGTGACATCACAGCTCTGTGACATCACAGCTCAGTGACGTCACACCTCAGTGACATCACAGCTCAATGACAGCACACCTCTGTGACATCACACCTCAGTGACATCACACCTCTGTGACATCACACCTATGTGACATCACAGCTCAGTGACATCACAGCTCTGTGACATCACAGCCTGTGACTTGACACCTCTCTGACATCACACCTCAGTGACATCACACTTCTGTGACATCACAGCTCAGTGACATCACACCTCAGTGACATCACAGCTCAATGACATCACACCTCTGTGACATCACAGCTCACTGACATCACACCTATGTGACATCACAGCTCTGTGACATCAGAGGTATGTGACATCACACCTCAGTGACATCATAGCCAGTGACATCACACCTCAGTGACATCACAGGTCTTTCACATCACACCTATGTGAAATCACAGCTCTGTGACATCACACCTCTCTGACATCACACCTCTGTGACATCACAGCCTGTGACGTCACACCTCTCTGATATCACAGCTCAGTGACATCACACCTCTGTGACATCACAGCTAAGTGACATAACACCTCTGTGACATCACAGCTCTGTGACATCAGAGGTCTGTGACATCACACCTCAGTGACATCACAGCCTGTGGCATCACAGCTCTGTGACATCACACCTCTGTGACATCACAGCTCAGTGACATCACAGCTCATCACACCTCTGTGACATCACACCTCAGTGACATCACAGGTCTTTGACATCACACCTATGTGACATCACAGCTCAGTGACATCACACCCATGTGACATCACAGCTCTGTGACATCACAGCTCTGACATCACAGCTCTGTGACATCACACCTCAGTGACATCACACCTCTGTGACATCACACCTATCTGACATCACAGCTCTGTGACATCACAGCCTGTGACTTGACACCTCTCTGACATCACACCTCAGTGACATCACACTTCTGTGACATCACAGCTCAGTGACATCACACCTCAGTGACATCACAGCTCAATGACATCACACCTCTGTGACATCACAGCTCACTGACATCACACCTATGTGACATCACAGCTCTGTGACATCAGAGGTATGTGACATCACACCTCAGTGACATCACAGCCTGTGACATCACAGCTCAGTGACATCACACCTCAGTGACATCACAGCCTATGACATCACATCTGTCTGACATCACACCTCTTTGACATCACACCTCTGTGGCATCACACCTCAGTGACAACACAGCCTGTGACGTCACAGCTCTCTGACATCACACTTCTGTGACATCACACCTCTGTGACATCACACCTCAGTGACAACACAGCCTGTGACGTCACAGCTCTCTGACATCACACTTCTGTGACATCAGACCTCAATGACAACACAGCCTGTGACCTCACACCTCTCTGACAACACACCTCAGTGACATCACAGCTCTGTGACATCACACCTCTGTGACATCACAGCTCTGTGACATCAGAGGTCTGTGACATCACAGCCTGTGACATCACAGCTCTGTGACATCACACCTCTGTGACATCACAGCTCAATGACACCACACCTCTGTGACATCACACCTCAGTAACATCACAGCCTGTGACATCACAGCTCTGTGACATGAGAGGTCTGTGACATCACAGCCTGTGACATCACAGCTCACTGACATCACACCTATGTGACATCACAGCTCTGTGAAGTAACGTGACATCAGATGTCTGTGACATCACACCTCAGTGACATCACAGCCTGTGACATCAAACCTCTGTGACATCACAGCTCTGTGACATCACAGCTCTGTGACATCACAGCTCAATGACATCACACCTCTGTGACGTCACACCTCTCTGACATCACACCTCAGTGACATCACACCTCAGTGACATCACAGCTCTGTGACATCACACCTCAGTGACATCACAGGTCTTTGACATCACACCTATGTGACATCACAGCTCAGTGACATCACAGCTCAATGACATCACACCTATGTGACATCACAGCTCTATGACATCAGAGGTATGTGACATCACACCTCAGTGACATCACAGCCTGTGACATCACAGCTCTGTGACATCACAGGTCACTGACATCACACCTATGGGACATCACAGCTCTGTGACATCACAGCTCAGTGACATCACACCTCAGTGACATCACAGCTCTGTGACATCACACCTCTGTGACATCACACCTCAGTGACAACACAGCCTGTGACGTCACAGCTCTCTGACATCACACTTCTGTGACATCAGACCTCAATGACACCACAGCCTGTGACCTCACACCTCTCTGACATCACACCTCAGTGACATCACAGCTAAGTGACATAACACCTCTGTGACATCACAGCTCTGTGACATCAGAGGTCTGTGACATCACAGCTCTGTGACATCAGAGGTCTGTGACATCACAGCCTGTGACATCACAGCTCTGTGACATCACACCTCTGTGACATCACAGCTCAATGACATCACACCTCTGTGACATCACACCTCAGTAACATCACAGCCTGTGACATCACAGCTCTGTGACATCAGAGGTCTGTGACATCACAGCTCACTGACATCACACCTATGTAACATCACACCTCAGTAACATCACAGCCTGTGACATCACAGCTCACTGACATCACACCTATGTGACATCACAGCTCTGTGAAGTAACGTGACATCAGATGTCTGTGACATCACACCTCAGTGACATCACAGCCTGTGACATCACACCTCTGTGACGTCACACCTCAGTGACATCACAGGCCTTTGACATCACAGCTCTATGGCATCACACCTCTGTGACATAACACCTCTGTGACATCACAGCTCTGTGACATCAGAGGTATGTGACATAACACCTCAGTGACATCACAGCCTGTGACATCACAGCTCTGTGACATCACAGCTCACTGACATCACACCTATGTGACATCACAGCTCTGTGACATCACAGCTCAGTGACGTCACACCTTAGTGACATCACAGCTCAATGACAGCACACCTCTGTGACATCACACCTCAGTGACATCACACCTCTGTGACATCACACCTATGTGACATCACAGCTCAGTGACATCACAGCTCAGTGACATCACAGCCTGTGACATCACAGCTCACTGACATCACACCTATGTGACATCACAGCTCTGTGGCATCACAGCTCAGTGACATCACAACTCAGTGACATCACAGCTCTGTGACATCACACCTCAGTGACATCACAGGTCTTTGACATCACACCTATGTGACATCACAGCTCAGTGACATCACTGCTCAATGACATCACACCTCTGTGACATCACAGCTCACTGACATCACACCTCAGTGACATCACAGCTCAGTGAAATCACAGCTCAGTGACATCACAGCTCTGTGACATCACACCTCAGTGACTTCACAGCCTGTGACATCATACCTCTGTGACATCACATCTCAGTGACATCACACCTCTGGGACATCACACTTCTGTGACATCACACCTCAGTGACATCACAGCTCAATGACATCAGACCTCTGTGACATCACACCTCAATGACATCACAGCTCTGTGACATCACAGCTCAATGACATCAGACCTCTGTGACATCACACCTCACTGACATCACACCTATATGACATCACAGCTCTGTGGCATCACAGCTCAGTGACATCACAACTCAGTGACATCACAGCTCTGTGACATCACACCTCAGTGACATCACAGCCTGTGACATCACAGCTCTGTGACATCACAGCTCACTGACATCACACCTATATGACATCACAGCTCTGTGGCATCACAGCTCTGTGACATCACAGCTCACTGACATCACACCTATGTGACATCAGAGGTATGTGACGTCACACCTATGTGACATCACAGCTCAATGACATCAGACCTCTGTGACATCACACCTCAGTGACATCACAGCTCTGTGACATCACAGCTCAGTGACATCACACCTCAGTGACATCACAGCCTATGACATCACATCTCTCTGACATCACACCTCTCTGACATCACACCTCAGTGACATCACACCTCTGTGACATCACAGCTCTGTGACAATACACCTATGTGACATCACAGCTCTGTGACATCAGAGGTCTGTGACATCACACCTCAGTGACATCACACCTCTGTGACATTACAGCTCAGTGACATCACAGCTCAATGACATCACAGCTGTGTGACATCACACCTCAGTGACATCAGAGGTCTGTGACATCACACCTATGTGACATCACAGCTCTGTGACATCACAGCTCTGTGACATCACAGCTCAATGACATCACACCTCTGTGACGTCACACCTCTCTGACATCACACCTATGGGGCATCACAGCTCTGTGACATCACAGCTCAGTGACATCACACCTCAGTGACATCACAGCTCAATGACATCACACCTGTGTGACATCACACCTCAGTGACATCAGAGGTCTGTGACATCACACCTATGTGACATCACAGCTCTGTGACATCACAGCTCTGTGACATCACAGCTCAATGACATCACACCTCTGTGACGTCACACCTCTCTGACATCACACCTATGGGGCATCACAGCTCTGTGACATCACAGCTCAGTGACATCACACCTCAGTGACATCACAGCTCAATGACATCACACCTGTGTGACATCACACCTCAGTGACATCAGAGGTCTGTGACATCACACCTATGTGACATCACAGCTCACTGACATCACACCTATGTGACATCACAGCTCTGTGGCATCACAGCTCAGTGACATCACATCTCAGTGACATCACAGCTCAGTGACATCACAGCTCAATGACATCACACCTCTGTGACATCACAGCTCACTGACATCACACCTATGTGACATCACAGCTCTGTGACATCACACCTGTGTGACATCACACCTCAGTGACATCAGAGGTCTGTGACATCACACCTATGTGACATCACAGCTCTGTGACATCACAGCTCAATGACATCACACCTCTGTGACGTCACACCTCTCTGACATCACACCTCAGTGACATCACAGCCTGTGACATCACAGCTCTGTGACATCACAGCTCTGTGGCATCACAGCTCAGTGACTTCACAACTCAGTGACATCACAGCTCTGTGACATCACACCTCAGTGACATCACAGGTCTTTGACATCACACCTATGTGACATCACAGCTCAGTGACATCACAGCTCAATGACATCACACCTCTGTGACATCACAGCTCACTGACATCACACCTCTGTGAAATCACAGCTCTGTGACAATACACCTATGTGACATCACACCTCTGTGACATCACACCTCTGTGACATTACAGCTCAGTGACATCACAGCTCAATGACATCACACCTGTGTGACATCACACCTCAGTGACATCAGAGGTCTGTGACATCACACCTATGTGACATCACAGCTCTGTGACATCACAGCTCAATGACATCACACCTCTGTGACGTCACACCTCTCTGACATCACACCTCAGTGACATCACAGCCTGTGACATCACAGCTCTGTGACATCACAGCTCACTGACATCACACCTATGTGACATCACAGCTCTGTGGCATCACAGCTCAGTGACATCACACCTCTGTGACATCACAGCTCACTGACATCACACCTATGTGACATCACAGCTCTGTGACATCAGAGGTATGTGACATCACACCTCAGTGACATCACAGCCTGTGACATCACAGCTCTGTGACATCACAGCTCACTGACATCACAGCTCTGTGACATCACAGCTCTGTGACGTCACACCTCTCTGACATCACACCTCAGTGACATCACACTTCTGTGACATCACAGATCTGTGACATCACACCTCAGTGACATCACAGGTCTTTGACATCACACCTATGTGACATCACAGCTCAGTGACATCACACCTCAGTGACATCACAGCCTGTGACATCACAGCTCTGTGACATCACAGCTCAGTGACATCACACCTATGGGACATCACAGCTCTGTGACATCACAGCTCAGTGACATCACAGCTCAATGACATCAGACCTCTGTGACATCACAGCTCTGTGACGTCACACCTCTCTGACATCACACCTCAGTGACATCACACTTCTGTGACATCACAGCTCTGTGACATCACACCTCAGTGACATCACAGGTCTTTGACATCACACCTATGTGACATCACAGCTCGGTGACATCACACCTCAGTGACATCACAGCTCAATGACATCACACCTCTGTGACATCACAGCTCACTGACATCACACCTATGTGACATCACAGCTCTGTGACATCAGAGGTATGTGACATCACACCTCAGTGACATCACAGCCTGTGACATCACAGCTCAGTGACATCACACCTCAGTGACATCACAGCCTATGACATCACATCTCTCTGACATCACACCTCTCTGACATCAGACCTCTGTGACATCACACCTCAATGACATCACAGCTCTGTGACATCACAGCTCAGTGACATCACACCTCAGTGACATCACAGCCTATGACATCACATCTCTCTGACATCACACCTCTCTGACATCACACCTCTGTGACATCACAGCTCTGTGACAATAGACCTATGTTACATCACACCTCTGTGACATCACACCTCAGTGACAACACAGCCTGTGACGTCACAGCTCTCTGACATCACACTTCTTTGACATCAGACCTCAATGACACCACAGCCTGTGACCTCACACCTCTCTGACATCACACCTCAGTGACATCACAGCTAAGTGACATAACACCTCTGTGACATCACAGCTCTGTGACATCAGAGGTCTGTGACATCACACCTCAGTGACATCACACCTCTGTGACATTACAGCTCAGTGACATCACAGCTCTGTGACATCACACCTGTGTGACATCACACCTCAGTGACATCAGAGGTCTGTGACATCACATCTATGTGACATCACACCTATGTGACATCACACCTCAGTGACATCACAGATCTATGACATCACACCTCTGTGAGGTCACACCTCTCTGACATCACACCTCAGTGACATCACACTTATGTGACATCACAGATCTATGACATCACACCTCTGTGACATCACAGCTCAATGACATCACACCTCAGTGACATCTCACCTCAGTGACATCACAGGTCTTTGACATCACAGCTCTGTGACAATACACCTATGTGACATCACACCTCTGTGACATCACACCTCAGTGACAACACAGCCTGTGACGTCACACCTCTCTGACATCACAGCTCAGTGACATCACACTTCTGTGACATCACAGCTCTGTGACATCACACCTCAGTGACACCACAGCCTGTCACCTCACACCTCTCTGACATCACGCCTCAGTGACATCACACCTCTGGGACATCACAGCTCAGTCACGTCACACCTCTCTGACATCACACTTCTGTGACATCACACCTCAGTGACATCACACGTCTGTGACATCACAGCTAAGTGACATCACACCTATGTGACATGACACCTATGTGACATCACCGCTAAGTGACATCACACCTCTGTGAGATCATTCTGGGTAAATTATGAAATTAGCATTGACAGAAAAGATGTAGCAGAATCACGTTTCACTCCTGGATGCCATGTGATGTAGAGTCTGTGCGTCACCTGGAGGTCAGCTCGTTCTAGGTACAGTGTCACTGTGGTTCACTTGAACTTCTGTCTCTGAAGTAACAGAGACAGAAGTTAGAACACAATTTCATCGTCCCTGGGTGGGCTTGAACCACCAACCTCTCGGTTAACAGCCGAGCGCGCTGGCCGACTGCGCCACAGAGACATACCTGCCTAAACCTTGCATGGACTTAAAGCTTTAGAGGAATCACAATTTGTGAATTCGCTTGGCGTTTTTAAGTTGCCTTGGTTGAACTTGACATAAGAGTGCTTTCCATCGTAGCTAGCTATCCTCCGGCAGTTCCCGAGCAGCCGGAACGCTGAGTGACTGCACGAGGGAGGGGTAGCCGCAAACTGAAGCCCACGGTACACCACAAACTGGTCCACAGCTCAGTGACATCCCAACTCAGTGACATCACAGCTCTGTGACATCACAGCTAAGTGACAATACACCTATGTGACATCACACCTCTCTGACATCACAGGTCAGTGACATCACACTTCTGTGACATCACACCTCAGTGACACCACAGCCTGTCACCTCACACCTCTCTGACATCACGCCTCAGTGACATCACACCTCTGGGACATCACAGCTCCGTCACGTCACACCTCTCTGACATCACACCTCTGTGAGATCACAGCTCAGTGACATCACACCTCTGTGACATCACATGCTGTGACATCACACCTATGTGACATCACAGCTCAGTGACATCACACCTATGTGACATCACAGCTCTGTGACATCACACCTCAGTGACATCACACCTATGTGACATCACACCTCTGTGACATCACACCTCAGTGACATCACAGGTCTTTGACATCACACCTATGTGACATCACAGCTCTGTGACATCACACATATGTGACATCACAGCTAAGTGACATCACACCTCTGTGACATCACTCCTCTGTGACATCACAGCTCTGTGACATCACAGCCTGTGACATCACACCTCTGTGACATCGTTCTGGGTAAATTATAAAATTAGCATTGACACAAAAGATGCAGCAGAATCATGTTTCACTCCTGGCTGCCAGTTGATGTAGAGTCTGTGAGCCACCTGGAGGTCAGCTAGTTCTGGGTACAGTCCAACTGTGGCTCACTTGAACTTCTGTCTCTGAAGTAACACGTCAAGGTAGAACACAATTTCATCGTCCCTGGGTGGGCTTGAACCACCAACTTCTCGGTTAACAGCCGAGCGCGCTGGCCGATTGCGCCACAGAGACATACCTGCCTAACCCTTGCACTAACCCTTGGACTTGGTGCTTTAGAGGAATCACATTTGGTTAGCAGTGAATTCGCTTGCCATTTTTAAGTTGCCTTGGTTGAACTTGACATAAGAGTGCTTTCCATCAAAGGAGATGATGCGCTAGCATAGGTAAGGTAGCTTCAGCTAGCCATCCTCCAGCAGTTCCCGAGCAGCCGGAACGCTGAGTGACTGCACGAGGGAGGGGTAGCTGCAAACTAAAGCCCACGGTACACCACCAACCGGTCCACAGCTCAGTGACACCACAGCTCAGTGAGATCACAGCTCTGTGACATCACAGCTCTGTGAAACACATCTCAGTGACATCACACCTCAGTGATATCACACTTCTGTGACATCACAGCTCAATGACATCACACCTCTGGGACATCACAGTTCAGGGACATCACAGCTCTCTGACATCACAGTTCAATAACATCACAGCTCAGTCACATCAGATCTCTGTGACGTCACACCTCTCTGATATCACACTTCTGTGACATCACAGCCTGTGACATCACAGCTCAGTGACATCACAGCCTGTGACATCACAGCCTGTGACATCACACCTCTCTGACATCACACCTCAGTGACATCACAGCTCAGTGAAATCACAGCTCAGTGACATCACAGCTCTGTGACATCACACCTCAGTGACTTCACAGCCTGTGACATCATACCTCTGTGACATCACATCTCAGTGACATCACACCTCTGGGACATCACACTTCTGTGACATTACAGCTCAGTGACATCACAGCTCAATGACATCACACCTGTGTGACATCACACCTCAGTGACATCAGAGGTCTGTGACATCACACCTATGTGACATCACAGCTCTGTGGCATCACAGCTCTGTGACATCACAGCTCTGTGACAATAGACCTATGTGACATCACACCTCTGTGACATCACACCTCAGTGACAACACAGCCTGTGACGTCACAGCTCTCTGACATCACACTTCTTTGACATCAGACCTCAATGACACCACAGCCTGTGACCTCACACCTCTCTGACATCACACCTCAGTGACATCACAGCTAAGTGACATAACACCTCTGTGACATCACAGCTCTGTGACATCAGAGGTCTGTGACATCACACCTCAGTGACATCACACCTCTGTGACATTACAGCTCAGTGACATCACAGCTCTGTGACATCACACCTGTGTGACATCACACCTCAGTGACATCAGAGGTCTGTGACATCACATCTATGTGACATCACACCTATGTGACATCACACCTCAGTGACATCACAGATCTATGACATCACACCTCTGTGAGGTCACACCTCTCTGACATCACACCTCAGCGACATCACACTTATGTGACATCACAGATCTATGACATCACACCTCTGTGACATCACAGCTCAATGACATCACACCTCAGTGACATCTCACCTCAGTGACATCACAGGTCTTTGACATCACAGCTCTGTGACAATACACCTATGTGACATCACACCTCTGTGACATCACACCTCAGTGACAACACAGCCTGTGACGTCACACCTCTCTGACATCACAGCTCAGTGACATCACACTTCTGTGACATCACAGCTCTGTGACATCACACCTCAGTGACACCACAGCCTGTCACCTCACACCTCTCTGACATCACGCCTCAGTGACATCACACCTCTGGGACATCACAGCTCAGTCACGTCACACCTCTCTGACATCACACTTCTGTGACATCACACCTCAGTGACATCACACGTCTGTGACATCACAGCTAAGTGACATCACACCTATGTGACATGACACCTATGTGACATCACCGCTAAGTGACATCACACCTCTGTGAGATCATTCTGGGTAAATTATGAAATTAGCATTGACAGAAAAGATGTAGCAGAATCACGTTTCACTCCTGGATGCCATGTGATGTAGAGTCTGTGCGTCACCTGGAGGTCAGCTCGTTCTAGGTACAGTGTAACTGTGGTTCACTTGAACTTCTGTCTCTGAAGTAACAGAGACAGAAGTTAGAACACAATTTCATCGTCCCTGGGTGGGCTTGAACCACCAACCTCTCGGTTAACAGCCGAGCGCGCTGGCCGACTGCGCCACAGAGACATACCTGCCTAAACCTTGCATGGACTTAAAGCTTTAGAGGAATCACAATTTGTGAATTCGCTTGGCGTTTTTAAGTTGCCTTGGTTGAACTTGACATAAGAGTGCTTTCCATCGTAGCTAGCCATCCTCCGGCAGTTCCCGAGCAGCCGGAACGCTGAGTGACTGCACGAGGGAGGGGTAGCCGCAAACTGAAGCCCACGGTACACCACAAACTGGTCCACAGCTCAGTGACATCCCAACTCAGTGACATCACAGCTCTGTGACATCACAGCTAAGTGACACCACAGCCTGTCACCTCACACCTCTCTGACATCACGCCTCAGTGACATCACACCTCTGGGACATCACAGGTCAGTGACATCACACTTCTGTGACATCACACCTCAGTGACACCACAGCCTGTCACCTCACACCTCTCTGACATCACGCCTCAGTGACATCACACCTCTGGGACATCACAGCTCCGTCACGTCACACCTCTCTGACATCACACCTCTGTGAGATCACAGCTCAGTGACATCACACCTCTGTGACATCACATGCTGTGACATCACACCTCTCTGATATCACACCTCAGTGACATCACAGCTCTGTGACATCACACCTATGTGACATCACAGCTCTGTGACATCACAGCTCTGTGACATCACACCTCAGTGACATCACACCTATGTGACATCACACCTCTGTGACATCACACCTCAGTGACATCACAGGTCTTTGACATCACACCTATGTGACATCACAGCTCTGTGACATCACACATATGTGACATCACAGCTAAGTGACATCACACCTCTGTGACATCACTCCTCTGTGACATCACAGCTCTGTGACATCACAGCCTGTGACATCACACCTCTGTGACATCGTTCTGGGTAAATTATAAAATTAGCATTGACACAAAAGATGCAGCAGAATCATGTTTCACTCCTGGCTGCCAGTTGATGTAGAGTCTGTGAGCCACCTGGAGGTCAGCTAGTTCTGGGTACAGTCCAACTGTGGCTCACTTGAACTTCTGTCTCTGAAGTAACACGTCAAGGTAGAACACAATTTCATCGTCCCTGGGTGGGCTTGAACCACCAACTTCTCGGTTAACAGCCGAGCGCGCTGGCCGATTGCGCCACAGAGACATACCTGCCTAACCCTTGCACTAACCCTTGGACTTGGTGCTTTAGAGGAATCACATTTGGTTAGCAGTGAATTCGCTTGCCATTTTTAAGTTGCCTTGGTTGAACTTGACATAAGAGTGCTTTCCATCAAAGGAGATGATGCGCTAGCATAGGTAAGGTAGCTTCAGCTAGCCATCCTCCGGCAGTTCCCGAGCAGCCGGAACGCTGAGTGACTGCACGAGGGAGGGGTAGCTGCAAACTAAAGCCCACGGTACACCACCAACCGGTCCACAGCTCAGTGACACCACAGCTCAGTGAGATCACAGCTCTGTGACATCACAGCTCTGTGAAACACATCTCAGTGACATCACACCTCAGTGATATCACACTTCTGTGACATCACAGCTCAATGACATCACACCTCTGGGACATCACAGTTCAGGGACATCACAGCTCTCTGACATCACAGTTCAATAACATCACAGCTCAGTCACATCAGATCTCTGTGACGTCACACCTCTCTGATATCACACTTCTGTGACATCACAGCCTGTGACATCACAGCTCAGTGACATCACAGCCTGTGACATCACAGCCTGTGACATCACACCTCTCTGACATCACACCTCAGTGACATCACAGCTCAGTGAAATCACAGCTCAGTGACATCACAGCTCTGTGACATCACACCTCAGTGACTTCACAGCCTGTGACATCATACCTCTGTGACATCACATCTCAGTGACATCACACCTCTGGGACATCACACTTCTGTGACATCACACCTCAGTGACATCACAGCTCAATGACATCAGACCTCTGTGACATCACACCTCAATGACATCACAGCTCTGTGACATCACAGCTCAATGACATCAGACCTCTGTGACATTACAGCTCAGTGACATCACAGCTCAATGACATCACACCTGTGTGACATCACACCTCAGTGACATCAGAGGTCTGTGACATCACACCTATGTGACATCACAGCTCTGTGACATCACAGCTCTGTGACATCACAGCTCTGTGACAATAGACCTATGTGACATCACACCTCTGTGACATCACACCTCAGTGACAACACAGCCTGTGACGTCACAGCTCTCTGACATCACACTTCTTTGACATCAGACCTCAATGACACCACAGCCTGTGACCTCACACCTCTCTGACATCACACCTCAGTGACATCACAGCTAAGTGACATAACACCTCTGTGACATCACAGCTCTGTGACATCACAGCTCAATGACATCACACCTCTGTGACATCACAGCTCACTGACATCACACCTATGTGACATCACAGCTCTGTGACATCACAGCTCTGTGACATCACACCTGTGTGACATCACACCTCAGTGACATCAGAGGTCTGTGACATCACACCTATGTGACATCACAGCTCTGTGACATCACAGCTCAATGACATCACACCTCTGTGACGTCACACCTCTCTGACATCACACCTCAGTGACATCACAGCCTGTGACATCACAGCTCTGTGACATCACAGCTCACTGACATCACACCTATATGACATCACAGCTCTGTGGCATCACAGCTCAGTGACTTCACAACTCAGTGACATCACAGCTCTGTGACATCACACCTCAGTGACATCACAGGTCTTTGACATCACACCTATGTGACATCACAGCTCAGTGACATCACAGCTCAATGACATCACACCTCTGTGACATCACAGCTCACTGACATCACAGCTCTGTGACATCACAGCTCTGTGACATCACAGCTCTGTGACGTCACACCTCTCTGACATCACACCTCAGTGACATCACACTTCTGTGACATCACAGCTCTGTGACATCACACCTATGTGACATCACAGGTCTTTGACATCACACCTCAGTGACATCACAGCTCAATGACATCACACCTCTGTGACATCACAGCTCACTGACATCACACCTATGTGACATCACAGCTCTGTGACATCAGAGGTATGTGACATCACACCTCAGTGACATCACAGCCTGTGACATCACAGCTCTGTGACATCACAGCTCAGTGACATCACACCTATGGGACATCACAGCTCTGTGACATCACAGCTCAGTGACATCACAGCTCAATGACATCAGACCTCTGTGACATCACAGCTCAGTGACATCACAGCCCGTGACATCACACGTCTGTGACATCACAGCTCAGTGACATCACGGCTCAGTGACATCACATCTCTGTGACGTCACACCTCTGTGACATCACAGCTGTGTGACATCACACCTATGTGACATCAGAGCTCAGTGACATCACACCTCTCTGACATCACACTTCTGTGACATCACACCTCAGTGACTTCACAGCCTGTGACATCATACCTCTGTGACATCACATCTCAGTGACATCACACCTCTGGGACATCACAGCTCAGCCACGTCACACCTCTCTGACATCACACCTATGTGACATCAGAGCTCAGTGACATCACACCTCAGTGACATCACAGCCTGTGACATCACAGCTCAGTGAAATCACAGATCAGTGACATCACAGCTCTGTGACATCACACCTCAGTGACTTCACAGCCTGTGACATCATACCTCTGTGACATCACACTTCTGTGACATCACACCTCAGTGACATCACACCTCAGTGACATCACAATTCAGTGACATCACACCTCAGTGATATCACACTTCTGTGACATCACAGCTCAGTGACATCACACCTCTGTGAAACACATCTCAGTGACATCACACCTCAGTGATATCACACTTCTGTGACATCACAGGTCAATGACATCACACCTCTGGGACATCACAGTTCAATAACATCACAGCTCAGTCACATCAGATCTCTGTGACGTCACACCTGTCTGACATCACACTTCTGTGACATCACAGCTCAGTGACATCACAGCCTGTGACATCACAGCCTGTGACATCACACCTCTCTGACATCACAGCTCAGTGACATCACACCTCTGTGACATCACACCTCTGTGACATCACAGCTAATTGACATCACACCTCTGTGACATCACAGCTCAGTGACATCACAGCCCGTGACATCACACGTCTGTGACATCACAGCTCAGTGACATCACATCTCTGTGACGTCACACCTCTGTGACAGACAGTTGCAGCCATCACATGGCATCCAGGAGTGAAACGTGATTGTGCTGCTTCTTTTGTGTGAATGATAATTTCACAATTTACCCAGAACGAGCTGAACTTCAGGGCCCAGTATCCCAAAACTTTTAATCTGGATCAGGATAATCCGAATAATGGATCACTTTGATCCCAATCTGGGCGAATACAGATCTTGTGTCTCCGCCTCCCGATCGAGCACGACTTCACCTCAAAAGTGTAAGTTTACTGTTGTCTAATGTGCAGTGGTTTTAGGACCATACGAACGCCAACCAACATATCATGCAAACCAACTTCTTGAATTGTCACCTAATTCAAACCAGGCCGTAGCGACCTCTAATTGAGCCATGACCATGCTAACGGTAGCTAACTTAGCTCCATTGACTTGTGTATTAAGTAGATAATGGGCTAACTTAACTCTTTAAACTAACTCCAACCTGTTCAGAGTTTATTAGTGTTACGTCATAGGCTCCATGTGCACAGACCAGGCTGCTGCAGTACTTTGGAAACATAACGTTACATGTACGAGTATGAACTATACGGTTCATTCAGAAGTGTCAGCATACTACAGTAATGCTGCTGATGATGTCATGCTTTTGTGACAAAGATTTACTTATACACCTTTTCTGTCTTCTGTTGTCCACTCACTCTGAGTCCACTCACAGCCATGGACCATTCAGTTATTAAGGACAACCTCTGGAAATCCTTGGAAACGCTTTAATTATACATTTAAGATTAAGTTATTGGATTTTGACTTTTGATTTTGACTTTGATTTTGACAACTTCAAAATGTCAAGCCAAGGTACTGCTAAGTATTCGTGATTACCCTAAAGCAAATGTCCAGCAAGCTTGGGTTTTAACTGAGACATTGGTGGTTTGTATCCAGGTGACTAGGTTGTACAGGTCTCTAAAAAGCAAATTTTATGTCATTCAAATATTTCTGTGAAACTCAACAAGCAAAAAATGCCCAAAATCAGAATGTCCCACCACAAACGATGAACACAGGCATCATGTGTAATTATATTTTAATCAATTCATTTTTATTTATATAGTGCCAAATCATCGCAACTCACAAATTTCCTCATGACACTTTCCATACAGATAAGGTCTAGACCGTGCTTTTCATATTATTTATTCCCTGCCTTACGTGCATATTGTCTGTATAATATCCTGTCAAAGACAATCAAGCAGAATGTATCAAGAATGTCCTTTATTAGAACGTTATTACAGAAGTGATTGAATCTAATCTCTAAATAAGAATTGTTTATTCATTTTCAAAGTCAGTACGATAGGTGTCTGAACTCAGATGGCCACCCAGATCATTAGGGTTCCAGGCACTGCAAAAAACCCACCAAAGCACTCCCAATTAAGTTTTGGTTCCAGATTAGAGCTTTAGTTGCTAGGGTCTGAGAGGAAGGTCTGCCCGGGTCGTCCAACAAGTTCCTGAGGATGCCATCTGTGTGTCGTCTGCTGCTATCTGAGTGTCAAGTCTGCATTAAAAAATACTCTCAGGTCAAATGAAGTGGCAAGAGTCAACCTGCTGAATGTTGTGTTCCAGTGATAGGTCAGTATCATGATACATCTCATCTAATTGAACCTCATTCTTATTTATTTATTGTATACCTGGAGCACCTGCGTACATCTTAAAATAAATGTTTCATGTATGTATATATGTATTTATGTATCTATAATTATTTGCTTGGGGATTTTTGGAGAGTTGTCAGGAAAGGTACCTGTAAAGTAAATGAAGAAATTCTGAATTTTAAAAATGTTCCCTGCTGACTCTCTGGTGAACTGTCCCCCAAAGAGCAGCATCTGTCTTCAGTAAGGTAAGGGTAAGTCTGTTTACTGATGACAGTTATGTGATGTGAACAAAACACTTGAACTCACCATGTCTTTGTCTCTTTCCACTCTGCACTGTGGGTCAGGATCTCTCTCACAACACAATCTGACAGCTTCCACAAAATTTAAGCTTTAACCTTTGGAGGCTTTGCAGGCAGATATATTTTTAGATTTGCATAAAGCTGCTAAAAGATTTTTATACATCTCAAGTTCTGCATTTTGATTACAACTAAAAACTACAATGGCAACAATCTACAATACATGGCTCAGGACTTTCCTTTTTTTGATACACTGTATGATTTTAAAATGACAGGCACCATAGCACATGGGCGCACTGGGGTGCTATGGCGTCTAGATGGTGCTACTTGTGTCTGCTGCACTGTCATTATGCAGTCTCCTTCATGATCACCACCGACTGACGCCTTATTACTGCTGCTCACCTCTATCACACTAATGGAGCAGCCTTCCCTTCCCTTTGTCTCCAGACTTGCATGTGTTGGTGCTACAGAGTATGCCATGTGTGTTTTGACTTGCTTCATTGTAAGTACTTACATATTTCAATTGATTTTTGTCTTAACATGACCAAGTTTAAAGAGAAACTTTAGGTTTGATTTACTTTATGAATGATGCCTTAAGCATATCTGGTGTAGACTATTAATCGTATTTGATTTCATAGTGTTTTGTTGTATTTATCAGTTTTGATGTACCTTGTCCTTTCCATTCTTTTAGAACCAAGGCACTTGGTAGCAAAGCACAAAAATGTTAAGACAAATAAACTAAACAGAAAACAATCTCTGTATCCTGGTGGTTTGTGTGGCTCCAGTTGAACCATGATATCCATAAAAAATTGGTCCTTCGAGCCAGAGACTGAGCCACACTTCACTTAATAACCTAAATGGCTGAATCAAGGATTTTTAATGAACTAATGACTGATAGCGCTCAGGCTTCTCCTGAGTTTATGGATGAGAACCGAGGTGGAAAGGATTTAACCCAGCCTAACATGGATGAGGCTCCTCCTGTACTTTATCAAACGACACCTAGGCCATCCTCACCCACTCACCACGCAGAGCCTGCCCTTTCACCTGAATCATCAGTTCCCCCTTTGCCATCAATATCCTCTGTAATCCCAGACCAGCGACCCACAAAGTAATACTTCTGCCTTGAATGAGTTCCAAGCCAGCCTCCTTGAGGAGAAGAAAAGGAGAGATGAGCTGGAGGAGTTGAAAAGACAACAAGAGAATGAGGAGCTTGATACGGAATGTGTAGTGTAACAGAGTTAAAAATGCGCCTCATGAAATATTTCCTATTTGTAAGTTTTATCAATTTGGTTATTTTGAGTATTTGTGAATTTTATCTCAGTGAGCTGTTTTCATTCACCATTATTTTATAAATTCCTTTTTTGTGTGTGTGTGTGTAAATTACCTCCTGCACTCTGCCTAGTTTGTACCTCCGGGGCTTCAGTAGCCCCTCCCTTCTGCCCTCACAGTCGTGTTTTATGCTAGTGAGGGTAAGTCATGTGGAAAAATGCTGCTGTAATATTGCACTATTTTCTCTGGAAATGGAGCCATTTATGTTGTAATCTTCGATGCATATTGTTTACTGTGGTGTACTTTTATGTTACCACGCAGTTTTACAGACGTTTTTAGTTTTACATTACATTAATTTGGTATGTGTAGTAATACTTGTTTATATTCAATAATGACAGGTGTGCTAAAGGAATAGCCCATGCCATAGGCGGCTATTCACCACCTATCACAATTCAAAGGATGTAAATAAGCCATAGGCCCTATGGCTTATTTACATCCTTTGAATTGTGATAGGTGGTGCCTAGTACACCAGTAAGGCCTACCATAACTGCTCTGCCCAGAATGATTCAACTACATGTTTTCTTTTTATCTATACTGTCCTAGAAATTACTTTTTCCCAAATAACCATGTCAAGACAGGTTACCTAATGTCTAAGTAGCACAAAAAGATAATTTCTTATAGGGACAGAGACAACGCAGTGGAATTACTTCAGGTGATGGCACGGGAACAGTCCGCATCAGTGTATTGAAAGCTGAAACAGACTTGTGTTGGGAAAACCAGTGCTGTTTAGCCAAACAGAAAGCACGAGATGCCACGGAAAGGATAAGTATACAGCCTTCATGTTGTTATGACCAGGGAAGCTAAAATATTGGGCATTCGTCTTTGATGGCAAAACGTTTTGTATTTTGGATTTTAAAAGTTGTTTTTTTTTTTTTTTGTGAAATGTAATATTGGCCTTGCCTTTCACAACTAACGCACAATGTGCACAAGGCACGAATTATCATAATATTAAATGAGTAGGCTAGACCTCATCATTAGGTTAATATATCAAATAAAATGATTACAAACGGCTAAGCAATTTGACACGTCTCTTTTTCATTTGACAGAAGGTCATGACCAAAATTAATTGACATAACACAAGGTCACAGGTAAATTAGCCTATTAACTTTGAAATGTTGTCCATCATCTCTTTTCTGTAACAATAAAATGGAAACACAACTGTTTAATCTCAATTTAATTCGAAATCTGAAAATGAATTAACAGAGTTGGCATTTTGAGGTTCACAACGGGACCTGGTAGAGAGGCCTGCACTACCGAATAGCTAATTTGACACAGATCTTCCATGAATATCGACTCGGTCATATCCAAAATATCATATCAAATTTGACGTAATACTATTGCGTTACGATTGTAACGACGCTAAAAGGCTCTAAACATTCTGAAAGTTTAAGTGTCCTTCATTCCTCTTACAAGGTAGATGCAAGTGTCACTTATGTCTTCCTCAAGGCCTTTTTTTTAAATATTATTTTTAAATCTTGAACTAGTACTGGTCCATGTACCACAAAAACAGTTTTTTTTACAACTACATGTTTTATATTTTATTTTATTTGCATTGTAACTACACTGAAATTACTACACTGCTGCCAATACTATTACTACTACAAATACTACTAGTAATTGCATTATTATTATAGTTGTTGTTGTTGTTATCTATAATGCATACGTACTTAAAGTATCACAAAGGCCCTACTTCTTGCTCACACAGACAGTGTGCAAAACAGTGCTCAAACTTACATACAGTATGCTCTGATCAGATCACTCTCATCCTAGGCTCCATCACCTGCACCCTCCTCCCAGGCTCCAACACCTGCACCCTCCTCCCAGGCTCCAACACCTGTGCCCTCCTCCCAGGCTCCATCACCTGTGCCCTCCTCCCAGGTTCCAACACCTGCGCCCTCCTTTCTCCCAGGCTCAATCTCCAACATCCTCCGGAAATTGCTATACTCGTCCTTTGCCTCAGTCTCCTGCCTTCTTTTTTGTGCCCAAAGAAGACTGGCAGGCTGTGAGGCAGAACCAGGTGGGGCAGCAATTTTCCACTCTCAACTGGACAAATGTTGTGGCAAAGGGCATAAAGGACATCAATCCTTATTGCAGCTTTGCCTTCAAGCTTTGCCTTCAGTGAAGCCAGCAGGATCCAGGAGGAGGGGACCATTATTTAAAGCCACAGCCTACTGCCGGTTTGATGACTGCCCTGTTGAAGCTGATGTGCAAAAACAGGATGATACCTTGAAGGCCCAGTTGATCTTCGGAGGGGAATTCATCAGACACAGCAGGAGTCAGTTGGTTCGCCGGCCTGTGCGAGGAGATGAGCGGGAGCGACTGGCACAGAGCCTAAGAACCCAACTCCCGAGGAGTCTGCATTTGGACAGGCTCGGTTCACTGGATGAGACAGTGTACGAGTCTGGATGCAGGGATGGTGTGCCCACAACAGGGACCCTTAAAAAAATATATTCTGCCGAGAAGGCAAAGACACATCATCATGCAGATGACACACCCTATATTTTTGGATGTTAGTGTTTAAACCACATTTCAGCATTTCATACACAAATGTGTAAAAACTTATTTCAGGAGGTTTCAACAAAAAAAACAAGTGTGTAGAATCTAAAGGTTATTTGGAAATTATTATTCGCTAATCAATTCATGGATTGTTTTTTGTAGGAACATCGGGTGGAAAAGGAGAAGTGGAAGAAGAAGGAGAAAAGGAGACGTGGGGTGTATGTGGCACCAAGGGAAAAGCCCTTCACTTATAAGAATCCAAAGGTACATGTCATACTCTGTAAACACACTAGTGAACATATGTTCTTAAAGGCAAGAATACTGATGTGGATTGTCTATTAAAAGTATAACAAATACCGACATGTCACATACAGAGAGCAATGATGCATTTCAGAGTTGTATTTGACCTTTTCAATAACCTACATCTTAGCCCACCGAGAGCCGCCCATCTTCACCTCACAGCCCTACTGATGATGCTTCCACCCTCTCACAGAAACATGTAAGTGTTCTGCTCCTTCCTGATGTCCCTATGAAAGCCGCCTGTCCACACACACACACACACACACACACACACACACACACACACATCCACACAAAAAAAAGTGTTGCAGCCTACTGGTCTTTCCCTTATCGCCCCAACTGAATGTGGACTGATTCCTTGTGGTACATGAAAGGCATGACTGTGAACTGGACGGATGGATTGTTTTCATGTGTTCTGAACATACCCTCTAGGAGCAGACATGCTGCTAAAATGACACCATATCCATCCATCCACACACTGGGATAAAGTTAAGGTTAGTTTGTTTTGTCTTTACAGAAAAAAAACAAGACAAGGTGAAGGGCACTCCCAAGGGCCACAGTCACCATCAGGTTACATGTGTTTTCTACGAGCAGGCAGGGCAAACAATCTGAATTGTCATTGCTGATTCTTTTTTTCCCTAGAGTGTGCAGCAAAAGGAAGCCCCGTCCGCTGATGAAGAGGTTAGCAAAACTCTAATTACAGACATAATGTAGCCTTGATTTGTCAGAGAAATTAATCAGTTCCACTGATATGCTTGGTTGTTAGAATTGAGAAGTCCTAAGTATCACTATTCAGTAACTAAATCTAATACCATTACTCTTTTCTATCATCAGCTACAGGCATTATGGAGGACAAAAGACACTGAGGTGGTTATAGCAGTTATAGCATCGCAGCTCAGAGGTCACAGCATCACCATCCGCCTTAGTGAACTAAAAACTCTGTGCCCACACGAAGTAAGGGCGAAGTAAGTAGTTGATGTTAAGTTCATCTAAAACCAGCACAAAATTTGAAATTTGGGGAAAATGGGATACTTTATGGAGCTGTGAACTGTGAACAAATGTCTATAGGTCATTGAGTCTCTGATGCACCACGAGGTGTGTGAACTGAACCTTGAGAAGAACATCTACGTCATGAGCCACTACATAGCAGGTGTAATTCTCCATGGAAAAAGGGAGGAAGGGTGGAGGCAGACTTTGCGTCAGGTAGGAGGCGTGCATTTGTGGTGTTACAGGTTTTCACAAATGTTTACGCACAAAAAGTTACATATGAAGTTATATATGTCAATAATTTGTAAACCCTGACACTCATATTTCACAACTACCTCTCAAGTTAGCAAAAGCATAGACAAATTTTCTGCCTTGACACAGTTGTCAATGAACCTGTTCACCTTTTGCAAATCCTTGTTTACCTATCACACAGACACTAACAGGAAGCAACTTCATACCTATTTCATGCTTTTCTAATGTGTTACAGTTTATACCCATTGCTTTTACACTATAGACCTATGCTTAAACCAAAGTAGCATAATGTTACTGTACCTTAAACAAAAGCACTGCTTTACACTTTCTCAAGTTTCCTGTAGGATCTATAACCTTATTGTCTGTTTTTGGAATAGGTGAGGTGGGGTGGAAGAAACCAGGAAGGTGCAGGAAATACGATTGGTGAGGAAGTGGAACAGGTCAGTAGCTTCCTCTACGATAACATTAATTTCATTTTTTACGTTTGCATAATTTCTGGGGTGGGGGGGTGGGTTGTTTGTTTTTTGCAGGAAGAGCTGATATGATAACTGTGCTTGCCATAGGATGGAACCATCGAAAGGTTGAGAGTCTCCACAAGACACTGGCAAAGAGATTTGTCAAAGTAAGTTTTTTTACTCTGACTAGGGTACACAATACAGCCCCCATTCATGTATCTGGGCTGCGCTGGGTTACTGACTTCTTCAGCGGGGGCGGGTGGGGTATTATCTTGTATTATTCTTGTATTCATCTCTCTTTTTCAAACCTTCAAAATAGACAACACAGAGAGCAGATTTGGAAGCAGCCAATCTCCTAAATCTCAAGCAGGAGCTCAACATCTCTCAGGAGGACACAGAGCAGTGAGTGGAGGATGTGAAGCAATGGGCAGCCACTGGTATGTAATGATGTTGGTGTGTCAGTACGATAGGTCTTGTGATATTTGACTACATTAAGTTTTACATCTTACCTTGTTTCTATTTTTCAAGAGAGACCTGGTGCTGACAGTAGCCAGGAGGAGCTCCAGAGAGAGATAGATGACATGATTTATTCCCTTCGAAGGAAGAAACATGACCTCTATCGACAAAATGGTATGAAGTATTACACCACTCAACAGCTTATGCATTTTTTGTTCTTTTCCTAATATTTCTTTTAATCTAACAGACAGCAACAAAACGAGGCAGCGGAAACGGAGAAGACTAACTGAGGGTAAGAAGAAACTCCGAGAGAGGATCATGCAGTACAACGATGATGCTGCATTTGAAGAAAAAATTGACATTGATGCAGCATGCAGTCTCTTGGAGGATCTCATTCTGCCTTGGGATGTGCAAGGAGATGGTAATCAAGTGTTTTTTGTGTGTGATTTTAAAATTCATAGAATCAGCAGCGTAATACCATGGTGATAGGCCCCGCACTAAACACAAGCTTGGGCACAAGCATGCACAGCCACCCAAAAGAACTGCTATTGTCATCATATCAGCTCTCTTTTCCAAAACAGTGGTGAGTCTACGCTTGAAGAGGCGACTGTTTGATCAGGTCATGCTGGTTAGGTGAATGGAGGAAGAACGGCTGATCATTGTGAAGGAGATGACCCAGCATTGTCATTACTTAAGAAAGGCATTGGACAAACTGGATCATCTCCTTCATCGCATGGATGAGGACATCAAGAACCACAGTAGGTTCCACATATCTCCCCTTAAGAGGAGGATGCATTCTCAGCGATGCAATACTATGTATAGATAAATCAATGCCACTGAGCAGTAAAATGGCATATAGTGACATGTAATGACACTGTCACACTAGTGTCATGTAATTATTGCATTTTCATCAAAGATAAAAACCCTTTTTTCACAAATCCAGTTACATGTTCAAAATGCATGATTGAGACTTGACAATATAAGCTGCCTTATTTTCAATCAAAATGTTCTTTTCATTGTAGTGTTATCCGCGGAGATCACTGAAGAGGGATACAGGGGATTGCAGTGCTGTCTGCTCCACAAGCGGCATCTTCTTCAGAAGAAACACGCACGGTCACCAGCACTTATGCCCTTGTGGATGCAGGCTCCTCTTTCACTCTTCTTTTAGATGAAGGAAAAGAGGAGGGGGAAGAAAAAGAGGAAGAGGAGAGTGAAGATGACAGCAGTTCAGATGAAGGACAGTTATTTAGTTTGTACTGAATTGACTAATGTACTGTCAAATAATAAAGTGTGTTGTATGAAACAGAAAATCAGTGTGTGATTTATTTCAATACTGAATATGTTAAACTAATGTAGACTAATAACTTAATTAAATGTATAATGTGTCTTTAAAAAATACGAAATTTGAATTTGATGTCAGCAACAAAATATGGTGATATTATTAAAAAAAGGTTAGTAATATTACTGAGTATAAAAAGAGAATGTTTTGACAGATATTAGGTTAGACTGTAGCCTATGTAAGATTAGTATTATTCTCCACATTGAGAGGAGCCGGCTATTGCTATTGCTAGTAATGCCATATTACTCAATGTATTCGTTAATCCTGGTACACACGTGCATTTTGAACTGTATTACTAAAAGAAGGCTTATGAGATCAGCACATGTATGGATCCATGGATTGGCAGAAAACCTAGTGAAGAAGTTGGACTCATTCGATTCCTGCCCATAGCTGTCCTCCGTGGACTGGCTGCGTTTGGTTTCAGTCAACCAAGCAGCAGCAACGCCGCTCCATATTTTCAAATAAACGCCTCAAATGCAGTTTTGTGTGTCATTTCTTAACGTAAAACAACTATAATCAGTGCCATTACACGTTCGGCTGTAGTAAATATTTAATGTATTCAGTAGATGAACACATCCTAACCCTAGATCTACTGTTCTACAAAGCGGAAGGACCTACCTCCATTACTATTTGGCATAAATCTGCGCGGTTCAAAACACATCTTAAATGAAAAATCTTTACTGTTTCTTTACATATATCAACATAAAGCAATATAATCGCTAGTTTGGCTTTACTAGATATTCGATGTCATCAGTATATATATCTTTTTACAACCCTATTTTAACATGTGTTTGAAAACAAAAAAAAACTACAAATATCATGTGACTTTGTATCAAGCTACATGACGCTGCTCATGGGATTTGTAGTTTATACACAGATTAGTGATTTCTTAGAGTAGGAGGTTATAAATAACAAAATGAATACATAGCTGGGGTTTCAAGGGACTGAGAAACACATTTCTGTGACCAGAATTTAAGTACATAATTGTCAAGTGGGTGAAAACATATGTTTACCATTTTGGACAGCGCCCCCACTTGGTGACTATATCCAGTAGGTATAGTCACACAGCTGAATTCATAAACTTTCTAGAACACTTTGTCCCATTTCTATAGCCCCTTTTGGTGCTGAATTATAACCCTTCAAAAATTCTCAGAAGTCAGGGTTCAAAGGTCAATAGTTCAGAGAAGGAGCCATTTACAATCCCCAAATTGACATATGTTATTCCCTAGGTGGAGACTTTTCCAATGATGTCTTTATTATGGTTCTACGACAAAGTATGATTATCACATTTCATGGACACAGCTGTGCCCAGCCTTACATTCAGAGATTGTTTTGAGGGCTCAGCCCATGAAATAAAGATTTTTTTTAAAAATAAGAATGAAAAAATGTAAGATAGATCATGTAAGGTAATCATATCTGACAGCTGACAACTGAATTAGTAATTTATATTGTATTTGACACCCTCAATCAGATGACCCAGCCGGGTGTGATCAGGCCCTGACTTGCGTCCCAGTATAGCATCCCACCAGCCCTCTTAATCCACAGTGCATTGTGGCTTTTTCTGCAGCTTCACTTGCAGATTGGATGACCCACTTCTTCACCGTCCCTGTAACGCCTAGCTGACCAAGGACTTTGCAGATTGAGCCTCTGCAGTCAACTTCAACTTCTATGTGCTCATATAATGTCCTCCAGCCCCTGCCCCTGCCCTCCTCCACCTGGTACTTTTCGTGTTTCCTCTTGTTGGCTTCCTCGATCCACTCTTCCCAGGGAACTGTGAGTTCTGAAGCCTCAGATGTTATTATCGTGTTTGGTCGGAGGGATGTTGATGCAATGTGCTCGGGGAGCCTCAGCTAATTTCCCAGGTCAACCTGCAGCTGCCAATCAGGGGCTGTATGGAGGAGGCCTGTTGTCTGTGACTGGCATAGTGTGAAAACTGAAATCACAACAGCTATTTTGTCAAGGTATTTTGAGTAAATCAGTTACCAATACTGTTATAATGTCCAATAGCTCATTTCTGACAGCTGTGGTTTATTTGTGTGTTTCAATGAAAAAAACAGCACCTCCACAAAACACTAATGTGGGTATGCGACAGGGGGCATTCTTTGTTTTCAGAATATTGTGACTTCTAACTTCACCTACAGTGTAACTACAGATTGGCTTATGCCTTTAATATATGTTAATGAAAACAAAATCAATTCAGAGTGATTAACAAGCAACATAAGCACACAAATTCAGCTAATGGGTAAGAATACTTCTTTTTTTAAAATTTGATTTTCACTTATACACAAAAAATCACATATAAGCTCCAGACAGTATGCAAATATACTAAAATAAGAAACATCCCAAAGGAAACACCAACTACAACACAACAAGCAAAAACAAAAAAAGGACAACAACACCATGAAACACAAGAGCCACTCAAAAAGAGCAAAAAGAAGAAGAATATACTTCTTGATGACATGGGCTTGTCTTTTATCACCCTTTTAAAGTGAAAACAAACCTATTCTGGCTGCTAACTTATAAACAGTAAATTGTGAAACTGAAGTGAATGGAAATGAACACAGGCAGTCAAACATCAAGCAAAACAGATCATATAGCAGTTATATCAAAGAATATTTAACAATACAATATTTAACAATATACAACACAGCAACAGTGTCGAACTATTTACACAGGGTGTTAGTTTTGGATGTTCTCCTTTGGCTCCCAGGAGTTTTTGCACTTTGTCCCACTGCAAGACAAATAGATAGACAGCATTAAGTATTACTGTTACATTGTTGAATAAAAGTGTTTCCAAAAAAAAAAACATCATGTTTCCAATGACACATTGAGTCCTCAGGTATGCATGCATTTTGTAATCAGAATACCTGGTAAAATGATGTGACATTATGAATCTGTATGCAACAGCATATATCTGAAGATAACACGTTAAATTAGTGCAAGTTAGATTAAAAAGTGCATTATGTAACAGTTCTTGGTTCTTGGTTTGTGTCTGAACCTGTGTGTCCAATACCACAGACTGACGTGGCAAGTATGCATGTAGTGCACAACTATGTAGCCAAGCACCTACAAGGTACAAACACACAGCACTAATAAAACTTAAATAAACCACTAAAGTGCTTTACTAACCTCAATTGAAGCTCAATCCTTGATGCGTACAGGCATGACCGATCTCTAAAACCTGTCCCTCTTCAAATATTTCTCGTTGCTATTGTTAAAGTACGTGTTTCAAAGGTGTCCTTGTATAAGAGAGAGCAAACAGTTTTTTCAAAATCAGATAGTTAAGTGCAATTATAGTCAGTGGGAGTAACAGAGGAGTGTTGTGATTTGATTTTTGTTTGTGCAGTCTGGCTAAAGAATGGTCAAGAGGTGCAGTTAAGCACAATGATAGGACAGTTCATACAAGCAGTAGTCTGGTTGTCCACCGCTCAAGCAAATTTCTCCACACCAAGCAATCTTTCTAATCACACACAGAGCTGATTCACATGATATCATTATGTAATTTTAGTTTTTATGTGTACCTATACCCCATATCCTCTAATACTGAAGTCATGAGAACTTTGCCCTCTATGATTGTGTGTAGGGAGATTGCCCTGTCTAAAGCCTACATACGTCTGAGTGGTTATCTGCATCTGCAGAATAACAGCTGGGAAACAGAAAGGAAAGTCAAAAATCAACAAGAATGATAGATATATTTCACCATTTATCATAAATAATGCAATATTTCTTGTTATTGTTTATCATACTTGTGCTGTCTTGCCAGATACACCCACAGCACAAGACTGTGAGCAGGCAAGCTTTGTGTGAACATTCCAATCAATGAACATAGGTGTTGAAAGGAAACGGAGGCAGCACTTCATTAAACCTCCACCTGTAATATGTCCTGGCTATAACAAAACATCTAAATTGATGGTTCCACAGATATTTTCATTATCAGTCATTTCAAATCTGCCTTGAAACACACCTCCCTGATTCTTTGCCTCAGTATTTTTTGTAGGGGAAACTGCCTGAGCCTTCATGAATGGGGCATTCTGAAATGAATGAAAAGGTGGTAATGGTTTATTGACAGACATCTAAACACACACCTAAACAGACAGTTTCTCTGACAAAGAGTTCAAAATTGATCAAAATGCTGTTCTTTTATCCTACTCCTTATAAGTTGTTCATTAAACAGGGACAAGGATCTGTCTGTTTACAGTAACTTCATGGTTACCCCTTATTTTCCACACAATAGTTTGCTATTATATACATGCTGTGTTCCTTTGTAGAAATCATGGCCAATCATACAGTGATGCAGGTTATGGGCTGAGAGAAGGTGACTCTTCTCACTGAAACAGTTGACAGTGACAAATACTCATATAGTGATAATAAGATTACTGATGACCCCAAACACATACATACCACTCATCCGCTTCATCCCTCTCTGTCTTCTGTTTTTCTGTGGATAGGTTTGACAAGAGGAGACAGGGGGAGTCGGGGAGGTGGAAACGGGACAAGAGGAGACAGGAGGAGTCGGGGAGGTGGAAACGGGACAAGAGGAGACAGGGGGAGTCGGGGAGGTGGAAACGGGACAAGAGGAGACAGGAGGAGTCGGGGAGGTGGAAACGGGACAAGAGGAGACAGGGGAAGTCGGGGAGGTGGAAACGGGACAAGAGGACACAGGGGGAGTCGGGGAGGTGGAAACGGGACAAGAGGAGACAGGGGGAGTCGGGGAGGTGGAAACGGGACAAGAGGACACAGGAGGAGTCGGGGAGGTGGAAACGGGACAAGAGGAGACAGGAGGAGTCGGGGAGGTGGAAACGGGACAAGAGGAGACAGGGGGAGTCGGGGAGGTGGAAACGGGACAAGAGGAGACAGGGGAAGTCGGGGAGGTGGAAACGGGACAAGAGGACACAGGGGGAGTCGGGGAGGTGGAAACGGGACAAGAGGAGACAGGAGGAGTCGGGGAGGTGGAAACGGGACAAGAGGAGACAGGGGAGTCGGGGAGGTGGAAACGGGACAAGAGGAGACAGGAGGAGTCGGGGAGGTGGAAACGGGACAAGAGGAGACAGGGGGAGTCGGGGAGGTGGAAACGGGACAAGAGGACACAGGGGGAGTCGGGGAGGTGGAAACGGGACAAGAGGAGACAGGGGGAGTCGGGGAGGTGGACACCGGAGGATCCTCTGAATTTACTGCTGGACTCTCGCCCGTTGCGGTTGCTGGTTCAGGTGCTGTTATCACTGTTGGGAAGAGGAAACTGTGATGTAGACTTTGGTATAAGCATTTTGCAATAAGTATTTTTGTCGACATGTGCAGACTTCCACGTGTCTTCAGTTATATTTTGAAGCAAAAAGTCACACAGGAGGACTGACAGTATGTGCCAGCAGCACAGTTCCTGTGAGGGAAGGTCAGACAGTAAATACACATAGACATAGATGTGATCACCTGTAACCTCCTCTCCTCTCCTCTCCCCTCCAAAAAATCCACAATTTAGCTCTTCACTTGATGCAAAGACCATCTTGTCAATCAACTATTCTTATTCTCACCAATAAGTAACATTTGATTCCTATTACTATTACTATTGATTCCTATGCTATTCTGTTGCTACTGTGCGGGGTTGTATGGCCTACAGGTCACAATCGTTTGGCAACATATTTATCTTATTTCATGAGATGCCTAAGTCTTCCTGTGTTGATAGATGGGGAAATGAACAGTCCTTATTGCTGCTCTGCACAGAGTCCAGTCGTGTTGAACAGATGTTTTACCGTCCAGCTTTGCGGGTCACGTCACTGAAAACTATGAATGATCTTTGTGACTGCTTCTCTCTGATATCTCTGAACAGTTTATCCAGAAATCTGCTGATATTTCCTGTGAAACCGATGTCAATATTGCTGAAAACTCCACATTTCTAATGCCAGGAGCATGGCTGGGAGTGAGAGCTTGTCAGGCAGCAACAGTAACTAAGGAGGCCAGGGCTTAGCGAAAGGGTCAATTGTAACATCAAACTAATCATTTAAAAGAACACAAAAAACAATGGATGGGGTAGTGGTGTGATCAGTGTCTTCCTGAACACATTCATGTGTTAGGGTTATTGCACGTTTATATATACATTACCATTAAGAAGTTTTTCGTAGATCCGTTGCATTGTCGCAAGGGAATCCTCTACCTCCTCCTCCTCTGCCTCGATGTCCCATGGACAGAGGAACTCTGCCACAATACCATTTTTGTTTTTTTTGGAGAGGAACAGGACAGGGTGCCTCTCTAAAAGGTTCCACTTATGGAGCTGGAACAAAGTTTACACAAAATTATATGATACATTTCATTACATAAATATAGAGTACAGAAAAGTTGACGTTTATGCTTTGGTATCTAGACAGATCAGCAACTCATTAAAGGTAAGCGTGAAGTACCTACTGCTGCAAACAAACTGTTTCTGAATGTTATCTATGGCAAAATGAAATACACATTTGAAATACATTAAAATTTGTTGAAAGACAAGTCAAAAATAATAACAGGTTTCTATGTATCTGTACTGAAAGTGCTGCTCCTGCTCCAAAAACAAGATGCTTGGCATCAAATATGGACCTCAAAATTCAACTTCTAAAATAACTTTTTTTTTTTTTAAGTTTTTGCCTCTAAACTGCCAAGTTGATAACCCTAACCCTAACACCTTAAGTAGTTAAGAACTTTGAATTTGGCAAATAATATAGTAACTGTGTTTATGGGCAATTAAATTAGTTTCAAGTTAATGCAGATACTACTGTACTGTCTATTCAAAGTCTTTACTATTACTAATGTTTTGTTGTGATTGCATAGTTACAATTGCATTATACATTACACTGTACTAACTGTGTTACTTTGCACACAGAGACAATTACTGCACTTTCTTGTCTGAAAGTGATCTTAAAATGATAGATATATTTTCAGTGGTTATTTTTCAACAAGCCACTGGTTTGCTCTGTGTCCTCCCACCTCTCTCTGTGTTAAAAAAAAGCCTTTTGCACAGAGATAATTCATTATTGGGATAACTACAATCTTTTTACATTTCATCCCACTGTTACAACAGCCGATCTAGCTCCATTGCTCTTTTTGAACTGCATGCAGTCATAGCAATGCAAAGATTTTTATGTGTCCCTGGATGGAAGTAGTCTTAAGTATAAAGGTCTCAAACTTTGTAACCACTCTGCACAGAGTGCATGCTTGGGACACCACGTGGGGACAGTGTGTACTGGTCAATCAGGAACAGTTGGGCTAGCCTACACAACTACGTAATAACACAAATCAACGGCACGCAGTGGTTGTTGTGCTCTTCCACACAGAGGTGTTTCCTTATAACGCAACTGTTGGTATGGAAAAGACACACTTTATGTGACGTCACACAAACTAGTCTCAACTCTGTGCCACTGTGTGAACAGTACAGTTGCAAGACTTTGTACAGTAAGGTTTCAAGTTGTTGTGTTGCAAAGCTATGGCATAGTATTAGATGAAACTGACATGGAATTACAAACATTTGAAAGAAAAAAAAAACTTACCAGCAAGTTTGTGGCATCACAGACTTTGTTGATGCTGCTATTCTTCTTTTGACGCTCCTTCCACTGCTCTGTGAATTTTTCTTTTTTTTTCTCGAGCCTCTGCTTAGCAGGCTGCTTGGTTCCACAGTGTTTGCAGGTCTTGGTAGCCACCCCGATTTTTTTCCTTGCACTGGGAACAAGCTTTTTGAGTTGGCATCTGGAGATAGAAACATATATGATTGGAACACTGCAGACTGTGTCATTTGTGGATAATAAATTAATTTTCTCACCTATATTTCATTGACCGGGATAATGGTTCTTTACAGTACCTTATAAAACCAGTAAACACAGTAAGCCAGTGTGCTGGTTTTCAGTGAGTATAGTACTACTGAGGGAACTCAAGAAATTAAAACTTGTAGTAGCCCTCTAGAGAAACTAGTGGACATATAAAATCAAACGTAACAATTGTCATATAATCAACCATTTCACGACATACATTAAGCTCCCTTTACCATAAAAGGTTGCACACATAGTCACAAGAAGCTGAATGGTGTCAGATGTTGCACAGACTTCTGTCAATCAGAGTTAAGCTATTATGATTATGGAAAAGCGTTTGTTACTGTTGTTGTTTTGTTTCAACATCTGTGACTAAACGTGATGCCGAGGTTTTGGACCATGACAGACGATGGATATTATGCAGTGACAGTCGCATCTGTTTACTGTAATTACCGTACTCACCAAGTTTCCATCATTATTTTTACAGGCATGGTGCTGTTTTAAATTATTATTATTATTAATATTTTATTATTTTAGTTGTTGCTCCAGCTTCACAGCATCATCACCAAAATAAATAAAAATAATAATAAAAAGGTGTACATTTAAACATCATAATAACTACATGATACCAATATTTGCGGTGTCAGAAAATCTTTATCTACTCCTCGCCCCTTGCCACACGTAGCCTCCCGTCATTTATTAAACATTTTTGTAGAAAACTATTTCAGCTATACGAGGGATTAACGCACACATTTATAGTTTTGTGTAGTTTCATAACGGTTACGTCCGTACTCACATTAGCCGACCTTTCTGAAGAATAACAGTTAGCTAGCTAAATGAGTTAACATTAGCTCTGCGATAAAACACATTAATAAATTACGTAATTACCCCAACCTAATCTATATTGAAACATAATAAAAACGAAATGACAATGAGAACCCGCAAGGACTAGTCACAGTGACAACAATTCTACAATGAATTAGCCTAATTAATATTTTTGACTACTTACCTTGGTTAGCTAAGCTCATCAAGTTTAGCTTGCTATCAAATAAATGTGAAACACACACCCACAATCCTCATGGTGCTCATCAGCGAAAAGTATCTGTATCCCCATGTCACCGACAGGGGTTGCTTTTTGGAAACGCTCCAGGGGGTCGTATTCTAGTGCATGAACAAACGACAAAAGTGAGCGTATGAGTTGGAGGACTTGTTGCACAGGAGAGAAGCCCTTCAGTTGTTCTGTCTGTGGTAGAACATTTGCAGTAAACTCAAATTTGACCCGACACATGAGAGTCCACACACGGAGGAAACCACTGAAGTGTTGGGTTTGTGGTCAAAGATGTGCAGACATGGCAGCACTGAAACAACACAGATGTGTTGGTGAGAGCAGTGGAAGGAAATGAAGCTGCAGAGATGCTTGTTGAGCCAGTTTCTGAGAGGAAGACTTGACTCAACATTGATGAGTTTAAACCTGTGACACAGACTCAAAAATAAGTTGTGCTCTATCATATTCAGCTGAAGACAGTGTGTGTGAGGACATCATGTACTGCACTGAAAACACAAAGCATTTAAAGCAACATGTTCATTTTGTGACTGAACTTTCAGTGTAACTCCATTCATCTGATGACACATGAGTGATTTAAAGTCTGTGATTTGATGGTAGAAAGGAAACACAGTGTTGCTTTAAAGTCTTTCTGCTGTACAAAGTCGTCCTTCTCTTGGAGCTTTGCTGACAGTTACAGTAAATCCCTGTTCAGGATGGTCTTTAATGGAACTTTATTCACACGTTTGACAAACAGCTTCAATGTTACAACGCACTGTTGAACTTTTCCTCAAGAAGTTTGCTGACAGTTCTCCTGATTCCTCTGATCCAGATTTCTGTCCTAACGTATCATCAAACATAGACAGCTCAGTCATGTTGTATAAACTTCTCTATGTGACGTCTTTTGGTTCAAAGTTCTTCATGTTCTTTGGACCGTATCGTCTCTTTGGATCCGCACGTCACACAGTTAACTGTTGCTAACATTGACAGTTCACGGCTGATGTTGAGACCCGTTTGGTCTCATCCAGACTGAATGTGTGATTTTTGTCTTCAGAAATAAACTGGACTGATGTTCTTACTTCAACTCCAGGTGTAATTATTCTGATGGAGCTCCTGATGGACCAGCTGGCTGTTTCTGTGGATTCAGATCCACTTTCTGACATTTTTTCTGCATTCAGAAACTATTCATACCAACACTGATACAAATTTACCACTTATTAAATCCACATATATGAACTGCACAGCGAGCAGGATGAAGCTTGTAGATCTCTGCCAGGTCTCCAGGGTCAGATCTTGAGCCTCAGTCTGCTCTGTTAAGATGTATTAACACTTGAAATCATCAAGGTCACAACAAACCACCTGATGGAGGCAGCAGCAGACTGTACTGCCAGGTCACACGATTTATCAGAGGAGTCTGCGACCGACAAAGCTTCATTTCTCCGTCTCTAGTCTGAACTGTAACTTCAGTCCAACATGTTTCTAAATCCCAAACTAAATGGAACGCGGCTTCATTCATGGCCACATGCTGACAAGAATAAGAGAAGGAACAGAAATACTGGACGACAGCTTTCGACTCCTTCAGTGCCAGATCATTTTATTACTTACTGTGGATCTCCTCACATCTGCCTGCTGGACCTGCTGCCCTCTATCTCTGCACACTTTCAGCCATCCATCATCTCATCTCCACTTCACCTCCATTCCCCAACACCTTCCTAAACCTTCATAACTCCACCTGCATTCACTTGGATCCACCTTCCAACAACACATCTTAAAGAAACGGTCGTCTACAGAAACATCAGCAGCAGTCCAACAGGTGAGAAAAACACTGATTCAACATCAGAGTCACTGTTTTTATTTCTCTGAAATATTCCTTCTGTACATTAGAATTCATTTCTTAATTATCTCTGTTTCATTAATTACAATATCAGGTAACTTCAAGAACATGAACTTATAAGACAACTCATAAAAACACGGTGCTTTCAAAAGTATTCATCATGCAGAATGAGACTGTCAGAAATCTGACAGCACAGGCTGATCGGGCAGTGCTCAGAGGTTTTTAAGGTCACAGGTTCAATCCTCGGCTTACTTTGGATTTTGACATTCAACACAAAGAGGAAGGTTCAAAACCTGGAAGAACCAGTACAGACTGTCTGAGGAAATGTCTCAGGATGGTGAAGGTTTTTCTGAATATTTTGAGGCAGTGGGGTCAGTCCTCACTCAAGTCTGTGGATCCTGAAGTCGGACATCTCAGAGAAGAGTGAAAAGCTCTGAGGGAGATGAAGTACATCAGATCAAGTATCCCAGCGGTATCTGAGATATTAGTGGATTTTCCATCTGTGATGGAAACACAGCATCTAACAGAAGGTTTCATTTACATCACAGACTTACATCAAATATGTCATTTCCTGTCATTACATTCAAAACCGACGCGATGGCAGCAACTGGAGGAACGAATCACTTGTTTCCTTTTGGTCAGTAAATCAAAGTCTGTCTTCATTTAGTCATCATCACTTTTAATCCGGCTGATGATGAACTATTGTTTCTACAAGAAGTTCTGGAATAATGAACCTGTCTGAACAGAGCCCGTCTCAACCATGAAGAGAACTTCAAACTTTAAAACATTATCATGTTAAAAAAATGATCGATAACAAATCAATCATAAAAATGATATGCTGAATAAGCAATTAAAGGATGAACTGATCCAGACTAAATACTAATAATAAATGAGTCAGAATATGTATAGAAAGAAAGCATTAAGAAATCTTTGATCAATTACAATGATGATTTAGATTTTGAATAGTAATCATCAAAATAAAACAAGCTCAACAAACTTTCGATCTCCATCTTCACCAAAATAAGAATATATATCAAAGTACTAAAAGACAAATGACTTTGTGGCTTCATCTGGCAACATTTTGTCTTTACATTTCATATCGAGGAAAGTTTCTTTTCTTTTCTTTTGGTCTTTCTGTTTTCTAAATAAGCATCCAGGCAGAAATGATGGACAGCAGTTGCAGAAATTCTCCTCTCAGCACCCTTTCTTGCAGTTGAGTGAAGACCAGCAGCCACGTAATGGCTGACTCTGTATCCCATCATGCTCTCTGCTCATGACTCATTTTATTTCAGCTTTTCTGTCTTTGTTTTGGACATTTTGTCTTTACGGACACGTAGGAGACGCAGACAGGAAACATGGGGGTAGAGAGAGGGGATGACATGCAGCAAAGGTCCCACCAGAATCTAAGCAGGGACACATGGTGTGGGACAGAAATAACATCAGCTGTGTGATCCTGGACACACTCAACTGATCTGTTCAGCAGAGACAATGTTTGTCTAACAGGAGGAGACTCTCCGTCCTACAGACCACACAGAGACACTGAGGAACCAGAACCAGACCACCAGAGTCCAAACCCAGGATAAAGAGGTTCAGTGAATGTGGTGTTGAAGGTGTGGAGGTGGATCAGTGTGTCAGAGCAGACTCTGTAGAAGGACAGAGAGCCAGCAGGACAGTCCACATACACTGCTACTCTGTGAGAGACCGAGGAGGAGGAGGAGGAGGAGGAGGAGGAGGAGGAGGAGGATAAGGAGGAGATGGGTGTAAACCTGTTATTGTGCCAGACAGAGTAACCACCATCAGAGCAGATCAGACTCCAGGAATGATCATTCCATCCAAACAAACAGTCTTTACTGTCTCCTTTCCTTCTGATTCTTCTGTAACTCACTGATATATCAACTCCTCCTCTCCACTCGACCTCCCAGTAACAGCGACCAGTCAGACCAGTTCTACACAGCAGCTGAAGCCACCAGTCAAATCTGTCTGGATGATCAGGATATGACTGAACCTCATACACATACGTCATCTTCCTGTTGTTGTCAGACAGTTTGATGTTTCTGTTTACTGTGTTTGTGTCGACTGTGAGTTCACAGGAATCTGATGGAGAGAAGAAGACAGTTATTAATCTATCATCTGTTCATTTATTGATGATGACATCAGAGATTTGAAGGAGTGATGTCACAGTTTGAAGATGGTTTGTTTTCATGAATCAAATTAAAAACACACTTACACTTCCTCGGACCTGCTCTCAACCATCGGACTCCAGCAGGCTCCACCCTGAAAGGAGGAGGGGGGTCAGAGCAGCACATCCTCTTTCAGCATGCAAACATGGACATTACATCACTCTCATACACAGTTTGGTTTTTCTGTTCACATGGAGGGTTGGGATTTGATCCATCTGATTCAGTCCAAATCCACCATCGGATTCCTTTGAATCCTTTATTCAATCTAATCAGGTTTCACTTTCAACATTTGCAGGTAACTCAATTTAGAACCAACCAAAGTCAAAGGCTCCGGTCCAATAGTCTTTTTGTTCAGGAAGGTTCCTCACTGAGTGAACTGACCCAGAAGGATTTAAGTGTCAGCCATGATAAGAGCTGTTTGAATTCTCTGAAGAAGGAAAAGAGCTTCACTGCTTCCTTTCCTGTCTCCTTCAGCAGAGGAGACACTGGACCATCCTTTACCAAAGGAAAGGAGATAATAAAGGAAGGAAAAGTAACGCAGCATTCAGACAGGAGGAGGCGCTGCAGGGAAGAGGAGGCTTCTGGGAGTTTGTCTGTTTGTGTTGAACGTAACCTCTGTGGACCAATCAGGAGAGAGCTTTTTATTTATCTGATTAACAACTTTATCGAGGCCGATGCTCGCTCACTCTCGTTCACTGTCTATGTCTGTCAACCAAAGCTGTCTGTCTGTCTGTCTGTCTGCCTGTCTGTCTGCCTGCCTGCCTGTCTGTCTGTCTGTCTGTCTGTCTGAACCTTTATATCCACAACAAATGGTCCCTGGAGCCAGAGATTGAGCCACACTCCACACAGTGAGCTAACATGGCTGACTGAGTGACTGATGCCATTCATCCTATTGATGAGCGCACTAATGAAGGTCAGGCTCCTTCTACTGAGTATATGGATGATCCCAAGGTGTGATAGACTGAAGCAGCTCAACATGGATGAGTCCAGCCCACAGCACCGAGGCCATCTACACCTCCTCACCAAACAGAGCCTGGCCTTTCACCTGAACCATTGTTGTCTAGCTCTCACACAGAGTATCAAACCCAGGGCCATCAGTACTGTGATGATTCAGTAAGATTGTTGCTGACCACAAGGTGTCAGGAGGTTTGTTGGGGATATAGTTTCAGCTGGGCGGGGCTATAAAGGTGATGGACAGGGATGCACAGGCACAGGTGTATGAGCAGCAAGATGACCAATAAAGATTTCATCATAGTGATCCAGGTTTGGTTTCTTAAACACACGAACAAAACAAGTAGTGAAAACCTGGAAAGGCCCTTGTGTTTGATGTGGAGCTTCACTGGAAAGAGGAGACTATGCTTCACCTTCAGCTCCTGCAATCTGCTCAACACCACCTAAACCTGCTGCACCACATCTGGTGTGTAGTCCAGGAAAATAATAATAATATTCAACTTCAACCAGTCGCAGTATGAGCGCCTTCTCACGATAACGTCGGGGTAAGAGTCCCGATAAGTGTGATCAGAGAAGTTTCCGAGGCAGGTGAAATCAAATGTGACACTAAAAATATGAAATATAATGACTGACATGGAGGAGCCTCAGGAAGCACGTCTACTCCATGTGCTGTTTGCTAGCTCCTCCACAATATTCCATTTTATTTCACTTCTGACGTTGATAATGAAGTCAGATTTTTCACCAGCTCGTCCACGTTTATATCCTGCATGAAACAACACGGTAAGAACACACAGGGAGAAGTATCTAAGATGGAGCTTTTTGTAGTCCATCTTCTGAACTTTGTAGTTTTCACACAGACCACGTCAACAACATCCACGTCACATAATTACGTAGCCTAGTGAAAGTGCAGTCAGACTCTCTGAGCACTGTGGTTATCTTTTCCTAAGTCCTTATAAATCATCCTTCACATCTTTCCTTGACCTCAGGACGTTTTCCATCCAGGTCGAAAAGTGTTTAGGAAAGGACAGAGGAGGTCATTTTTTTGACTATTGGACCGCAGACAAAGACTGAGTTGAGATCTGTCACCAGCTTTGACAGAGAAAATGTTTCCAGCTCTTCCTCCTCTATCACACTGATTGTCTGTGGCTGCAGCAGGCCTCTTCATACCTGAGAGTGTCCAGTCTCCAGTGTGGATCCTCCAGTCCAGCAGACAGCAGCTTCACTCCTGAGTCTCCTGGATGATTGTAGCTCAGGTCCAGCTCTCTCAGATGGGAGGGGTTGGAGCTGAGAGCTGAGGCCAGAGAAGTACAGCCTTCCTCTGTGATCAGACAGCCTGACAGCCTGAAAACACACAAAACAACACACATGGAAGATCATCTGAGGGTCCTGCTGCGTCAGGCAAATAAAGATGAACACAAACTGTGTGTTCATCTGACCTGAGACTTTCCAGTGTACAGTTTGGATTCTCCAGTCCAGCAGACAGCAGCTTCACTCCTGAATCCTGCAGGTTGTTGTTACTCAGGTCCAGATCTTTCAGACTAGAGGACTGGGAGCTGAGAACTGAGGACAGAGCTTCACAGCTTCTCTCTGAGAGGTTACAGTCACTCAGTCTGGAGAAACAACAGAAAGGAAACAAGGTCTAAGTTTTTTTTCCTCCAGTTGAAAGATATCAGAGTATTTACTGATGAATAAATCAGACTTACAGAGCTTTGTTGGAGGCTTTGATCACTGGCAGCAGCCTCAGAAGAGCCTCCTCTGAAGCAGAGAACTTCTTCAGGTCAAACACGTCCAGATCTTCTTCTGATGACAGTAAGATGAAAACCAGAGCTGACCACTGAGCAGGAGAGAGTTCCTCTGTGGAGAGACTTCCTGAACTCAGGTACTGTTGGATCTGCTCCACTAGAGAATGATCATTCAGTTCATTCAGACAGTGGAACAGATTGATGCTTCTCTCTGCAGAGGGAGTCTCTTTGATCTTCTTCTTGATGTACTCGACTGTTTCCTGATTGGTTCTTGAGTCACTTCCTGTCTGTGTCAGCAGACCTCGTAGGAGAGTCTGATTGGTCTGCAGTGAAAGTCCCAGGAGGAAGCGGAGGAACAAGTCCAGGTGTCCATTTGGACTCTGTAAGGCCTTGTCCACAGCACTCTGGTAGAAATGTGTCTCTGCAGATTTCTGTTGTTCTTCCGCCAGCAGATTGACTCCAGAGTTGATGAAGGTCAGATGGACATGGAGAGCAGCCAGAAACTCCTGAACACTCAGATGGACGAAGCAGAACACCTTGTCCTGGTACAGTCCTCTCTCCTCTTTAAAGACCTGTGTGAACACTCCTGAGTACACTGAGGCTGCTCTGATATCGATGCCACACTCTGTCAGGTCTGATTCATAGAAGATCAGGTTTCCTTTCTGCAGCTGATCAAAAGCCAGTTTTCCCAGAGACTCAATCATCTTCCTGCTCCTTTTACTCCAGTGTGGATCTGTCTCAGCTCCTCCATCATACTTGATGTTCTTCACTTTGGACTGAACCACCAGGAAGTGGATGTACATCTCAGTCAGGGTCTTGGGCAGCCCTCCTCCCTCTCTGGTCTTCAACAGATCCTCCAGAACTGTAGCAGAGATCCAGCAGAAGACTGGGATGTGACACATGATGTGGAGGCTTCGTGATGTCTTGATGTGGGAGATGATTCTGCTGGCCTGCTCCTCATCTCTGAATCTCTTCTTGAAGTACTCGTCCTTCTGTGGGTCAGTGAACCCTCTGACCTCTGTCACCATGTCAACACAGTCAGGAGGGATCTGATTGGCTGCAGCAGGTCTTGTGGTTATCCAGAGGCGAGCAGAGGGAAGCAGTTTCCCCCTGATGAGGTTTGTCAGCAGCACATCCACTGAGGTGGACTCTCTAACATCAGTCAGGGTCTCAGTGTTGTGGAAGTCCAGAGGAAGTCGACACTCATCCAGACCGTCAAAGATGAACACAACCTGGAAGTCTTCAAACCTGCAGATTCCTGCTTCTTTGGTTTCAGTGAAGAAGTGATGAACAAGTTCCACCAAGCTGAACTTTTTCTCTCTCAGTACATTCAGCTCTCTGAAAGTGAATGGAAATGTGAGCTGTATGTCCTGGTTGGCTTTGTCTTCAGCCCAGTCCAGAGTGAACTTCTGTGTTAAGACTGTTTTCCCAATGCCAGCCACTCCCTTTGTCATCACTGTTCTGATTGGTTCATCTCTTCCAGGTGAGGCTTTAAAGATGTCTTCTTGTCTGATGGTTGTTTCAGGTCTGTCTGCTTTCCTGGATGCTGTTTCAATCTGTCTGACCTCATGTTCATCATTGACCTCTGCAGTCCCTCCCTCTGTGATGTAGAGCTCTGTGTAGATCTGCTTCAGAAGGGTTGGGTTTCCTGTTTTAGCAATCCCCTCAAACACACACTGGAACTTCTTCTGCAGGTTAGATTTAAGTTCACGCTGACAAACTCCAGAACGACTTCCTGAATGAAGACACAACAAATAAGATCATTCAGTGATTTATGAAGGAAATATGACAATGCAATTCCCCTAAAGAATCCATGTAAACATATTAGTGTCCGTCTGTTGAGACATCAGTAAATGTCTCATTCATCCATCATGTTAAATCTTTAGAGAAATCCTCTTACTGCTCTGCAGACAGTCAGCCAGCTCCTCCTGCTTCATTCTCCTCAGGAAGTGCAGTGTGATCTTCAGAAATGACTCTCTGCTGCTCGTCCTCTGCTCTTCATCCTCACCGTCCAACACCTCCTCATCCTCCCTCTGACTCTCTAAGCACTCTGGGTCATCTGGACTCAGACCCTTCTGGATCCTCTTCAGCTCCTTCTTCACAAAAGTGACAATGTTCTCCTCCAGCAGCTGGAACAGAATATTATATGAATGACACAATCAAAGTCACATCATGGAAGCAAACATCAGATCCATGTTGGACAGACTGACAATCCACTGGTCTAAAGAGTGCAGCATGGAGATGACTGTGAACAGAATAGATGTAAAGTAGTTGTTGTCCATGTACAGACCATAAATATGGAGTCCAGGTGTGTTTGATGCTGCTGGGCAGACTGACCACTGGGAACCTCTGAGCTCTCCTGGTCCACTCTGTGGAGGAATCATGAAGAATGAGCTCACATTATGTCTGTGCACATAGAGACAAACACAAGGTGAAGGTCCTTTGAGTTCAAGTGTTGACTCCAACATTGAATCAGATGCTTTCCCCTGACATTAAAGTGTTGATCGTACTGCTGATCCCACTGGGAACCAACAGTCCAGTCTGCATTTCTGTGCAGCTTTCACTTTGTCTCCTGGTGACAGCATCCTGTGCATGTCTGGGCTTCACAAAGAGGGAGCTCCACTCAGGAGCAACCAGCAGCATCAACTCGCTGACATACAACATCACCAATCATGGAGCCACCATCCTAGCTCCATTGGCTGGCAACACTCCTCACCATGTCCACAACTCAATGGACTGCAAACGAGGTTGGAGGACTGAAAGTGGACTCAGATGAAACCATGGTGTCCTACGATGTGACCTCACTGTTTACATGTATCCCAACCAGAGAGGCAGCTGAAACGGTGAAGCAGCGACTACTACAGGACAACACTCTACACAGCAGGACAAACCTCAGCCCGGACCAGATTTGTGGATCACTGGACTTCTGTCTCAATCACCAGTATCACCCATCGTGGCCAGCGTCTACATGGAAGATCCAGAAACCAGCCTGCAGTCCAGACCTGTCCCCCTTTGAAAATGTGTGGAGCATTACGAAGCTCAAAAAACGACAACAGAGACCACCGAACTGTTGAACAGCTGAAGTCTGATCAGCAAGAATGAGAAAGAATTTCACTTTAAAACTTCAACAATTATTGTCATCAGTTCACAAACCATTCAAAGAAAAGGTGACCAACACAGAGGTCACATGACCCTGTCACATGGCCCTGTTTGTCTTGTCAGTTTTCAGTCCTCACCTTTGATCAACAGACTGACGTCCATCTTTGAAGAATATAGGCTGATACATAGACCTGTCACTCTTCATGGACACTGTGCTGGGTTCTGGTTCTTCCAGCTTCCTCCTGATAGAAACACAAAGACAACAGGATCTAATCTGCAGTGCAACCAGAACAGTGAAACAATGTGTTCTGGATCCATTTGACAAAACAATGTTCTGCTTGTTTTGTCCTGTCATCCAGCAGAACTGTTCTCCACGACTGAAAACAAAACTTCTCTTCAAGAACTCCAGAGTGAATCAATGTAAGAACAGTTCTGTCATGTTGAAGGGAAACAAAGAGCTGACGTATGATTGACAACACTCAGACAAGATGAGTAGAGCAGCTGATCTCAGTCCAGCTGTTGTCACTGACATGTTTCTATTCTGTTGTCACTGACTGAAAACTAGAAAATGTTGATTTGATGGAGGAACTCAGTGGAATCAGGGTTAGCCTTCGTTAGCAGCTAGCATCTGTTAGCCTCAATAAAATCACTGTTTTATACTCATGCAGTCATCAGACAACAGTCAGAACGTGTGTGTGGAGAAAATGTTGAACTGAAGTCAAGAGATGAAGACTGCTTCTACTGCTTCTACTGCTTCTACTGGTCAGTGTTCAGATGTGAGAATCTAAATGTTTGTGAAGAACGAAGCTGAAAATAAAGATTCAGGTTTAAAAAACTTCTCTGGATAAATAACAGTTCAAACATGAATCAGTCAGATTTTAATGTTATTAACAGCTGACCTCTGTGCAGCAGACGGGCGGACATCTTTAAAATTAATGATGCAGCCTTTTGACCGGTCACTCTTGAAGGACACACAGCTGGGTCCAGGTCCAGGTCCAGGTCCAGGTCCAGCAGAGTCTGGTCTCAGAGTCTGCTGTGGGCTTCAACAGAACACACACAGAGCTTTGAGTGTGAATAATGATGGTGGAGTGATGTGAGTGCTGAGCTGTGACATGGAGAAGAGTCGTGGACAGTTAGAGATCCTCCTCTCACCTCTGAGCTTTGGTCTGGCTGTCATGTTCCCCACACAGAGAGCTTTTAGAGGGAGGGACTCCCTCCTCTCTGTCCTCACACTGATTCATGCTGCTCAACTCACATCCACATCAGCTCACACACACTTTGATCTGGAGAGGAAACACAAATCATTCATGGGCACATGGACTCAGATCATCCTGTCATCATGCCATCAGCTGCTGTACTTCTACTATCATCCACTAGGTGGCGCCATGAAGCTGCAGATGGACCGTTTCCATTCACACTGATTGAATTTGACAGGAAGCTTCAGTTTCTTTAATATTCAGTAAATTCAGCTTCAGTTTTTCCTCAGTGATCCTTCATGTGAACAAATGAGCTGATCATCAGTGAATCTGAGATGATTCTGTTCTGTTGGTTTCTGAAGCTCAGCCTTCATTCTGACTACCTCAAAGTGTTTGTACGCTAACTGCTAATCAACACTTCCACACTCAGCACAGCTCACGACTGCACCCACAGCCCCACCTGCATCATAAACTGTAGAGGTGGTGGAGCGCTCCACGTACTTTGTTGGCAGCGTTTGTGGATGTCAGTGCTGTGTTGGTCAAAGACTCTCTGCCATCCACAAACTCAGAGCAGCTTCTGTTGCTGCTCTGTGAAAGTAGAATCCAACACGTCGTCCTCTATTGTTCCCCGTTTCTTCAACGTGTTCAACTCATCACACACAACGCCTCCAACATTATCGCTCTCTCCACCTCCAACCTCTGACAGAAGTTTGAACTTTATTGTTCAACACAGAAGGTGAACAGTGAAGAGCAGCAGGCCTGAGTACCGGAGGTCATCAATAACATCAAATCAGAGAAGCAGTGGTACAACAAGTACTCTGAACTAGTAATACTACACTGTGAAAATACTGCACTCAAAGTGTTCCTCAAGTTAAAGTACAAAGTATTACCAACAACATGGACTGACATGGAACACTTCAAGAGCTCCTTTAACCACTTTATACACTGCTGGATCGTTGAATATAGAAGATGACTTCACATTTGACTGGTCCATCAAATATTTGCTGTCAAACGTGACTAAAGCTGTCAGATACACGTGATGAAGTGCAAGTTTGATGATCTGTCTCTGATTGATCACTGTGTAAACAGAAAAACTCACTGAGAAGACTCATGAGTCCCAAGTCGCATAAAAGATTAGTTCATATTGAACAAATCGTTCACCAACGACACATTGCTGTGATTCAGGCAGGAAAAGCTGCTTCAGTCATCAGGAAGTGGATCCACATTAATAAAGACTCTGTGTTCAGCTCCTGAGCATCAGCTAACTCTGCTTCTACTCTGATTCCACCGTTCACACACACTGAATGGCTCCTTCAGGTCACAGTTAAACTCCGAGCTGTGACTTTGGACAGATGAAGAATGGAGCGGCACATTGTTGCTGTTTCTAGAGGAACTAAGCTAACGACAGCTTGTTAACGAGTCACACAGTAAAAACTTGTTCATTACCTTCAGCTGGAGCTTCACACGGAGAAAACTAACTGCGACACAGCCTCACAGTGAAACTAAAAAGAGGAAACAAACAGTTTGAACTCGTGACAGTTGCGTCAGTGAGTCCACAAAGTTCCCTGTTCCCTTCTCTGTGAGTCGCTTTGGATTAAAGCCTCTGCTAAATGACTAAATGTAAAGTAACACTGACAGATCTGTTACAACATGATGACTTGTCTGTAGATATTCTAGAATACATCATGTAAAATAATAAATACTTTTACTTTATAGGATTTTGATGTTTGCTTCAGAAATGTGTCTGAAAAAAAAAACAAGTTTGGCCGCTTTTATTTTGAAAACCTGCAAAGAAGCGGTACTGAAGTGGGTGTACTTCCTGTGTGCTAACGTGCTAACTTTTATTTATTCATTTATGAGAAAGAACAACAGTAACAAAAGTGGCATTGTTTACATAATCCATAATTCAGAGCTATAGAGAGAATGACAAGTGAACATAAAACTGACATCAATGCAACATATCTCAAGATGCTTCAACACAAAGAGCAAGAGCAGACGGAATAAAATAAAAAACAAAATGGACATAATGAAGAAAAAAAGAAAATATTTAAATAAGTAAACTAGTAAAATAAAAAAAAATAAACAGCTTTGATGAGGGAGGATTCAGATTGATTTCATCTGTCCAAATCAGTACGGAAATTCTTTAAGATATCAGAAATGTTGTGCTTTTATTGTTGTTAGAAGTTTTAGATATTTCATAATTGTTTTAAATTCAGTCATAAATACACTAAGTGTGTGTGTGTGTGTGTCTGTGTGTGTGTGTGGATCATACCAAAGGTTACATCATCTCTAGAGACAGAAGCTGGAAACAATACAATTTTTCATTGAATCCATTTGTGATTATTATGTTATTATGTTGTTAGACTTTACATATAGATAGATAACACTGTGATCAGTTAGAGGAGCAGCAGAGATGTCAGAGCTGAGATTATAATTTAGGAGGCTGATTGCAATGAACCAGTGATCAATTCTGGATTCATAGTTGGAGTTAAAGAATTGAAATATTCCTGGATTTAAGGGCCTCCAGGCATCAGTGAAGCCATGGTCACTGTGGAAGTAAGTCAAAGTGTTGTTTGGATGACTTGCAGAAGATCCAGTATTCATTTATCAAAGAATTCATCATGGACTAGATTCAAATCACCACCTACTATAACGTTATCAGTTGAGTGTGTTGATTTAATATTATCTCATTATAAGCCAGTTTGTTCTAATAGGTTTTTATTTTCAGCTCCTGTTGTAGCCATAAATGTTGACTAAGAAGATTTGAGATCATCAAGAGTTAGTGTCAGAGTTAGTGTCAGCCAATGACCATGAACATCTGCCACATGAGAGACAATCTGAGCAGCCGAATGGCGACCCCTGCTGAGCTTGATGTGCCGTGGCTGAAATACACTTCATCTCCCCATTGTTTGACCAGAAAGTGACTTCATCTTCAACCTTGGAATGAGTTTCTTGTAGATAAATAATATTCACATTTTTCAAGCTTTTTCTTTGGTTATATGTTTTGGAGCCGCCAGAGTCACCAATCAATGCTGATGCTGCAGGATGTGACGGTGAGCGGCGATCTTGGAAAGTAATAACTGCTCGCCTGTGTATTTGTGAGACGGTTCAGTTCCTGTCACAGGAACTGAAGAATAATGCTGTTTGAGGAGCGAAATGTACAGGAGTCACCCACATGCAACTTTGTCTGTGTTTGTGAGAGAGAGATGTTTTGAACTGACAGTATATGTGAAAAAAATTCATTTATAAAATGAATAAAATGCTGGATTTTCTCACATGCTGTGTGTTTGAGAGCATTTTGTCTGTACAGTAAAAATGCATGTAAAATTGATGAGGAGCTTTTTATAATTACGTGTTTAATGAAGTGATTGAACACGGTGTGACTGCTGAAATGTATCAAATCAAATCAAATCAAATCAAATTTTATTTGTATAGCCCAAAGTCACAAAACACATTTTGCCTCAGAGGGCTTTACAATCTGTACAGGGAGTGACACCCTCTGTCCTTAGACCCTCGGTTCGAGTGAGGAAAAACTTGCCCACAAAAAACCTTTAACAGGGGAAAAAAAATGTGGAAGAAACCTCAGGAAGAGCCACAGAGGAGGGATCCCTCTTCCAGGACGGACAGACGTGCAATGGATGTCACATGTACAGAACAATCAACACAAACATATTGTACAATTACAATGAATTACAATAAATGGTGAGGTGATTGCAGTAGCAGTGGAACACAGATGCACAGCAGCAATAAGTCATTAACCAACAAAGCTGTAGTGGGGATGGTAGCAATAATGACTATATATGGCATGTAATGCTAAATATGGTGGACGTCAGCAGCAGACCACGGCGGCAGCCACGATCCATGAGAACCTGCTGGACGTGAAAGCACAGAAACTCCGGGGAAGAAGTGTAGTTAGTAATATCCAAAGAAAAGGTGTAAGAGAGATAACGATTGACAGAACAATAAAACCTCAGGCCCCGTTTATGCGGACTCTAAGGGTTATCGAACTGCTTTACATTGAGAGAGAGAGAGAGAGAGAGAGAGAGGCTTTACAGTAAGGCGTGGACATCAGCAGCAGACCACAGCAGCACTCACGATCCATGAGAACCTGCTGGACGAGAAAGCACAGAAACTCCGGGGAAGAAGTTTAGTTAGTAAGGGGGGGTCCCCCGGTAGTCTAGTCCTATGGCAGCATAACTAAGGGAAGGCCTGAGCCAGCCCTAACTATAAGCGCTATCAAAAAGGAAAGTCTTAAGTCTAGTCTTGAATGTGGTGACCGTGTCTGCCTCCCGAACCCAGAAAGATAGTTTGTTCCACAGAAGAGGAGCTTGATAGCTGAAAGCTCTGGCTCCCAGTCTACTTTTGGAAACTATGGGAACCACAAGGAACCCTGCATTCTGAGAACGCAGTGGTCTAGAGGAGTAGTAGGGAACTATGAGCTCTTTTAGATATGATGGTGCCTGGCCATGAAGAGCTTTGTATGTAAGGAGAAGAATTTTAAATTCTATTCTAGATTTAACAGGTAGCTAGTGTAAGGAAGCCAAAATGGGTGAGATGTGATCTCTGATCTTGGTTCCTGTCAGAACACGTGCAGCAGCATTCTGAATTAGCTGCAAAGTCCTAAGAGACTTATTGGGGCAGCCTGATAATAGAGAGTTACAGTAGTCCAGTCTAGAAGTAACAAATGCATGGACTAGTTTTTCTGCATCCGCTTGGGACAGGATGCGTCTGATTTTGGTAATGTTACGTAAGTGGAAGAATGCAGTCTTTGAAATTTGTTTTATGTGGGCATTAAAGGACAAATCCTGATCAAAAATAACTCCAAGGTTCTTTACGGAGGAGCTGGAGGCCAGGGTGGTCCCGTCTAAGGTGGCCAAGTCTCCGGAAAGAGAGTTTCTGTGGTGTTTGGGTCCAATTACAAGAACTTCAGTTTTATCTGAGTTCAACATCAGAAAATTGTAGGTCATCCAACTTTTTATATCCCTAAGGCACGCTTGCAGTTTGGCTAAATGATTAGTTTCATCAGGCTTGATTGATAAATATAATTGGGTGTCGTCAGCATAGCAGTGAAAATTAATGGAGTGATTCCTAATAATGTTCCCTAGAGGAAGCATATATAGACTGAATAGAAGTGGCCCTAGTACAGAACCTTGTGGGACTCCATGACAGACTTTGGTATGTACGGAGGATTCATCATTGACGTGAACAAACTGAGATCGATCCAAGAAATACGACCTAAACCAGCTTAGGGCGGTTCCTTTGATGCCAATCTGATGTTCCAGTCTCTGTAAAAGAATTTGATGGTCTATGGTGTCAAATGCAGCACTAAGATCTAACAGGACGAGTACAGAGATGAGTCCTTTGTCTGATGCCATTAGGAGATCGTTTGTGACTTTGACTAGTGCGGTCTCTGTGCTATGATGGACTCTAAATCCTGACTGAAAATCCTCAAATAAACTGTTCTTGTGAAGAAATTCACACAGCTGATTAGCTACAGCCTTCTCGAGTAACTTAGAAAGAAAGGGAAGGTTTGATATCGGTCTATAGTTAGCCAAAACCTCTGGATCTAGAGTGTGCTTTTTAAGAAGAGGTTTAATTACAGCTACTTTAAAGGACTGTGGTACATATCCTGATAATAAAGACAGGTTAATCATATCCAGTAAAGAAGGGCTAACTAAAGGTAAAACATCCTTGAGCAGCCTGGTTGGGATGGGGTCTAGGAGACAGGTTGACGACTTAGATGAAGAAATTATTGAAGTTATTTGATGAAGGTCAATGGGAGAGAAGCTGTCTAAATATGTATCAGGTTTTGCAGCTGTTTCCAAACTTGCTGTATCAGAATGCAGATCAGTGCCTGTCGAAGGCAAGGCATGATGTATTTTGTCTCTAATGGTCCTAATTTTATCATTAAAGAAGCTCATGAAGTCATTACTAGTTAGACCCAGAGGAGTAGATGGGTCAATAGAGCTGTGGTTCTCTGTTAGCCTGGCTACAGTGCTGAAGAGAAACCTGGGGTTGTATGTACCTTACCTAAACAGGGGATTGTGTGCAAGGATGTTGGACAAATACTTGGCCCCTCTATGAATGCTGTGGCGCCTGGATGGCCCCTTACTCAGAAAAATCCGAGATCTTTCATGGCTCTCTGTGTTCAGAGGCCCCCAGGCCTTCATGGATGGACAGAGTCACACCATAGTCAAAGTAACAGGTTGGATTTCTAATCCTACAAACCTACCGAAATGTTTGTACAAGTTAGAAGTGATAGAGATGAAATCCACGTTTTCTTGATTTGAATGTTCAGTCAGCTAAAACAGACGTTTATGGATCAGTCCATGTATTCAGGTTGTTTGCTGAGCACGCTGAGTTTCTGTGTCAACGTCTCTTACATTGAGAAGAGCTGAATGAAATGCAAAGGTTCATTAGTAGCTTAACTGGTAACTGATGATTAGAAATGAAAGTGATCAGCCTTAGCATGATCCATTATCACAGACAGACAAATGATCTGTTATACAGTGAAAATATGAGTCTGTTTCTCTGTCCTGTAGTATGATGATCTGAAATAAATATGTACAGACTCCATCCATGATGCTATACTGAGACAGATTATAAGAGATGAAATTATGCTCATACAGTATACACATCATTTTGTGCAATATAAGAGGACACACAGCAAACAGCCGTTTCTTGTTGTCGTCTTGTTTACCATACAGAATGGATCCTACATTCAGCAGCAGAGGGGATGATGGCGCCAGCCTCTTTGACTTGGAGGATGCAAAGAAAGATTAGGTGAAGGTGAAAGAGTCTGCGAGGACGGCTGTCCTGCATCATGGTGGGGACCCCAGTAATGATCAGCACCTCCTGGAGATGAGAGCTACAGTAATGATCAAATATCTATACAGCCAAAATAATGCCGTCACCGAGGACTGCAAGATAAGAGGCCCCCACGACACTTGAGATGACGAGGACTTGACAGTTTTACTGTGCCCACTATGCAGAGTGCTAAGTTTTGATTGAATTCTTAAAGGTGTCAATGAGTGTGATTTCTAATTATATATCACATGTTCATTACATGTGGCTGTCTCACTACAGAAGCAGTGCTATTCATTTTCATTTGATGACAGTCTGTCTATTTTGTGTTTTTTCCATAGGCGCTGTCGCAGTTTCCAACCCCGCTTCAACATCATCTGATCCCAGCCTCGGTCCCCAGCTCCAACCTTCCACTTCCACAACTTCCAGGGACGGGGCGCTGCTCTGCGCTCATCAAGGTCAGAGGTCAGAACATATCCTACTCAGGCTGTAAGGACAGATACTACATGAGGAATGCACACAGCAACACAATGCACAGTTATGTAAGGGAAGTTATGTAAGGTCACAGCAAGTCAGTGCTCAACAAGTGAAGAATGAATTTCCTGTGTTATCTAATGTGCTGGTGCATTAGTGAACTGAAAGAATCTTAACCTTCATCACTTCACTTGTTAAAGGATCCAAAGAAAACGTGTTCTTTATTTGAAATCTTTCATTTCTGCATATGAAGGATCGTCTTCTCTGTCACACTGTAGGCCAGGGGTCGGCAATTAAGTCTGGCCTCGGGCCAGATATTTTCCAAGCCATTACATGGCGGGCCACAACCAAAACAATGGCTAATATAGTGAATTAATAGGGGAGGAGGGGTGATAATGAAAATGACAGGCGATATTGAAATGACGGAGCAGACGCACTGAGACATTCAAGCGGGCTGATGTAGGTTAAATTTGTGGACTGACCATTGGGGGGCGCTATTAATTATATGCCTGTTTGTTAAAAAAAACAAAAACATTTGCACTTGTTGCTGTTAGCTGTCTGAAAAATGGCACTATCAAAAAATCTCAAGAGAAAAATTAACAGCGAGAACAGGATCTTTCATGATGAATGGACAGAGAACTATGGCTTCATCCTCCCCAGTTTTATTAATGCAAAGCCCACATGCCTGATCTGTAACGAGGGCGTCTCTGCATGCAAAGAGTACAATATTAGACGGCACCACGAAACGAAGCATGCTAATTTCAAGGTTGCGTTCCCTCAGAAGACAGAGGCACGAAAGCGCAAAATGGAAGCCCTGAAAGGTGCTTATGCACACAGCAGCAGGATCCTGGTGCGAGGCCTCACATCCCAACAGAAGGTAACTAGTGCATCTCTGAAAGCGTCCTGGGTGCTCGCAAAGCACAACAAGCCATTCACTGATGCAGAGGTCTTCAAGGAGATGATGGTGACAGTTTTGGAGGAACTTGATACCAACAAGTCGATGGATGATGTGATCGGGTCAGTGAAACAGATGTCGCTCTCTGCGAGGCCCGCCGCCCGCCTCATAGAAGCGCTGTCTGATGCGGTGCAGGGTGCAACTGTCGACGGTGTCAGTCACGCAAACTACTTTTCCTTAGCCATTGATGAGAGCACTGACAACACAGATGTAGCCCAGTTGTGCGTTTATGTGAGATACTTTGATGAGAAGGATTTCAAGGAAGAGCTGACAGACGGGGCTCCTGCTATGGTGGGAAAGCACAGAGGTCTGGTGAGCAGGCTGAAAGAACTCGCTCCCCAAATGCACGGACTGCACTGCCTCATCCACCAAAGTGTCCTCTGTGCCAGACTGAATGGCGAGCTAAAGAATGTTATGGACAAAGTGATGAAAGTCATTAATTTTGTCAGAGGTACATCAAGCACCCAGCATAGGCTTTTCCGTCAACTTGTGGCTGAGTCACCAGATGCCGCCCACGGATGACTTGCTGCTTCACAATGATGTGCGCTGGTTAAGCAAGGGGAAAGCACTGGATCGCTTCTGTGCGCTACTGAATGAGACCAAAGCGTTCCTTGGAATGAGCAAGAGCAAGGCAGCAGCTGACCATCTTATCCTGCTGGAAGATGAAAGTTCATGTCCAGTGTAGCGTTTTTATCTGACATATTTGGCCACCTAAACCTGCTTAACCTTCAGCTACAGGGAGAGACAAAACCATCGTGGAGTCATTCACGAGGAAGCTTGAGATGCTGGAGGCAGACATATCTGCCAGCAGGCTCCTACATTTCAGCACACTGAGGAAGACAGCAGGAGAAGTGACGGAGCTGATGGTTGACTTCATCAAGAGGCTACGAGCCAACTTCACTTCTCGGTTTGATGACTACTCCATCCCAAAAGACATCATTGACTTTATATGTGACCCTGCAGTAAAACCATTTGCCTGGCGAAAGAAATGATCCCCTCTTTAGATCAGGCTGCGCTGGAAATGGAAATTATTGACTTCCAAACCATCTCAGTTGTGTGAGATGTGCTCAGAAGTGCGGAGTCCGTGAGTGCCTTTTGGATAGGCCTACTATGCTCCAAGGAATACAGCAACCTCAAGAAAGTCGCACTTTACATTCTGACAATGTTCCCTTCCACCTATGTTTGTGAGTCGTCCTTCTCAGCTATGAATGCAATAAAAACGCACGAGAGGAATAGACTGACTCACCAAAATCTCGAGAACTGCCTGAGGATTAACGTGACGTCTATTTCACCAGATATCCAGCAAACAGTGGCCAGCGGGAGATGCCACTTTTCACACTAGGTGAGTAATCTAAACCAGCTATTGTGTCTAAAATCTGAACTGTAGCCTATTTTAATGAATGTCTCATTGTAGGCTAGGCATAATTCAGGCCTACAATAAATGTAGCACGTCTGCTCTGTCGTTTCAGGGGCCGAGCACTCCAGCCCATGGTCGAGTGGATTCAGATTTTTTGCTTTGTTCTTTTTTGCTCTGATTTGCTCCGATTTGACAGTGCAATGCATTGCTATCAATTTACATTTTTGGTGCCACCCCAGTCATATAAAGGCCTAAATAACACGCACGCTATGTTTGAAACTCGTGTTTTACTTTTCACAGTTCTATGTATGTAAATGCCTATGTTTGATGTCTGGCTTGTTTGAAGGAAGTCGTGTTTTAATTTTCACAATAATATGAAGCCTGTCCGTTGTTTGAATGACAACTTGTGTTTTGGGGACTAGTTTGGAATTTCAGCACCAGGCACTGTCCACTGACTTCATTTGTTTTTGCATGTTGAGCGTTCACGCTGCACCTCGCTGATGTGCTTATTCACTCTCGTATCCAGTTAAACAAATACGCATTTAGATTGAGGAAATTTTTCTGTTCTGGAAAATGAAGTTTCCAGATAAAGAGCATTTTTGAGACTGGCAGTCCGATTTTTAAAAAGTATATTTTATATTTTTATTTTCTTTCTCTAGTTCAAACAATCTCACGGGCCAGATGTTTTTGCTTGCGGGCCACATCTGGCCCGCGGGCCGCCTATTGCCGACCTATGCTCTATACTAAAGGATTGGGTGGGCAGCTGCACTAATGGAGGCGCAGAGAAGTGTGTAAGACTGCAGCTCTGCTTCCTGAGGGGTATTTGCACAAAACCAAGATAAGGGATTAAGCCGGGATGTGTTGGTTGTCCTGGCCTCAAGTCGGTTGCATGACAGCAGCTCAAACTTAACCCGGCCAAGTTACTACGGTGATTTATTCTCTGCAGCTAGCCTGCTCCAGACCAGGCTAACAGCCAGGCTATTAATCCTAAAATTAATCCTAGTGATTCACCTGTATTTCCACCGTCAATCCTGTGAGGAATTGATGTGTTTTACAGCATGTCCATGCTCTTTCTAAGTATGCTGCATCATTTTAATGATTCTGTATTCAAATATGAAATATAGTCATTTCTCATTTCATTTAAATCTGTATGTAATTGCAACAGTCTTTTTATATTGATTCAAGTGGTAGTATTATTACTCAGGCCCAGAGAGAGAGAGAGAGAGAGAGAGAGAGAGAGAGAGAGAGAGAGAGAGAGAGAGAGAGAGAGATAGATAGATAGATAGATAGATAGATAGATAGATGGCCCTTTTTGGAGGATGTACTGGATGAGGTGGCTCTAATCCTCAGACAGACAACTTGAATTAAGATTTGGCTCCAAAATTGCAAGCGTGTTCCCAGACACTGCAAGGAAATCCAGTTGACAGTGTAATATATTTATTTGATTGTGGTCCACGTGCAGTAGAACTGCAATATGTACCTTGTATGAGGACGCTGTCCCTTCTGTCCCTCCCTGGAGCCCCTCCATCACTGGCTTCCCTTTATTTAAAGGGAGTGTCAGCGCCTCCACTTGGTGGGCCACCCTGTGTGCCAGTTCTATGGCTTTTTTTTTTAAACTGCTACAATCATACAGACATTGAACATGTCAGCAGACACCTAATCTATTCACCTCATTTGTTCACTGTTATCTACTTTAAAGTCACTTACCAGCCTGCAAAATGTTCTTATATGTAATTTTAACTTGCTGCCAGGTCCTTTTATGGTCAGACAGGTTTGTTCTTTATGAAGGATAGAAAGATAAAATAGATAAAAACGTAACATGAGAAAAATAGATTAAATGACACATTGTGGATAATTGTTTGCACCTAATCATACTCTACATTTCCTGAGTAACATGCACCTGCTTGCCACTTTTAAAGTAAAGTGTACAACAGTTAGTGGACTTAAAGAAACTCCTTTAATTGTAGCCTAGTGATAATGGTTCCAGTGGAGCACTGTTTATTAATTGTACAGTTTTGGACTACTTCCACATTAAGCCGGTCGACTATTCTCTGCCAGGTTTTCTCAAATTTTTAATTATGGCATTGGGATAGCCTTTTTTCCTCATAATATCTTTCACCTCTTGACACAACTTCATCAGGAGCTGTTGTTCAGCGGCCGTGAAGTATGAAGAGCAACTTTTATTATTATGTTTCAAACTGTGATTCTGTGAGCGATCGCGAGGTCTGTTTAAGTAAGCCGTGAACACGTACTTATCCCAGCTATCTTCACCTGGCCGCACCACACATAGCCGCACCTTTTCATCCTGGCTCATCATACGTGCAACCAATTAAGCCAGGATGCGCGGAGCAGGCTACGTCAAGCTGGGCTTGTTTAATTATCTTGGATTTCTTTATTCTAGTTTCGTGCAATACCCCTCTGGATAACTTTGGGCATCCTCACTAGTGTTGGGAAGTTCCACTCTTTTTACTGACGCAGATCTTTTACTCTCAGACAGTAAATTGAACAAATCTTTTTTTGAGTCATTTTATTCATTTTTACAGCAGGTGGCGCTGTTAGCCCTCTTGTGGGCGTTGTAAAAAAAGGCTGCTGGTCTCAAACACTTAACACTGAACACGGTTTGCTTCAGCTGACAAAGATAATGAACAAAATGTCACAAGCAATTCAAACCATATGAAAACCTAGCACAGTAAATACACACCACAAACCAGAACTTGGTCACCTGGACTAAACTGTCGTTCTACCTTGCGGTCTAAGAGTTTTTTCATTTTTTTCTGAGAAACCTTCTGTTTGCTTAGTTCCCCAGCTTCATAAAGTCTCTGCCTAAACCCATTAACATAGGTAATCAAATTGTGCAGAGGATCAGTTGACCTCCACTGATCATGCACCACAGACAAAGGACCACGGACAGTATGAGCAAAAACAACCTTAACAACAGACTTTGCAGTGATGGAACAGAGAGGATTATCAGCTGGATATCTACAGTTAGCAAATAAGAACGACCTGACTTGGACCTGGGAAAAGGACCGACACAGTCAATAATCAGTTGCTCAAAAGGCTGACTCACTGCAAGAATAGGATACAAAGGAGCAGGTTTTATTGTTTGGTCATGTTTACCTATAACTTGACAAGTATGGCATGTCTTTACAGATGCAGAAACATCAGTTTCAAAAAATGCTGAAGCAAACAATCAATATGTTTTCTTGACACCCATATGTCCTGCAACATTACCATGAGCTGTCTGAATTGTGGCTGTCCTAAATTTTACAGGCAACACGATTTACACAATAGGATCACCACTGAAAGTGACACCATAAGGAGCCCACCTCCTAACCAAGATGTCATTCAAAAGGAAATATACTTGCTTCACCTTTCCTACCTGCATTGTAGGCAAAACCAGATCACATACACCCTTCAGAGACTGATCCGCTTTTGGTTCTTTCACCAGCTCTAAACGAGAAACACAAAGATCAGGCAGCAGGGATAATGCAAATTTCTTTGCATCACAAAGGTTTTCTCTCATATCAGTTAGTGCAACAGTCTTTGAACAAGTCACAGCACAGACTGTAACTGCTGGTTCTGATTCACTAATCCCTTCTGTTTCCACAGTACAAGCTGCTAAAACTGCTTGCTCCATTTCAGGGACTTCTTGAGATGACAAGGAAGCAACAACTGTCTCACTTTGTTGGTTTGACACCTCAGAAAACTGTAGGCTATCAAATTCTACATTGTCTGGCCAGATCCGATGTCCTGCCAGGTCATTTCCCAGAATGATGTCAACTCCTTCCACTGGCAGTTGAGGACGAACACCAACTTTGACCTCCCTCTGTACTAAATCACATGACAAGAACATTTTATGTATAGACACAAAAAGAGTTGTCAAACCCATCCCTCTGACCGGAATACAGCCCCCTGTGTCTGAACGTGGCAAAAAGGGCAAAATGGCTTCACAAATGTGCGTAAAGATCCTGAGTCCCTCAGCATTTTGACTGGAACCTTTTCATCATCAGTTTTAGCAGCTCCTGGACGAGCTGCCATTTTGTCATAACCTGGCTCAGAGGTATGACAAAAGATGGAGACCACACATGCCTTTAAACTATGAAACAATTTTATTAACATTGCCCATGTCTGTAGATTGTACGGTCCAAATTTGACAACGATCAAAACAAAGCTCTAGGAGGAGTTCGTCTTAGTACGAGGTGTGGAAATGTCCAAAATCAGGGCAAAATATGATCTTTGATTCAAAATGGCGGACTTCCTGTTGGAGTTAGACCATGGCTGCAAGAGGCTTTTTTGTGTGTCTCTGTATGTCACATACTACCACAAAATTTCATACACATGGATGAAACCATGTCGAGGGGCTCCTCCGAAAACGAACACGTAGGTGGCGCCGTAGAGCCATTTTTGTATGTCCATGGGCGAGACCTCCAAAATACGTAACTTTACGCCCGACTTTGGGGGGGCACGCAAATTTTTGTGAGTTTTCGAGTACATTTAGGCCGTCTAAAAGGCGGCCTGTCTGTTTAGGAAGAAAAAGGTAAAAAAAAAATAAAAATAATAAGTCGTGTAGTCTGTTTTGGCGCAAGGGATACGTCACTTTGGATCGCATAGTTGATTTCATTCATGAACAATTACAAACATCTGGCCAACTCTGTGGGTATAGGTGGATATACACAAAATGCAAGGATAATAGATTACATGTCAAGAAAGAAGTGGTACACTTAATTCTAAAATAACTTGACCCAAGGGGTGTTGAACTCAGAGGAAGAAGACGGCTCTATCGCCGAAGGTATTTTGCAAAACGGCCCAATTATATTTGGCACTTGGACTCTTATGACAAACTAAAGCCATTTGGTATCTGTATCAGTGGCTGCATTGATGGCTTTTCCCGGAAAATTGACCCAAAAATCATCGGAGGCTACTACATGGAGGCAGTCCAGAGATTCGGTGGTTGTCCAAGGATTGTCAGAGGCGACTGGGGCACAGAGAATGTTAAAGTCAGAGACTTTCAGCGTTTTCTCCGTCACAACATTCACAACGGCTCCGGCATTGACAGCTACATTGAAAGGGCAAGCACAGCAAATCAGCGAATAGAGAGTTGGTGAGGCTTCCTCAGAAGGGAATCAATGGAATTCTACATCTCTCTGTTTAATGATCTGGAAGGACCGTGGCTTGTTTGATGGTGCATATGTAGCCTGGCGAAACTTAATAGCACAGGACACAGAAATCTGTTTTATTTTGGGGTCTTTATTCTGAACAGAAAAATTGGTGATTAGATCCCATGAAACAAAATAACCAAAAACTGTCGTCGAAGACTTCCTTCAGACCGATCTTGTCTGTCTCAAGAGCATGAACTTCCAATGACTGTAGAAGTAAAAAAAAATGTCTTTACACACGTAGGCTAGTCCTGAGGGAAATAAAATATCTCTAGCGGCTCAACCCTGTAATACACACAGCACACAAATCCACAGTTAACCGCATTACATTTATATCCTTAAACAGTTACAATAAACGTATAGAATTTGCATGTACTGACGTGCATTTCTGTCCAGGGGCACGAAGTGGCGACAGGGTGCTACGCCATATTGTCTGTCCTCAATGTGGTCTGCAAAACTATTAGCATTTAGCAGATACAAACTTATAAGTGTATATTTGCTCACAAAATGTGGTTACAAATTACTTTACATGTCCTTCGCTTCGTTATTTCAGATTACCAGCTACATTTTACATCCTATTTACCTTCAACACAGTCCGTAATGCCGGAAACAAGTCTGCGTGCATGTGTCGAGGTAAAAGCAAAGGTGGCGTCTCTCTTCCGGGTCCCTCTCAAAACCGTTCCCCAATACATTTAGCACACGAGAGGTTATCCGACAGGAGAACAGTGACACCTAGTGGCGCAGGTGATTATCGCCACAGTTTCCCACCCGGCTACATTCTCCCCTGCTAAAAAGGCAACGTCCTCGGTGACTTAATTCATAAATTTAACTTCATTTACCGCTTCGCGAAAGAACACAGCACCTAAACTAGTCAACAACTGGGACAGTGCATCAGGACTTAGAGTAATAGCATTACATGCTGACACAGGGAGTCGGTGTGGGTTTGAATGTGCCCCAGCATTTGCTCTCTGGCTCCGGCGAGGTGTAGGGATGGGGGTGGTAACCTCAACGTCCCTAGCAGGTCTCCTGCAAGTCACAGGAGTAGCCAGCTCTGACTGTGACTCCTGCACTGTAACAGGAGATGCAGCATGATCATTAACACCCACAGACTCTGATACCTCATTGTCTCTGACAGTTATCTCATCTCCAACTCTCTCTGTTGTCTGGTCCAAGCTTGGATATGTGATTTCTTCCAGAACCACATACTCAGGGTCTGAATCTGCAAACCCTCTGTCATCTTCAATAGAAGAGGTCGCTGTAGTAGTGGGAGCAGCACTCCCTCTCCTTATCCTGGGCGCTGGAACTGGAACTGCACATGGCCTAAGGTTAGCTCTGTGAACTCTTTTGATCGGGCCGCCCTCCACTGGTTCTACTGTATGTGTACTGCCTTGAACCTCAACCACCCTGTACACAGTAGGACTCCAGGCATCCTGAATCTTGTTTCTTCCCTGAGGCCAATGACGCAAGTACACCAGCTGACCTACTTCCACAGGGGGACAGTGCACTTTGTCTTTCATGAGTTCAAGTCTCTCTGCAGCCTTGTGTTCAGCATATTGCCTTGCTTTGCTGTGTGCTTCCTTCAAGCGCTCCTGATGGACCACGAGCCAGTCATGTCTCTTATCAAGAACCTGTTCCTGACCTAGCAAAGCATCCACCGGAAGGTGTGGGTGTACACCAAACAGGAGATAGTACGGTGAGTGACCTGTGGTGGCATGGGGAGTTACATTATATGCATAAACTAACTCCGGCAAAAACTCAGGCCACCGACGTTTCTTTTCTGGTGGCAGGGTGCGCAAAAGGTCATGAAGTGTCCTGTTAAAACGCTCACACTGTGCGTTACCCTGGGGGTGATGTGGCGTGGTGCGAGTTTTTTTCACCCCATACAACTTGCACAGCTCCTGAATGACCTCGCTCTCAAAGTTCCTGCCCTGGTCTGAATGTATTCTCTCAGGCACACCATATTTCATAAACCACTCTCTGAGAAGGACTTTGGCAGTGGTGTCAGCTTTCTGGTCCCGTGTTGGATATGCTTGTGTGAATTTAGTGAAGACGTCTGTCACAACTAACACATTCTCTCGGCCATCAGAAGCAGGCTCTAACACAGTAAAGTCTACTGCAACAACTTCAAGAGGTCGTGAGGCAAGAAAAGGTTTTATCGGGGCACGTATCTTGGGCTGTGGCAACTTGGTTAGTACACATCTCTGGCACTGTTTAACCCACTGCTCCACATCTTCATACATCCCAACCCAGAAGCATCTCTGTCTCAACAGGTTCTGTGTGCGTTCTATTCCCTGATGTCCCATTTGATCATGGACACTCTCGAGGACAGCTTCTTTTAAACATGCCGGTAAAAGGAGTTGCTGACATTCTCCTAAATGCTCGTCCTCTATGACACGATACAGCAATCCATCAACCTCCCTAACTCTGGGCCACTGTCTGAGGAGAGAAAGAACGGGCTTAGCCAAGCTTTTCCTCTGCTGGAAGGTGGGTTTTTTCCCTTGATCCCAGAAGTGTCGGAAGGATTTCAGTACAGCGTCTGAATTCTGAAACTGTCTCAACTCATCCTTAGAGTAACCTGGTAAAGTTGGTGTATTACCTTGTGAGTCAGCCACCTCGGTATCCTGCCCAACTGCTGTCATACACCTAACCTGCCTCACCTGACAACACTTCTCACCTGCACTGACCAAGTCTGGCTGCAAAGCCGTTCCTTTCCTGACCACATTGCAGATGGCTATACACTCGTCAAATTCCTCATCTCCACTGGACTGGGGCTCCCCTGCTAACGGCTGCCTAGACAGTGTGTCTGCTGCAGTGTTGCACCGACCAGGCCGGTACTGGACTTCAAAGTCGAAAGGAGCTAATTGGGCGACCCAGCGTTGTTCAATAGCTCCTAGCTTTGCTGAGCCTAGGTGACACAAAGGGTTGTTATCTGTTATTACAGTGAACTTAGACCCCAACAGATACCCTCTAAATTTCTCGGACACAGCCCATTTGAGAGCAAGAAGCTCTAGTTTCATGCTGCTGTAGTTTCTGTCATTTTTCTCTGCATTTCTCAACCTCCTACTGGCATATGCAATCACACATTTCTTTCCTCCCTGCAACTGATAGAGGACTGCACCTAGCCCTAAACTGCTGGCGTCTGTTTCTACAATGAATGGAAGGGAGAAATCAGCAAAGCCGAGTAGGGGGGCACTAGTAAGTTTCTCCTTCAACTGCTCAAAGGACTCCTGACATGCCTGCGTCCACAAGCTATTGAACAGGTTTTTGGCTATAGCAGGGCTGGTTTCCTTGATGCACGCATTAACTACATCATGTAGGGGACCTGCCAGCTGTGAAAATCCTTGCAAAAACCTCCTGTAATAGCTGCAAAACCCCAAGAATGATCGCAACTCTTTAACTGTGGTGGGGACTGGCCACTGTTTCACCGCAGCTACCTTGTCTGGATCCGTACCGATGCCCTCAGCTGAAATCTGGTGACCAAGGAAGCCCACACTGGACTGGAGAAAATGACATTTCCCTGCCTTCACCTTTAAACCTGTCTCCCTGAGCCTCTGTAGCACAGTCTGTAGGCGAGCGAGGTGGTCCTCAAAAGTCGGTGAGAAGACTAAAATGTCATCTAGGTACACTAGCATGATCTGAAACACTAGGTCACTCATGGTTGCCTGCATGAGTCTTTGGAAAGTCGCTGGTCCATTACAAACACCAAAAGGCAGTCTAGTGTACTCAAACAACCCAAAAGGGGTCGTGAAGGCCGTCTTATGTCTGTCTCTCTCATGTACTGCCACTTGATGATAGCCACTGGCAAGATCAATGGTCGAGAAAAACTTTGCACCATGCAGGGCATCAAAACACTCGTCGATGCGTGGCAAGGGAAATGCATCACGCCTGGTTTTGGAGTTCAGTCGCCTATAATCGACACAGAGTCTCAAGCTGTTATCTGCCTTCCTCACAAGTACAATGGGTGATGCATAGGCACTGGTGCTCTCTTTGATAACACCCTTCCTAAGAAGTTGGGATATGTGCTCCCTAACCTCTCTGTACTGTGTTGGAGGTACACGCCTGTAAGGCTGTGTGACCGGGACATCATCAGTTAGGTGTATTTCATGTTGGATTTTATCCGTATAGCCTAGATCTTCATCCTTAAAGGAGAATACATCGGCATACTGAGCCAGCAGTACAGCTAACTTAGCCTGTTCATCTGGTGAGCCACCTACTTTTAAGCGCTCTAACATGAACTGCAGTTCCTCACCTGGTGCCTTAGCGTCTTTGCCGTTCACTGAGACTTCCTCATGGTCAGCAGAGATGCGATTGAAATGCACCTCTGTTGCCTCCTCAACACACTCAACCTCACTAAGAACACCAAGCCTGGTCCTGGGTGACAACCAGAGATCTTCCTGTGAGAAGTTTACCACTTGAACTGGGAAAACATGCTTACTAGACTCCACTAGGGTAGGAACCACAACAAGGCCATTCGGTAGAGGGGTGTTAGTAGGCTCTAGTAGCATCAAAGTCTCATCAGCAGAGAGCTGCTTGAGCCCTTTTGCATACACTGTGGCTACTGAAGCTGCCGGCACATGTACTGAGTTTCTACCTGCTATCCTGGCTGCAGATGTCCTTGCTAACACTTCACATGTTTGCACTCTCTGAAAAGCTTCTCGCCAAGCTGAATTTAACTTTCCTTCAAGGGCTGAGTCAAAACTTGCGATAGCCAACTCCCTGCATCTCTTTATCACGTTCATTCCAATGAGCACTGGGAGAGGCTCCCCTGGTACGTGCTCTTTCTCTTTGTCCTGCTGCCCTGTCTCTCTTCCTTCGGCCTTAGATACATCTGAAATTAGCTTTTGACCTTCCGACACTGTCTGTTCTGTGACAGGATCTCTGACTACCAAAAACCCACACTCAGGTACAGTTAACCCCATAGCCTGCACATCTAGCTCAATGTAACCTATGTAAGGGATTGGCAATGAGTTAGCTGCAGTTAGCTTAAGCCAGTTGGCTGTAGAGGTTATGTCTTCATTCTTTCCTAGTAAGTGCTGTCGGAAAAATGTCTCAGAGATGGTGCTAACTTGGCTCCCAGTATCTAACAGGGATCTGGCCATGACTCCGCCCACCTCAGTCTCAACCTCCGGACACGTACCTACTGCTCGTTCAAAAAATCTCTCGCGAGTAAGGGTTTGGGAGCCTTTGATCTCACCTCGGATTGCCCGGCTCTTGGCAACCGAGGAAGCTAGTTTCCCTGAGAAGGTGCAATGCGGGCAGTGGACTGACCTTCCTGTTTGCGTGGTCTGCACTCTCTCGCTATATGTCCCACCCCCTTTCATTTGAAACAGACAGGCTTTCCATCCTCTGTGAACTGGAATTTTGGTCTAGGCCTTCCACCTCTGTATGACGTTTCCTTAAACATGACTCCTTCCTTCATCACATTGACTAACTCCCCAATAGCCCTTCCTTGTTCAGAAACCACTTTAAGGATCTCATCTAGCATAGCAGATGACTTGTCTTGTGTGCTACCAGTCGCCTTATCTCCCACATCCCCACTATCACATAAAATGCTCCTGCTCTTCACAACTTTTGTGTTACTGGGTCTGTCTTCCTGTGACCAAGCAACAGCCTCCTGACGTACATCAAAAAGTGAGGACCCTGGGTTTTCCCTAACCATTTTACGAAGCTCCCTTCTGAGAGTGGGATCTTTCACTCCCTCCACAAACTGGTCTCTGACAGCTATTTTAGAGTCAGATACTGCATCTGGCCTTTGCCTAAGTGCAGAGCGAAGGATCTGGGACAGTGTGTGTGAGTACTCAAAAAAATCTTCACCGTCCATTTGGTGGCGACTGTAGAAGGTCTGTAAGAGCTGGGCCACGCTGCGCTTCTCTCTATAAGCATCTCTGAGACAACTGAAAATTTCATCAGGTTCCTTAAATTCACCATCTGTACACAACCTGATCTCTTCGAGTGCTGAGCCTCTAAGGAGAGAGAGAATGAAGTCAACTTGATCATCTTTTCCTAGTCCCCTTGCTCGGACCGCCCGCTGCACTTCATCGAGAAACTCATCAACAGAACGGCCATCAACTGTAGCGTCACCACTGAAAGGCTGGATAGGGCGTTCTCTTGGTAGGTACACATATGATCTGTTAGCCCCACCACCCAGAGCGGTTATTTTGGCCATAGCTTCGTCATGCTTACTACTCAGTTCTGATAGTCTGGCCTGAAGTGCCACAACAGGGTCGATTTCTGGTCCTTCCTCTAGGTCCTGTTCACTATCACTGTGACTCTGTGACATGATGCAGTGTCTGTGTGAAGTCTATTCAAGGTCAGGATACAAAAGTCTTTTCCAAGCCTCTCCAGACAGGATGCGCTGATATCCTCGATGTCTCTCGTGAAGACCTTCCGCCCACAGAGCTGTCGTCACTTCGTCTCCAGAGGTCTGGTCACTGGTCCCCGGTCCTCGCCTTCATCTCCAGGAAAGCCACACCGTTGCCGATCTTCTCTGACACCAGGCGCTTTGGGACCGTGCCACTAGAGATATTTTATGCCCTCCGCAGCCTAAAGCTGTCTACTTAACAAAAATGACGGCAAAAATCTTCTGGATCACCAACTTTGCAGAACCCCACTCCTGGTACCAAATTGTGTAGCCTGGCGAAACTTAATAGCACAGGACACAGAAATCTGTTTTATTTTGGGGTCTTTATTCTGAACAGAAAAATTGGTGATTAGATCCCATGAAACAAAATAACCAAAAACTGTCGTCGAAGACTTCCTTCAGACCGATCTTGTCTGTCTCAAGAGCATGAACTTCCAATGACTGTAGAAGTAAAAAAAAATGTCTTTACACACGTAGGCTAGTCCTGAGGGAAATAAAATATCTCTAGCGGCTCAACCCTGTAATACACACAGCACACAAATCCACAGTTAACCGCATTACATTTATATCCTTAAACAGTTACAATAAACGTATAGAATTTGCATGTACTGACGTGCATTTCTGTCCAGGGGCACGAAGTGGCGACAGGGTGCTACGCCATATTGTCTGTCCTCAATGTGGTCTGCAAAACTATTAGCATTTAGCAGATACAAACTTATAAGTGTATATTTGCTCACAAAATGTGGTTACAAATTACTTTACATGTCCTTCGCTTCGTTATTTCAGATTACCAGCTACATTTTACATCCTATTTACCTTCAACACAGTCCGTAATGCCGGAAACAAGTCTGCGTGCATGTGTCGAGGTAAAAGCAAAGGTGGCGTCTCTCTTCCGGGTCCCTCTCAAAACCGTTCCCCAATACATTTAGCACACGAGAGGTTATCCGACAGGAGAACAGTGACACCTAGTGGCGCAGGTGATTATCGCCACAGTTTCCCACCCGGCTACACATATTTGGACAGAAATCTAATCCAGTTCTGCTTCATGGGAATCATTCAGGTAAAAATATATCATATCATATTGTTATTTAAAACCTACTTTCATTTTAAATTGTGTCCCACACATGATTTTGTGTTGTTACATTCTTAATTACAAGTTCAATTACAATTACAAATAACACAATTACTTCAATTACAAATTGCATATCCATTACCCTGTTTTCTTACTTTCTAATATAATGTTATTCTAGGATGAATTAGATGAGACCATCCATGTGTGGTCATGTCATCAGACCATCGAAGAATGACAGGGTACCCAGTGGTCGACCTCGAGTCATGTACACGTTCCCAGAACTCTACACAAGTGATGACCACATTTCCCCAGTGGACAGAGCTGATGTACAGTTGTGTCAGAGTAACAGCACATTTCGACCAGCAGTGCCATGTGACACAGACATCTACAACATCTGCAACATTCTGATGGTGGAGTCACAACTGCATCTTTCAGCTGATGCTTATCAAGCACTGGATTTGTACCTGCATTTGAGGAGTGAGATAAGATCTGCCCTCTAATTTGAGATGAAACTACATTTGTATCCATCTAAACTGAACACGTGATCAGACAATTCTTCTGCAGTCCGCCATGCTTTATTCACCAAACATTGTCAGTCGCATGTTTTCCCAGGAACTACGTAGAAGCTTTATTTTGTATTTTGTATTATGTATTATTTCTCCTTGGAAAAAGGTTTGATCTGTCACTATGTGCACACTGACTGTTTAAGACATTAAGAACATGTGCAGTGATATTATGCACACAGTTTTTTAAGGTATGTGGCAGGTTTTGACTTTTATAGATAACTTCTTTCTTCGTTCTTGTGTGGATTTAGGTTGTCTCAGTTGCTTCTGTCTCTTCAGGTAATGAAGCACAGGCTTTATTGAATCAGTCTGGGATGACCTGGGATTTTTCAAATGACAATATTATCTTTTCTCAGTACTTTTTGCTGGAATTACAGACTTAAATTTGTTGTACAGCATATAAGAGTATTGTCATAGATGTTTTACTTTGCCTTCACATCAGTCATAAACAGGAAGCAAACAAAACCACAACAAATAAAAACAACATGGCAAGACATGAAAGAGGAATGCCATTTTTATTTAACAATGTGCTCTTGACAGTTACTGTCTGTATGTTTACTATATGAGGCTTCAACAAAAACAGCCGTGAGTAGCCATTTGAAATGGTACTGATCAAACAGGTATTGTTTTGTTGAATGCTGAACTTTTTTCTGAATAACAATTGCATAAGACATGCACATGAAGAAAGAAAAGAAAAGGGATGTTCACCTATGAGAGCAGACTTTTCTGACATATCATAATGATTAAACTTAAACAGTCTTCTGGACAGAACGTCGTTTGGAAACAAAATTTAAAACTCAGTGTGCTGACAAATATTACAGCAAAATCATTAACAATAATAAAATAACAAAACCAAAGCAAAAGAATGACGATGAAAGATGAACGATTTTTTTTTTCAGTTTAAAGTGTAATAAAGCAATCAGTCATCAGATTATGCATCTGATTTTATCTCCTCTCCTTGTGGAACATTTTTTTCTTAGTTGTAATACATGAATGAAGAAATAAATAATTATACAAATCTGTAGAGTACAAATACACTCCTCCTGACTTTTCGTTTATCACAGTTCTTTGATGACAAAATGCTCTGAGTGCAAGTCTGTCCCCATATTGTTTGATATATTGTCCTAAGTCCTCATCTGTCATAACATCTATGACGTCGATGTGTAGACGTACTACGACTACTACTACTACTACTTCTACTGTTGCTACTACTACTACTGCTACTACTGCTGCTGCTGCTACTACTACTGCTGCTGCTGCTGCTGCTACTACTGCTGCTGCTACTACAACTACTACTACTGCTGCTACTACTGCTACTGCTGCTGCTACTACTACTACTACTACTACTACGACTACAACTACTACTGCTACTACTACTGCTACTGCTGCTACTACTACTACGACTGCTGCTACTACTACTGCTGCTGCTACTACTACTACTATGACTACTACTCCTACTGCTACTACTACTGCTGCTGCTAGTGCTGCTACTACTACTCCTACTGCTGCTACTACTACTGCTGCTATTACTACTGCTGCTGCTACTACAATTACTACTACTATTATTGCTCCTACTGCAGCTGCTGCTACTAGTCAGTCACTCACTCAGTCACTCACTCACGCACAGGTAGGCAGGCCTTGGAGGCGGGGCCAGAACCAAGATTAAAGCAACGGAAAATATGATGGTGATTCTAAATTCCAAAACATCTCAAAACAAGTACTTCATCCGCAATCATTCATTTTGTCAAATAACTTTTAACGTATGTTGTTGATGGTGTGGTCCATGCTAGTGAAAATAATAAGAAAAAGAATCATAATAATCTAAAACAGAGAGAGACAGACAGACAGACAGACACACAGAAGTGGCTGCACACATCGCTAGGGACCAGGCCTTCCATCTTCCTTCCATCCTTCATCTCACACCCAGAAGCGTGCACTACTGCCTGGGCAAACATTGGCTCCAGGGACCCCCTAACCCCTACCGGAGCTCGACCACCCAGCCTGGGTACACCACACATCATGGTCACCCCAGAGCCAAAACTTGTTGTTTTCCTTTGATCTTTTAGAATGTAGAATTTGGAATGCAGAATGTAGAATTTGGAATTTAGAATTTGGCTTTAGAAGTCAGAATTTAGAATTCGGAATCCAGAACTTAGAACGGGAATCTGATGACATCATGGTTCTTCTTGTTTGTGTCCCTGCCTTGGGTACACCACACATCGTGGTCACCCCAGAGCCTAAACTTGTTGTTTTCCTTTGACCTTTTAGAATGTAGAATTTGAAATGTGGAATGTAGAATGTAGAATTTAGAAATCGGAATGTAGAACCGGAATCTGATGACATCATGGTTCTTTCCCTTTGGTCTTGGCTGTGGCACCGCCTTGGGTACACCACACATTGTGGTGAGCCCACAGACAAAATGTGTTATTTTGCTCTGATCTTTTAGAATGTAGAATTTGGAATGTGGAATGTAGAATTTGGAATTTAGAACTGGAATTCGGAATTTAGAACCGGAATCTGATGACATCATGGTTCTTTTGTTCCGGTCTTGGCTGTGGTCCTGTCTCTGGTACACCACACATTTTGGTGAGCCCGCAGACAAAATGTGTTATTTTGCTCTGATCTTTTAGAATGCAGAATTTGGAATGTGGAATGTAGAATTTGGAATTCAGAAATTAGAACTTAGAACTGGAATTCGGAATTTAGAACCGGAATCTGATGACATCATTGTTCTTTTGCTGAGGTATTGGCTGTGGCACCGCCTTGGGTACACCACACATTGTGGTGACCCCACAGGCAAAATGTGTTATTTTGCTCAAAACTTTTAGAATGTAGAATTTGGAATGTGGAATGTAGAATTTGGAATTCGGAATTTAGAACCGGAATCTGATGACATCATGGTTCTTTTGTTCTGGTCTTGGCTGTGGTCCTGTCTCTGGTACACCACACATTGTGGTGAGCCCGCAGACAAAATGTGTTATTTTGCTCTGATCTTTTAGAATGTAGAATTTGGAATGTGGAATGTAGAATTTGGAATTCAGAAATTAGAACTTAGAACCGGAATTCAGAATTTAGAACCGGAATCTGATGACATCATGGTTCTTTTGCTGTGGTCTTGGCTGTGGTCCTGTCTCTGGTACACCACACATTGTGGTGAGCCCGCAGACAAAATGTGTTATTTTGCTCTGATCTTTTAGAATGTAGAATTTGGAATGTGGAATGTAGAATTTAGAATTTGGAATTTAGAACTGGAATTCGGAATCTAGAACCGGAATCTGATGACATCATGGTTCTTTTGTTCTGGTCTTGGCTGTGGTCCTGTCTCTGGTACACCACACATTGTGGTGAGCCCGCACACAAAATGTGTTATTTTGCTCTGATCTTTTAGAATGTAGAATTTGGAATGTGGAATTCAGAACTTAGAACTGGAATTCGGAATTTAGAACTGGAATTCGGAATTTAGAACTGGAATCTGATGACATTATGGTTCTTTTCCTCTGGTCTTGGCTGTGGCACCGCCTTGGGTACACCACACATTGTGGTGAGCCCGCACACTAAATGTGTTATTTTGCTCTGATCTTTTAGAATGTAGAATTTGGAATGTGGAATGTAGAATTTGGAATTCAGAAATTAGACCTTAGAATCGGAATTCAGAATTTAGAACCGGAATCTGATGACACCATGGTTCTTTTGTTCTGGTCTTGGCTGTGGTCCTGTCTCTGGTACACCACACATTGTGGTGAGCCCGCAGACAAAATGGGTTATTTTGCTCTGATCTTTTAGAATGTAGAATTTGGAATGTGGAATGTAGAATTTGGAATTCGGAATTTAGAACTTAGAACCGGAATTCGGAATTTAGAACCGGAATCTGATGACATTATGGTTCTTTTGGTCTGGTCTTGGCTGTGGCACTGCCTTGGGTACACCACACATTGTGGTGAGCCCGCACACAAAATGTGTTATTTTGCTCTGATCTTTTAGAATGTAGAATTTGGAATATGGAATGTAGAATTTCGAACTTAGAACTGGAATTCGAAATTTAGAACTGGAATCTGATGACATTATGGTTCTTTTGGCCTGGTCTTGGCTGTGGCACGGCCTTGGATACACCACACATTGTGGTGAGCCCGCAGACAAAATGTGTTATTTTGCTCTGATCTTTTAGAATGTAGAATTTGGAATGTGGAATGTAGAATTTGGAATTTAGAACTGGAATTCAGAATTTTGAACCGGAATCTGATGACATCATGGTTCTTTTGTTCTGGTCTTGGCTGTGGTCCTGTCTCTGGTACACCACACATTGTGGTGAGCCCGCAGACAAAATGTGTTATTTTGCTCTGATCTTTTAGAATGTAGAATTTGGAATGTGGAATTCAGAACTTAGAACCGGAATTCAGAATTTAGAACCGGAATCTGATGACATCATGGTTCTTTTGCTGTGGTCTTGGCTGTGGTCCTGTCTCTGGTACACCACACATTGTGGTGAGCCCGCACACAAAATGTGTTATTTTGCTCTGATCTTTTAGAATGTAGAATTTGGAATGTGGAATGTAGAATTTGGAATTTAGAACTGGAATTCGGAATTTAGAACCGGAATCTGATGACATCATGGTTCTTTTGCTGTGGTCTTGGCTGTGGCACTGCCTAGGGTACACCACACATTGTGGTGAGCCCGCAGACAAAATGTGTTATTTTGCTCTGATCTTTTAGAATGTAGAATTTGGAATGTGGAATGTAGAATTTGGAATTTGGAATTCAGAACTTAGAACTGGAATTCGGAATTTAGAACCGGAATCTGATGACATCATGGTTCTTTTGTTCCGGTCTTGGCTGTGGTCCTGTCTCTGGTACACAACACATTGTGGTGAGCCCACAGGCAAAATGTGTTATTTTGCTCTGATCTTTTAGAATGTAGAATTTGGAATGTGGAATGTAGAATTTGGAATTTGGAATTCAGAACTTAGAACTGGAATTCGGAATTTAGAACCGGAATCTGATGACATTATGGTTCTTTTCTTCTGGTCTTGGCTGTGGTCCTGTCTCTGGTACACCACACATTGTGGTGAGCCCGCAGACAAAATGTGTTATTTTGCTCTGATCTTTTAGAATGTAGAATTTGGAATTCGGAAATTAGAACTTAGAACCGGAATTCAAAATTTAGAACCGGAATCTGATGACATCATGGTTCTTTTGCTGTGGTCTTGGCTGTGGCACTGCCTTGGGTACACCACACATTGTGGTGAGCCCGCAGACAAAATGTGTTATTTTGCTCTGATCTTTTAGAATGTAGAATTTGGAATGTGGAATGTAGAATTTGGAATTTAGAACTGGAATTTGGAATTTAGACCCGGAATCTGATGACATCATGGTTCTTTTGTTCTGGTCTTGGCTGTGGTCCTGTCTCTGGTACACCACACATTGTGGTGAGCCCGCAGACAAAATGTGTTATTTTGCTCTGATCTTTTAGAATGTAGAATTTGGAATGTGGAATGTGGAATGTAGAATTTGGAATTTGGATATTAGAACTTAGAACTGGAATTCGGAATTTAGAACCAGAATCTGATGACATTATGGTTCTTTTAGTCTGGTCTTGGCTGTGGCACCGCCTTGGATACACCACACATTGTGGTGAGCCCACAGGCAAAATGTATTATTTTGCTCTGATCTTTTAGAATGTAGAATTTGGAATGTGGAATGTAGAATTTGGAATTCAGAAATTAGAACTTAGAACCGGAATTCAGAATTTAGAACCGGAATCTGATGACATCATGGTTCTTTTGCTGTGGTCTTGGCTGTGGCACCGCCTTGGATACACCACACATTGTGGTGAGCCCGCACACAAAATGTGTTATTTTGCTCTGATCTTTTAGAATGTAGAATTTGGAATGTGGAATGTAGAATTTGGAATTTAGAACTGGAATTTGGAATTTAGAACCGGAATCTGATGACATCATGGTTCTTTTGCTGTGGTCTTGGCTGTGGCACTGCCTTGGGTACACCACACATTGTGGTGAGCCCGCAGACAAAATGTGTTATTTTGTTCAAATCTTTTAGAATGTAGAATTTGGAATGTGGAATGTAGAATTTGGAATTTGGAATTCAGAACTTAGAACTGGAATTCGGAATTTAGAACCGGAATCTGATGACATCATGGTTCTTTTGTTCTGGTCTTGGTTGTGGTCCTGTCTCTGGTACACAACACATTGTGGTGAGCCCACAGGCAAAATGTGTTATTTTGCTCTGATCTTTTAGAATGTAGAATTTGGAATGTGGAATGTAGAATTTGGAATTTGGAATTTAGAACTTAGAACCGGAATTTGGAATTTAGAACCGGAATCTGATGACATCATGGTTCTTTTGCTGTGATCTTGGCTGTGGCACCGCCATGGGTACACCACACATTGTGGTGATCCCGCACACAAAATGTGTTATTTTGCTCTGATCTTTTAGAACGTAGAATTTGGAATGTGGAATGTAGAATTTGGAATTTAGAACTGGAATTCGGAATTTAGAACCGGAATTTGGAATTTAGAACCGGAATCTGATGACATCATGGTTCTTTTGCTGTGATCTTGGCTGTGGCACCGCCATGGGTACACCACACATTGTGGTGAGCCCGCACACAAAATGTGTTATTTTGCTCTGATCTTTTAGAACGTAGAATTTGGAATGTGGAATGTAGAATTTGGAATTTAGAACTGGAATTCGGAATTTAGAACCGGAATCTGTTGACATGATAGTTCTTTTGTTCTGGTCTTGGCTGTGGTCCTGTCTCTGGTACACCACACATTGTGGTGAGCCCGCAGACAAAATGTGTTATTTTGCTCTGATCTTTTAGAATGTAGAATTTGGAATGTGGAATGTAGAATTTGGAATTTGGATATTAGAACTTAGAACTGGAATTCGGAATTTAGAACCAGAATCTGATGACATTATGGTTCTTTTAGTCTGGTCTTGGCTGTGGCACCGACTTGGATACACCACACATTGTGGTGAGCCCGCACACAAAATGTGTTATTTTGCTCTGATCTTTTAGAATGTAGAATTTGGAATGTGGAATGTGGAATGTGGAATGTAGAATTTGGAATTTGGAATTTAGAACTGGAATTCGGAATTTAGAACCGGAATCTGATGACATCATGGTTCTTTTGCTGTGGTCTTGGCTGTGGCACTGCCTTGGGTACACCACACATTGTGGTGAGCCCGCAGACAAAATGTGTTATTTTGCTCAAATCTTTTAGAATGTAGAATTTGGAATGTGGAATGTAGAATTTGGAATTTGGAATTCAGAACTTAGAACTAGAATTCGGAATTTAGAACCGGAATCTGATGACATCATGGTTCTTTTGTTCTGGTCTTGGCTGTGGTCCTGTCTCTGGTACACAACACATTGTGGTGAGCCCGCAGACAAAATGTGTTATTTTGCTCTGATCTTTTAGAATGTAGAATTTGGAATGTGGAATGTAGAATTTGGAATTTGGAATTCAGAACTTAGACCCGGAATTCGGAATTTAGAACAGGAATCTGATGACATTATGGTTCTTTTAGTCTGGTCTTGGCTGTGGCACCGCCTTGGATACACCACACATTGTGGTGAGCCCGCACACAAAATGTGTTATTTTGCTCTGATCTTTTAGAATGTAGAATTTGGAATGTGGAATGTAAAACTTGGAATTTGGAAATTAGAACTTAGAACTGGAATTCGGAATTTAGAACCAGAATCTGATGACATTATGGTTCTTTTCGTCTGGTCTTGGCTGTGGCACCGCCTTGGATACACCACACATTGTGGTGAGCCCAAACACAAAATGTGTTATTTTGCTCTGATCTTTTAGAATGTAGAATTTTGAATGTGGAATGTAGAATTTGGAATTTAGAACTGGAATTCGGAATTTAGAACCGGAATCTGATGACATCATGGTTCTTTTGCTGTGGTCTTGGCTGTGGCACTGCCTAGGGTACACCACACATTGTGGTGAGCCCGCAGACAAAATGTGTTATTTTGCTCAAATCTTTTAGAATGCAGAATTTGGAATGTGGAATGTAGAATTTGGAATTTGGAATTCAGAACTTAGAACTGGAATTCGGAATTTAGAACCGGAATCTGATGACATCATGGTTCTTTTGTTCTGGTCTTGGCTGTGGTCCTGTCTCTGGTACACAACACATTGTGGTGAACCCACAGGCAAAATGTGTTATTTTGCTCTGATCTTTTAGAATGTAGAATTTGGAATGTGGAATGTAGAATTTGGAATTTGGAATTCAGAACTTAGAACTGGAATTCGGAATTTAGAACCGGAATCTGATGACATTATGGTTCTTTTCTTCTGGTCTTGGCTGTGGTCCTGTCTCTGGTACACCACACATTGTGGTGAGCCCGCAGACAAAATGTGTTATTTTGCTCTGATCTTTTAGAATGTAGAATTTGGAATGTGGAATGTAGAATTTGGAATTTAGAACTGGAATTCGGAATTTAGAACCGGAATCTGATGACATCATGGTTCTTTTGCTGTGGTCTTGGCTGTGGCACTGCCTAGGGTACACCACACATTGTGGTGAGCCCGCAGACAAAATGTGTTATTTTGCTCAAATCTTTTAGAATGCAGAATTTGGAATGTGGAATGTAGAATTTGGAATTTGGAATTCAGAACTTAGAACTGGAATTCGGAATTTAGAACCGGAATCTGATGACATCATGGTTCTTTTGTTCTGGTCTTGGCTGTGGTCCTGTCTCTGGTACACAACACATTGTGGTGAACCCACAGGGAAAATGTGTTATTTTGCTCTGATCTTTTAGAATGTAGAATTTGGAACGTGGAATGTAGAATTTGGAATTTGGAATTCAGAACTTAGAACTGGAATTCGGAATTTAGAACCGGAATCTGATGACATTATGGTTCTTTTCTTCTGGTCTTGGCTGTGGTCCTGTCTCTGGTACACCACACATTGTGGTGAGCCCGCAGACAAAATGTGTTATTTTGCTCTGATCTTTTAGAATGTAGAATTTGGAATTCGGAAATTAGAACTTAGAACCGGAATTCAAAATTTAGAACCGGAATCTGATGACATCATGGTTCTTTTGCTGTGGTCTTGGCTGTGGCACTGCCTTGGGTACACCACACATTGTGGTGAGCCCGCAGACAAAATGTGTTATTTTGCTCTGATCTTTTAGAATGTAGAATTTGGAATGTGGAATGTAGAATTTGGAATTTGGATATTAGAACTTAGAACTGGAATTCGGAATTTAGAACCAGAATCTGATGACATGGTTCTTTTAGTCTGGTCTTGGCTGTGGCACCGCCTTGGATACACCACACATTGTGGTGAGCCCACAGGCAAAATGTATTATTTTGCTCTGATCTTTTAGAATGTAGAATTTGGAATGTGGAATGTAGAATTTGGAATGTGGAATGTGGAATGTAGAATTTGGAATTCAGAAATTAGAACTTAGAACTGGAATTCAGAAATTAGAACCGGAATCTGATGACATCATGGTTCTTTTGCTGTGGTCTTGGCTGTGGCACCGCCTTGGGTACACCACACATTGTGGTGACTCCACAGGCAAAATGTGTTATTTTGCTCTGATCTTTTAGAATGTAGAATTTGGAATTTGGAATGTAGAATTTGGAATTTAGAACTGGAATTCGGAATTAAGAACCGGAATCTGATGACATCATGGTTCTTTTGTTCTGGTCTTGGCTGTGGTCCTGTCTCTGGTACACCACACATTGTGGTGAGCCCGCAGACAAAATGTGTTATTTTGCTCTGATCTTTTAGAATGTAGAATTTGGAATGTGGACTGTGGAATGTAGAATTTGGAATTTGGAATTTAGAACTTAGAACCGGAATTTGGAATTTAGAACCGGAATCTGATGACATCATGGTTCTTTTGCTGTGATCTTGGCTGTGGCACCGCCATGGGTACACCACACATTGTGGTGAGCCCGCACACAAAATGTGTTATTTTGCTCTGATCTTTTAGAACGTAGAATTTGGAATGTGGAATGTAGAATTTGGAATTTAGAACTGGAATTCGGAATTTAGAACCGGAATTTGGAATTTAGAACCGGAATCTGATGACATCATGGTTCTTTTGCTGTGATCTTGGCTGTGGCACCGCCATGGGTACACCACACATTGTGGTGAGCCTGCACACAAAATGTGTTATTTTGCTCTGATCTTTTAGAACGTAGAATTTGGAATGTGGAATGTAGAATTTGGAATTTAGAACTGGAATTCGGAATTTAGAACCGGAATCTGTTGACATCATAGTTCTTTTGTTCTGGTCTTGGCTGTGGTCCTGTCTCTGGTACACCACACATTGTGGTGAGCCCGCAGACAAAATGTGTTATTTTGCTCTGATCTTTTAGAATGTAGAATTTGGAATTCGGAAATTAGAACTTAGAACCGGAATTCAAAATTTAGAACCGGAATCTGATGACATCATGGTTCTTTTGCTGTGGTCTTGGCTGTGGCACTGCCTTGGGTACACCACACATTGTGGTGAGCCCGCAGACAAAATGTGTTATTTTGCTCTGATCTTTTAGAATGTAGAATTTGGAATGTGGATATTAGAACTTAGAACTGGAATTCGGAATTTAGAACCAGAATCTGATGACATTATGGTTCTTTTAGTCTGGTCTTGGCTGTGGCACCGCCTTGGATACACCACACATTGTGGTGAGCCCGCACACAAAATGTGTTATTTTGCTCTGATCTTTTAGAATGTAGAATTTGGAATGTGGAATGTAGAATTTGGAATTTGGAATTTAGAACTGGAATTCGGAATTTAGAACCGGAATCTGATGACATCATGGTTCTTTTGCTGTGGTCTTGGCTGTGGCACTGCCTTGGGTACACCACACATTGTGGTGAGCCCGCAGACAAAATGTGTTATTTTGCTCAAATCTTTTAGAATGTAGAATTTGGAATGTGGAATGTAGAATTTGGAATTTGGAATTCAGAACTTAGAACTAGAATTCGGAATTTAGAACCGGAATCTGATGACATCATGGTTCTTTTGTTCTGGTCTTGGCTGTGGTCCTGTCTCTGGTACACAACACATTGTGGTGAGCCCGCAGACAAAATGTGTTCTTTTGCTCTGATCTTTTAGAATGTAGAATTTGGAATGTGGAATGTAGAATTTGGAATTTGGAATTCAGAACTTAGACCCGGAATTCGGAATTTAGAACAGGAATCTGATGACATTATGGTTATTTTAGTCTGGTCTTGGCTGTGGCACCGCCTTGGATACACCACACATTGTGGTGAGCCCGCACACAAAATGTGTTATTTTGCTCTGATCTTTTAGAATGTAGAATTTGGAATGTGGAATGTAGAACTTGGAATTTGGAAATTAGAACTTAGAACTGGAATTCGGAATTTAGAACCAGAATCTGATGACATTATGGTTCTTTTCGTCTGGTCTTGGCTGTGGCACCGGCTTGGATACACCACACATTGTGGTGAGCCCAAACACAAAATGTGTTATTTTGCTCTGATCTTTTAGAATGTAGAATTTTGAATGTGGAATGTAGAATTTGGAATTTAGAACTGGAATTCGGAATTTAGAACCGGAATCTGATGACATCATGGTTCTTTTGCTGTGGTCTTGGCTGTGGCACTGCCTAGGGTACACCACACATTGTGGTGAGCCCGCAGACAAAATGTGTTATTTTGCTCAAATCTTTTAGAATGCAGAATTTGGAATGTGGAATGTAGAATTTGGAATGTGGAATGTAGAATTTGGAATTCAGAAATTAGAACTTAGAACCGGAATTCAGAATTTAGAACCGGAATCTGATGACATCATGGTTCTTTTGCTGTGGTCTTGGCTGTGGTCCTGTCTCTGGTACACCACACATTGTGGTGAGCCCGCAGACAAAATGTGTTATTTTGCTCTGATCTTTTAGAATGTAGAATTTGGAATGTAGAATGTAGAATTTGGAATTTAGAACTGGAATTCGGAATTTAGAACCGGAATCTGATGACATCATGGTTCTTTTGTTCTGGTCTTGGCTGTGGTCCTGTCTCTGGTACACCACACATTGTGGTGAGCCCGCAGACAAAATGTGTTATTTTGCTCTGATCTTTTAGAATGTAGAATTTGGAATGTGGAATTCAGAACTTAGAACTGGAATTCGAAATTTAGAACCGGAATCTGATGACATTATGGTTCTTCTCCTCTGGTCTTGGCTGTGGCACCGCCTTGGGTACACCACACATTGTGGTGAGCCCGCAGACAAAATGTGTTATTTTGCTCTGATCTTTTAGAATGTAGAATTTGGAATGTGGAATGTAGAATTTGGAATATGGAATGTAGAATTTGGAATTTAGAACTGGAATTCGGAATCTAGAACCGGAATCTGATGACATCATGGTTCTTTTGTTCTGGTCTTGGCTGTGGTCCTGTCTCTGGTACACCACACATTGTGGTGAGCCCGCACACAAAATGTGTTATTTTGCTCTGATCTTTTAGAATGTAGAATTTGGAATGTGGAATTCAGAACTTAGAACTGGAATTCGGAATTTAGAACCGGAATCTGATGACATTATGGTTCTTTTCCTCTGGTCTTGGCTGTGGCACTGCCTTGGGTACACCACACATTGTGGTGAGCCCGCACACAAAATGTGTTATTTTGCTCTGATCTTTTAGAATGTAGAATTTGGAATGTGGAATGTAGAATTTGGAATTTAGAACTGGAATTCTGAATTTAGAACCGGAATCTGATGACATTATGGTTCTTTTCCTCTGGTCTTGGCTGTGGTCCTGTCTCTGGTACACCACACATTGTGGTGAGCCCGCACACAAAATGTGTTATTTTGCTCTGATCTTTTAGAATGTAGAATTTGGAATGTAGAATGTAGAATTTGGAATTTAGGACTGGAATTCGGAATTTAGAACCGGAATCTGATGACATCATGGTTCTTTTGTTCTGGTCTTGGCTGTGGTCCTGTCTCTGGTACACCACACATTGTGGTGAGCCCGCACACAAAATGTGTTATTTTGCTCTGATCTTTTAGAATGTAGAATTTGGAATGTAGAATTTGGAATTCGGAATTTAGAACTTAGAACTGGAATTCGGAATTTAGAACCTGAATCTGATGACATTATGGTCCTTTTCCTCTGGTCTTGGCTGTGGCACCGCCTTGGGTACACCACACATTGTGGTGAGCCCGCACAGAAAATGTGTTATTTTGCTCTGATCTTTTAGAATGTAGAATTTGGAATGTGGAATGTGGAATGTAGAATTTGGAATTTAGAACTTAGAACTGGAATTCAGAATTTAGAACCGGAATCTGATGACATTATGGTTCTTTTCATCTGGTCTTGGCTGTGGCACCGCCTTGGGTACACCACACATTGTGGTGAGCCCGCACACAAAATGTGTTATTTTGCTCTGATCTTTTAGAATGTAGAATTTGGAATGTGGAATGTAGAATTTGGAATTCAGAAATTAGAACTTAGAACCGGAATCCAGAATTTAGAACCGGAATCTGATGACATCATGGTTCTTTTGCTGTGGTCTTGGCTGTGGTCCTGTCTCTGGTACACCACACATTGTGGTGAGCCCGCAGACGAAATGTGTTATTTTGCTCTGATCTTTTAGAATGTAGAATTTGGAATGTAGAATGTAGAATTTGGAATTTAGAACTGGAATTCGGAATTTAGAACCGGAATCTGATGACATTATGGTTCTTTTGCTGTGGTCTTGGCTGTGGCAACGCCTTGGGTACAACACACATTGTGGTGAGCCCGCAGACAAAATGTGTTATTTTGCTCTGATCTTTTAGAATGTAGAATTTGGAATGTGGAATGTAGAATGTAGAATTTGGAATTTAGAACTGAAATTCGGAATTTAGAACCGGAATCTGATGACATCATGGTTCTTTTGTTCTGGTCTTGGCTGTGGTCCTGTCTCTGGTACACCACACATTGTGGTGACCCCACAGGCAAAATGTGTTATTTTGCTCTGATCTTTTAGAATGTAGAATTTGGAATGTGGAATGTAGAATTTGGAATTTAGAACTGGAATTCGGAATTTAGAACCGGAATCTGATGACATCATGGTTCTTTTGTTCTGGTCTTGGCTGTGGTCCTGTCTCTGGTACACCACACATTGTGGTGAGCCCGCACACAAAATGTGTTATTTTGCTCTGATCTTTTAGAATGTAGAATTTGGAATGTGGAATGTAGAATTTGGAATTTGGAATTTAGAACTTAGAACTGGAATTCGGAATTTAGAACCGGAATCTGATGACATTATGGTTCTTTTCCTCTGGTCTTGGCTGTGGCACCGCCTTGGGTACACCACACATTGTGGTGAGCCCGCAGACAAAATGTGTTATTTTGCTCTGATCTTTTAGAATGTAGAATTTGGAATGTGGAATTCAGAACTTAGAACTGGAATTCGGAATTTAGAACCGGAATCTGATGACATTATGGTTCTTTTCCTCTGGTCTTGGCTGTGGCACCGCCTTGGGTACACCACACATTGTGGTGAGCCCGCAGACAAAATGTGTTATTTTGCTCTGATCTTTTAGAATGTAGAATTTGGAATGTGGAATGTAGAATTTGGAATATGGAATGTAGAATTTGGAATTTAGAACTGGAATTCGGAATTTAGAACCGGAATCTGATGACATCATGGTTCTTTTGTTCTGGTCTTGGCTGTGGTCCTGTCTCTGGTACACCACACATTGTGGTGAGCCCGCACACAAAATGTGTTATTTTACTCTGATCTTTTAGAATGTATAATTTGGAATGTGGAATTCAGAACTTAGAACTGGAATTCAGAATTTAGAACCAGAATCTGATGACATTATGGTTCTTTTCCTCTGGTCTTGGCTGTGGCACCGCCTTGGGTACACCACACATTGTGGTGAGCCCGCAGACAAAATGTGTTATTTTGCTCTGATCTTTTAGAATGTAGAATTTGGAATGTGGAATGTAGAATTTGGAATTTGGAATTTAGAACTTAGAACTGGAACTCGGAATTTAGAACCGGAATCTGATGACATTATGGTTTTTTTCCTCTGGTCTTGGCTGTGGTCCTGTCTCTGGTACACCACACATTGTGGTGAGCCCGCACACAAAATGTGTTATTTTGCTCTGATCTTTTAGAATGTAGAATTTGGAATGTGGAATGTAGAATTTGGAATTTAGAACTGGAATTCTGAATTTAGAACCGGAATCTGATGACATTATGGTTCTTTTGTTCTGGTCTTGGCTGTGGTCCTGTCTCTGGTACACCACACATTGTGGTGAGCCCGCACACAAAATGTGTTATTTTGCTCTGATCTTTTAGAATGTAAAATTTGGAATGTAGAATGTAGAATTTGGAATTTAGAACTGGAATTCGGAATTTAGAACCGGAATCTGATGACATCATGGTTCTTTTGTTCTGGTCTTGGTTGTGGTCCTGTCTCTGGTACACCACACATTGTGGTGAGCCCGCACACAAAATGTGTTATTTTGCTCTGATCTTTTAGAATGTAGAATTTGGAATGTGGAATGTAGAATTTGGAATTCAGAAATTAGAACTTAGAACCGGAATCCAGAATTTAGAACCGGAATCTCATGACATCATGGTTCTTTTGCTGTGGTCTTGGCTGTGGCAACGCCTTGGGTACAACACACATTGTGGTGAGCCCGCAGACAAAATGTGTTATTTTGCTCTGATCTTTTAGAATGTAGAATTTGGAATGTGGAATGTAGAATGTAGAATTTGGAATTTAGAACTGGAATTCGGAATTTAGAACCGGAATCTGATGACATCATGGTTCTTTTGTTCTGGTCTTGGCTGTGGTCCTGTCTCTGGTACACCAGACATTGTGGTGACCCCACAGGCAAAATGTGTTATTTTGCTCAAATCTTTTAGAATGTAGAATTTGGAATGTGGAATGTAGAATTTGGAATTTGGAATTCAGAACTTAGAACTGGAATTCGGAATTTAGAACCGGAATCTGATGACATTATGGTTCTTTTCCTCTGGTCTTGGCTGTGGCACCGCCTTGGGTACACCACACATTGTGGTGAGCCCGCAGACAAAATGTGTTATTTTGCTCTGATCTTTTAGAATGTAGAATTTAGAATGTGGAATGTGGAATGTAGAATTTGGAATTCGGAACTTAGAACTGGAATTCGGATTTAGAACCGGAATCTGATGACATTATGGTTCTTTTCGTCTGGTCTTGGGTGTGGCACCGCCTTGGGTACACCACACATTGTGGTGAGCCCGCAGACAAAATGTGTTATTTTGCTCTGATCTTTTAGAATGTAGAATTTGGAATGTGGAATGTAGAATTTGGAATTTCGAACTGGAATTCTGAATTTAGAACTGGAATTCTGAATTTAGAACCGGAATCTGATGACATTATGGTTCTTTTCCTCTGGTCTTGGCTGTGGCACCGCCTTGGGTACACCACACATTGTGGTGAGCCCGCAGACAAAATGTGTTATTTTGCTCTGATCTTTTAGAATGTAGAATTTGGAATTTGGAATTCAGAACTTAGAACTGGAATTCGGGATTTAGAACCGGAATTTGATGACATTATGGTTCTTTTCCTCTGGTCTTGGCTGTGGCACTGCCTTGGGTACACCACACATTGTGGTGAGCCAGCAGACAAAATGTATTTTGCTCTGATCTTTTAGAATGTGGAATTTGGGATATGGAATGTAGAATTTGGAATTCGGAATTTAGAACCAGAATCTGATGACATTATGGTTCTTTTCCTCTGGTCTTGGCTGTGGCACCGCCTTGGGTACACCACACATTGTGGTGAGCCCGCAGACAAAATGTGTTATTTTGCTCTGATCTTTTAGAATGTAGAATTTGGAATGTGGAATGTAGAATTTGGAATTTGGAATTTAGAACTTAGAACTGGAACTCGGAATTTAGAACCGGAATCTGATGACATTATGGTTTTTTTCCTCTGGTCTTGGCTGTGGCACCGCCTTGGGTACACCACACATTGTGGTGAGCCCGCACACAAAATGTGTTATTTTGCTCTGATCTTTTAGAATGTAGAATTCGGAATGTGGAATTCAGAACTTAGAACTGGAATTCGGAATTTAGAACCGGAATCTGATGACATTATGGTTCTTTTCCTCTGGTCTTGGCTGTGGTCCTGTCTCTGGTACACCACACATTGTGGTGAGCCCGCACACAAAATGTGTTATTTTGCTCTGATCTTTTAGAATGTAGAATTTGGAATGTGGAATTCAGAACTTAGAACTGGAATTCGGAATTTAGAACCGGAATCTGATGACATTATGGTTCTTTTCCTCTGGTCTTGGCTGTGGTCCTGTCTCTGGTACACCACACATTGTGGTGAGCCCGCACACAAAATGTGTTATTTTGCTCTGATCTTTTAGAATGTAGAATTTGGAATGTGGAATGTAGAATTTGGAATTTAGAACTGGAATTCTGAATTTAGAACCGGAATCTGATGACATTATGGTTCTTTTGTTCTGGTCTTGGCTGTGGTCCTGTCTCTGGTACACCACACATTGTGGTGAGCCCGCACACAAAATGTGTTATTTTGCTCTGATCTTTTAGAATGTAAAATTTGGAATGTAGAATGTAGAATTTGGAATTTAGAACTGGAATTCGGAATTTAGAACCGGAATCTGATGACATCATGGTTCTTTTGTTCTGGTCTTGGCTGTGGTCCTGTCTCTGGTACACCACACATTGTGGTGAGCCCGCACACAAAATGTGTTATTTTGCTCTGATCTTTTAGAATGTAGAATTTGGAATGTGGAATGTAGAATTTGGAATTCAGAAATTAGAACTTAGAACCGGAATCCAGAATTTAGAACCGGAATCTCATGACATCATGGTTCTTTTGCTGTGGTCTTGGCTGTGGCAACGCCTTGGGTACAACACACATTGTGGTGAGCCCGCAGACAAAATGTGTTATTTTGCTCTGATCTTTTAGAATGTAGAATTTGGAATGTGGAATGTAGAATGTAGAATTTGGAATTTAGAACTGGAATTCGGAATTTAGAACCGGAATCTGATGACATCATGGTTCTTTTGTTCTGGTCTTGGCTGTGGTCCTGTCTCTGGTACACCAGACATTGTGGTGACCCCACAGGCAAAATGTGTTATTTTGCTCAAATCTTTTAGAATGTAGAATTTGGAATGTGGAATGTAGAATTTGGAATTTGGAATTCAGAACTTAGAACTGGAATTCGGAATTTAGAACCGGAATCTGATGACATTATGGTTCTTTTCCTCTGGTCTTGGCTGTGGCACCGCCTTGGGTACACCACACATTGTGGTGAGCCCGCAGACAAAATGTGTTATTTTGCTCTGATCTTTTAGAATGTAGAATTTAGAATGTGGAATGTGGAATGTAGAATTTGGAATTCGGAACTTAGAACTGGAATTCGGAATTTAGAACCGGAATCTGATGACATTATGGTTCTTTTCGTCTGGTCTTGGGTGTGGCACCGCCTTGGGTACACCACACATTGTGGTGAGCCCGCAGACAAAATGTGTTATTTTGCTCTGATCTTTTAGAATGTAGAATTTGGAATGTGGAATGTAGAATTTGGAATTTCGAACTGGAATTCGGAATTTAGAACTGGAATTCTGAATTTAGAACCGGAATCTGATGACATTATGGTTCTTTTCCTCTGGTCTTGGCTGTGGCACCGCCTTGGGTACACCACACATTGTGGTGAGCCCGCAGACAAAATGTGTTATTTTGCTCTGATCTTTTAGAATGTAGAATTTGGAATTTGGAATTCAGAACTTAGAACTGGAATTCGGGATTTAGAACCGGAATTTGATGACATTATGGTTCTTTTCCTCTGGTCTTGGCTGTGGCACTGCCTTGGGTACACCACACATTGTGGTGAGCCAGCAGACAAAATGTATTTTGCTCTGATCTTTTAGAATGTGGAATTTGGGATATGGAATGTAGAATTTGGAATTCGGAATTTAGAACCGGAATCTGATGACATCATAGTTATTTTGCTCTAGTTTTGGCTGTAGAATTTGGAATTGGGAATTTAGAACTTAGATCCGGAATTCGGAATTTAGAACCGGAATCTGATTACATTATGGTTCTTTTCGTCTGGTCTTGGGTGTGGCACCGCCTTGGGTACACCACACATTGTGGTGAGCCCGCAGACAAAATGTGTTATTTTGCTCTGATCTTTTAGAATGTAGAATTTGGAATGTGGAACGTAGAATTTGGAATTTCGAACTGGAATTCGGAATTTAGAACTGGAATTCTGAATTTAGAACCGGAATCTGATGACATTATGGTTCTTTTCCTCTGGTCTTGGCTGTGGCACCGCCTTGGGTACACCACACATTGTGGTGAGCCCGCAGACAAAATGTGTTATTTTGCTCTAATGTTTTAGAATGTAGAATTTGGAATTTGGAATGTGGAATGTAGAATTTGGAATTTAGAACTGGAATTCGGAATTTAGAACCGGAATCTGATGACATCATGGTTCTTTTGTTCTGGTCTTGGCTGTGGTCCTGTCTCTGGTACACCACACATTGTGGTGAGCCCACAGGCAAAATGTATTATTTTGCTCAAAACTTTTAGAATGTACAATTTGGAATGTGGAATGTAGAATTTGGAATTTGGAATTTAGAACTTAGAACTGGAATTCGGAATTTAGAACCGGAATCTGATGACATCATGGTTCTTTTCCTCTGGTCTTGGCTGTGGCACCGCCTTGGGTACACCACACATTGTGGTGAGCCTGCAAACAAAATGTGTTATTTTGCTCTGATCTTTTAGAATGTAGAATTTGGAATGTGGAATGTAGAATTTGGAATTTAGAACTGGAATTCGGAATTTAGAACTGGAATTCGGAATTTAGAACTGGAATCTGATGACATCATGGTTCTTTTGTTCTGGTCTTGGCTGTGGTCCTGTCTCTGGTACACCACACATTGTGGTGAGCCCGCACACAAAATGTGTTATTTTGCTCTGATCTTTTAGAATGTAGAATTTGGAATGTGGAATTTAGAACTTAGATCCGGAATTCGGAATTTAGAACCGGAATCTGATGACATCATGGTTCTTTTGCTGTGGTCTTGGCTGTGGCACTGCCTTGGGTACACCACACATTGTGGTGAGCCAGCAGACAAAATGTATTTTGCTCTGATCTTTTAGAATGTGGAATTTGGGATATGGAATGTAGAATTTGGAATTCGGAATTTAGAACCGGAATCTGATGACATTATGGTTCTTTTCGTCTGGTCTTGGGTGTGGCACCGCCTTGGGTACACCACACATTGTGGTGAGCCCGCAGACAAAATGTGTTATTTTGCTCTGATCTTTTAGAATGTAGAATTTGGAATGTGGAATGTAGAATTTGGAATTTCGAACTGGAATTCGGAATTTAGAACTGGAATTCTGAATTTAGAACCGGAATCTGATGACATTATGGTTCTTTTCCTCTGGTCTTGGCTGTGGCACCGCCTTGGGTACACCACACATTGTGGTGAGCCCGCAGACAAAATGTGTTATTTTGCTCTGATCTTTTAGAATGTAGAATTTGGAATTTGGAATGTGGAATGTAGAATTTGGAATTTAGAACTGGAATTCGGAATTTAGAACCGGAATCTGATGACATCATGGTTCTTTTGTTCTGGTCTTGGCTGTGGTCCTGTCTCTGGTACACCACACATTGTGGTGAGCCCACAGGCAAAATGTATTACTTTGCTCAAAACTTTTAGAATGTACAATTTGGAATGTGGAATGTAGAATTTGGAATTTAGAACTTAGAACTGGAATTCGGAATTTAGAACCGGAATCTGATGACATCATGGTTCTTTTGTTCTGGTCTTGGCTGTGGTCCTTTCTCTGGTACACCACACATTGTGGTGAGCCCGCACACAAAATGTGTTATTTTGCTCTGATCTTTTAGAGTGTAGAATTTGGAATGTGGAATTCAGAACTTAGAACTGGAATTCGGAATTTAGAACCGGAATTTGATGACATTATGGTTCTTTTCCTCTGGTCTTGGCTGTGGCACTGCCTTGGGTACACCACACATTGTGGTGAGCCAGCAGACAAAATGTGTTATTTTGCTCTGATCTTTTAGAATGTAGAATTTGGAATGTGGAATGTAGAATTTGGAATTTAGAACTGGAATTCGGAATTTAGAACCGGAATCTGATGACATCATTGTTCTTTTGTTCTGGTCTTGGCTGTGGTCCTGTCTCTGGTACACCACACATTGTGGTGAGCCCGCACACAAAATGTGTTATTTTGCTCTGATCTTTTAAAATGTAGAATTTGGAATGTGGAATTCAGAACTTAGAACTGGAATTCGGAATTTAGAACCGGAATCTGATGACATTATGGTTCTTTTCCTCTGGTCTTGGCTGTGGCTCTGCCTTGGGTACACCACACATTGTGGTGAGCCCGCACACAAAATGTGTTATTTTGCTCTGATCTTTTAGAATGTAGAATTTGGAATGTGGAATGTAGAATTTGGAATTTAGAACTGGAATTCGGAATTTAGAACCGGAATCTGATGACATCATGGTTGTTTTGTTCTGGTCTTGGCTGTGGTCCTGTCTCTGGTACACCACACATTGTGGTGAGCCCGCACACAAAATGTGTTATTTTGCTCTGATCTTTTAGAATGTAGAATTTGGAATGTGGAATGTGGAATGTAGAATTTGGAATTTGGAATTTAGAACTTAGAACTGGAATTTGGAATTTAGAACCGGAATCTGATGACATTATGGTTCTTTTCATCTGGTCTTGGCTGTGGCACCACCTTGGGTACACCACACATTGTGGTGAGCCCGCACACAAAATGTGTTATTTTGCTCTGATCTTTTAGAATGTAGAATTTGGAATGTGGAATGTAGAATTTGGAATTTAGAACTGGAATTCGGAATTTAGAACCGGAATCTGATGACATCATGGTTCTTTTGCTGTGGTCTTGGCTGTGGTCCTGTCTCTGGTACACCACACATTGTGGTGAGCCCGCAGACAAAATGTGTTATTTTGCTCTGATCTTTTAGAATGTAGAATTTGGAATGTGGAATGTAGAATTTGGAATTCAGAAATTAGAACTTAGAACCGGAATTCGGAATTTAGAACCGGAATCTGATGACATCATGGTTCTTTTGCTGTGGTCTTGGCTGTGGTCCTGTCTCTGGTACACCACACATTGTGGTGAGCCCGCACACAAAATGTGTTATTTTGCTCTGATCTTTTAGAATGTAGAATTTGGAATGTGGAATGTAGAATTTGGAATTTGGAATTCAAAACTTAGAACTGGAATTCGGAATTTAGAACCGGAATCTGATGACATTATGGTTCCTTTCCTCTGGTCTTGGCTGTGGCACCGCCTTGGGTACACCACACATTGTGGTGAGCCCGCAGACAAAATGTGTTATTTTGCTCTGATCTTTTAGAATGTAGAATTTGGAATGTGGAATGTAGAATTTGGAATTTAGAACTGGAATTCGGAATTTAGAACTGGAATTCGGAATTTAGAACTGGAATTCGGAATTTAGAACCGGAATCTGATGACATTATGGTTCTTTTCCTCTGGTCTTGGCTGTGGCTCTGCCTTGGGTACACCACACATTGTGGTGAGCCCGCACACAAAATGTGTTATTTTGCTCTGATCTTTTAGAATGTAGAATTTGGAATGTGGAATTCAGAACTTAGAACTGGAATTCGGAATTTAGAACCGGAATTTGATGACATTATGGTTCTTTTCCTCTGGTCTTGGCTGTGGCACTGCCTTGGGTACACCACACATTGTGGTGAGCCAGCAGAGAAAATGTATTTTGCTCTGATCTTTTAGAATGTGGAATTTGGGATATGGAATGTAGAATTTGGAATTCGGAATTTAGAACCGGAATCTGATGACATCATAGTTATTTTGCTCTGGTCTTGGCTGTAGAATTTGGAATTGGGAATTTAGAACTTAGATCCGGAATTCGGAATTTAGAACCGGAATCTGATTACATCATGGTTCTTTTGCTGTGGTCTTGGCTGTGGCACTGCCTTTGGTACACCACACATTGTTTTGACCCCGCAAACAAAATGTGTTATTTTACTCACATCTTTTAGAATGTAGAATTTGGAATGTGGAATGTAGAATTTGGAATTTAGAACTGGAATTCGGAATTTAGAACCGGAATCTGATGACATCATGGTTGTTTTGTTCTGGTCTTGGCTGTGGTCCTGTCTCTGGTACACCACACATTGTGGTGAGCCCGCACACAAAATGTGTTATTTTGCTCTGATCTTTTAGAATGTAGAATTTGGAATGTGGAATGTGGAATGTAGAATTTGGAATTTGGAATTTAGAACTTAGAACTGGAATTTGGAATTTAGAACCGGAATCTGATGACATTATGGTTCTTTTCATCTGGTCTTGGCTGTGGCACCACCTTGGGTACACCACACATTGTGGTGAGCCCGCACACAAAATGTGTTATTTTGCTCTGATCTTTTAGAATGTAGAATTTGGAATGTGGAATGTAGAATTTGGAATTTAGAACTGGAATTCGGAATTTAGAACCGGAATCTGATGACATCATGGTTCTTTTGCTGTGGTCTTGGCTGTGGTCCTGTCTCTGGTACACCACACATTGTGGTGAGCCCGCAGACAAAATGTGTTATTTTGCTCTGATCTTTTAGAATGTAGAATTTGGAATGTGGAATGTAGAATTTGGAATTCAGAAATTAGAACTTAGAACCGGAATTCGGAATTTAGAACCGGAATCTGATGACATCATGGTTCTTTTGCTGTGGTCTTGGCTGTGGTCCTGTCTCTGGTACACCACACATTGTGGTGAGCCCGCACACAAAATGTGTTATTTTGCTCTGATCTTTTAGAATGTAGAATTTGGAATGTGGAATGTAGAATTTTGAATTTGGAATTCAAAACTTAGAACTGGAATTCGGAATTTAGAACCGGAATCTGATGACATTATGGTTCCTTTCCTCTGGTCTTGGCTGTGGCACCGCCTTGGGTACACCACACATTGTGGTGAGCCCGCAGACAAAATGTGTTATTTTGCTCTGATCTTTTAGAATGTAGAATTTGGAATGTGGAATGTAGAATTTGGAATTTCGAACTGGAATTCGGAATTTAGAACTGGAATTCTGAATTTAGAACCGGAATTCGGAATTTAGAACTGGAATCTGATGACATCATGGTTCTTTTGTTCTGGTCTTGGCTGTGGTCCTGTCTCTGGTACACCACACATTGTGGTGAGCCCGCACACAAAATGTGTTATTTTGCTCTGATCTTTTAGAATGTAGAATTTGGAATTCAGAACTTAGAACTGGAATTCGGAATTTAGAACCGGAATTTGATGACATTATGGTTCTTTTCCTCTGGTCTTGGCTGTGGCACTGCCTTGGGTACACCACACATTGTGGTGAGCCAGCAGACAAAATGTATTTTGCTCTGATCTTTTAGAATGTGGAATTTGGGATATGGAATGTAGAATTTGGAATTCTGAATTTAGAACCGGAATCTGATGACATCATAGTTATTTTGCTCTGGTCTTGGCTGTAGAATTTGGAATTGGGAATTTAGAACTTAGATCCGGAATTCGGAATTTAGAACCGGAATCTGATTACATCATGGTTCTTTTGCTGTGGTCTTGGCTGTGGCACTGCCTTTGGTACACCACACATTGTTTTGACCCCGCAAACAAAATGTGTTATTTTACTCACATCTTTTAGAATGTAGAATTTGGAATGTAGAATTTGGAATTCGGAATTTAGAACTTAGAACCAGAATTCGGAATTTAGAACCGGAATCTGATGACATCATGCCTCTTTTCCTTTGGTCTTGGCTGGGGCACCGCCTTGGGTACACCACACATTGTGGTGAGCCCGCACACAAAATGTGTTCTTTTGCTCTGATGTTTTAGAATGTGGAATGTAGAATTTGGAATTCGGAAATTAGAACGTAGAACCAGAATTCGGAATTTAGAACCGGAATCTGATGACATCATGGTTCTTTTGCTGTGGTCTTGGCTGTGGCACTGCCTTGGGTACACCACACATTGTGAGGGCCCGCAGACAAAATTGTTATTTTGCTCTGATCTTTTAGAATGTAGAATTTGGAATGTGGAATGTAGACTTTGGAATTTAGAACTGGAATTCGGAATTTAGAACCAGAATCTGATGACATCATGGTTCTTTTGTTCTGGTCTTGGCTGTGGTCCTGTTTTTGGTACACCACACATTGTGGTGAGCCCGCAGACAAAATGTGTTATTTTGCTCTGATCTTTTAGAATGTAGAATTTGGAATTTAGAACTGGAATTTGGAATTTAGAACCGGAATCTGATGACATCATGGTTCTTCTGCTGTGGTCTTGGCTGTGGCACTGCCTTGGGTACACCACACATTGTGGTGAGCCAGCAGATAAAATTTATTTTGCTCTGATCTTTTAGAATGTAGAATTTGGGATATGGAATGTAGAATTTGGAATTCAGAATTTAGAACCGGAATCTGATGACATCATAGTTATTTTGCTCTGGTCTTGGCTGTAGAATTTGGAATTCGGAATTTAGAACTTAGATCCGGAATTCGGAATTTAGAACCGGAATCTGATGACATCATGGTTCTTTTGCTGTGGTCTTGGCTGTGGCACTGCCTTGGGTACACCACACATTGTGGTGAGCCCGCAGACAAAATGTGTTATTTTGCTCAAAACTTTTAGAATGTAGAATTTGGAATGTGGAATGTAGAATTTGGAATTCGGAAATTAGAACTTAGAACCGGAATTCGGAATTTAGAACCGGAATCTGATGACATCATGGTTCTTTTGCTGTGGTCTTGGCTGTGGCACTGCCTTGGGTACACCACACATTGTGGTGAGCCCGCAGACAAAATGTGTTATTTTGCTCTGATCTTTTAGAATGTAGAATTTGGAATGTGGAATGTAGAATTTGGAATTTAGAACTGGAATTCGGAATTTAGAAACGGAATCTGATGACATCATGGTTCTTTTGTTCTGGTCTTGGCTCTGGTCCTGTCTGTGGTACACCACACATTGTGGTGAGCCCGCACACAAAATGTGTTCTTTTGCTCTGATCTTTTAGAATGTTGAATTTGGAATTTAGAACTGGAATTCGGAATTTAGGACCAGAATCTGATGACATCATGGTTCTTTTGCTGTGGTCTTGGCTGTTGCACTGCCTTGGGTACACCACACATTGTGGTGAGCCTGCACATAAAATGTGTTATTTTGCTCTGATCTTTTAGAATGTAGAATTTGGAATGTGGAATGTAGAATTTAGAATTCGGAATTTAGAACTTAGAACTGGAATTCGGAATTTAGAACCAGAATCTGATGACATCATGGTTCTTTTGTTCTTGTCTTGGCTGTGGTCCTGTCTCTGGTACACCACACATTGTGGTGAGCCCGCAGACAAAATGTGTTCTTTCGCTCTGATCTTTTAGAATGTAGAATTTGGAATGTAGAATTTGGAATTCGGAAATTAGAACTTAGAACCGGAATTCGGAATTTAGAACCGGAATCTGATGACATCATTGTTCTTTTCCTGTGGTCTTGGCTGTGGCACTGCCTTGGGTACACCACACATTGTGGTGAGCCCACAGACAAAATGTGTTATTTTGCTCTGATCTTTTAGAATGTAGAATTTGGAATGTGGAATGTAGAATTTGGAATTTAGAACTGGAATTCGGAATTTAGAACCAGAATCTGATGACATCATGGTTCTTTTGTTCTGCTCTTGGCTGTGGTCCTGTCTCTGGTACACCACACATTGTGGTGAGCCTGCAGACAAAATGTGTTATTTCGCTCAAAACTTTTAGAATGTAGAATTTGGAATGTGGACTGTAGAATTTGGAATTCAGAAATTAGAACGTAGAACCGGAATTCGGAATTTAGAACCGGAATCTGATGACATCATGGTTCTTTTGCTGTGGTCTTGGCTGTGGCACTGCCTTGGGTACACCACACATTGTGGTGAGCCCGCAGACAAAATGTATTTTGCTCTGATCTTTTAGAATGTAGAATTTGGAATATGGAATGTAGAATTTGGAATTCGGAATTTAGAACCGGAATCCGATGACATCATAGTTCTTTTGCTGTGGTCTTGGCTGTGGCTCCGCCTTGGGTACACCACACATCATGGTCACCCCAGAGCCAAAACAAGTACTTTTGCTCTGATCTTTTAGAATGCAGAATTTGGAATGTAGAATTTGGAATTCAGAACTTAGAACTAGAATTCCGAATTTAGAACCGGAATCTGATGACATCATGGTTCTTTTGTTCTGGTCTTGGCTGTGGTCCTGTCTCTGGTACACCACACATTGTGGTGAGCCTGCAGACAAAATGTGTTATTTCACTCAAAACTTTTAGAATGTAGAATTTGGAATGTGGAATGTAGAATTTGGAATTCAGAAATTAGAACGTAGAACCGGAATTCGGAATTTAGAACCGGAATCTGATGACATCATGGTTCTTTTGCTGTGGTCTTGGCTGTGGCACTGCCTTGGGTACACCACACATTGTGGTAGAACTGGAATCTGATGACATCATGGTTTTTTTGCTGTGGTCTTGGCTGTGGCACTGCCTTGGGTACACCACACATTGTGGTGAGCCCGCAGACAAAATGTATTTTGCTCTGATCTTTTAGAATGTAGAATTTGGAATGTGGAATGTAGAATTTGGAATTTAGAACTGGAATTCGGAATTTAGAACCGGAATCCGATGACATCATAGTTCTTTTGCTGTGGTCTTGGCTGTGGCTCCGCCTTGGGTACACCACACATCATGGTCACCCCAGAGCCAAAACAAGTACTTTTGCTCTGATCTTTTAGAATGCAGAATTTGGAATGTAGAATTTGGAATTCGGAATTTAGAACTTAGAACCGGAATCTGATGACATTATGGTTCTTTTCCTCTGGTCTTGGCTGTGGCCCTGTGTCTGGTACACCACACATCAGGTTCCCCAGAGCCAAAAGAAGTACTTTTGCTCTGATCTTTTAGAATGTATAATTTGTAATGTGGAATGTAGATTGTAGAATTTGGAATTCGGAAATTAGAACTTGGAACTGGAATTCGGAATTTAGAACCGGAATCTGATGACGTCATGGTTCTTTTGCTGTGGTCTTGGTTGTGGCAAGACAAAATGTGTTATTTTGGTCAAAACTTTTAGAATGTAGAATTTGGAATGTGGAATGTAGAATTTGGAATTCAGAATTTAGAACTGGAATCTGATGACATCATGGTTCTTTTGCTGTGGTCTTGGCTGTGGCACTGCCTTGGGTACACCACACAGTGTGGTGAGCCCGCAGACAAAATGTATTTTGCTCTGATCTTTTAGAATGTAGAATTTGGAATATGGAATGTAGAATTTGGAATTCAGAATTTAGAACCGGAATCCGATGACATCATAGTTCTTTTGCTGTGGTCTTGGCTGTGGCTCCGCCTTGGGTACACCACACATCATGGTCACCCCAGAGCCAAAACAAGTACTTTTGCTCTGATCTTTTAGAATGCAGGATTTGGAATGTAGAATTTGGAATTCGGAATTTAGAACTTAGAACCGGAATCTGATGACATTATGGTTCTTTTCCTCTGGTCTTGGCTTTGGCCCTGTGTCTGGTACACCACACATCAGGTTCCCCAGAGCCAAAAGAAGTACTTTTGCTCTGATCTTTTAGAATGTATAATTTGTAATGTGGAATGTAGATTGTAGAATTTGGAATTCGGAAATTAGAACTTGGAAGTGGAATTCGGAATTTAGAACCGGAATCTGATGACGTCATGGTTCTTTTGCTGTGGTCTTGGCTGTGGCAAGACAAAATGTGCTATTTTGCTCAAAACTTTTAGAATGTAGAATTTGGAATGTGGAATGTAGAATTTGGAATTCGGAATTTAGAACTTAGAACCGGAATTCGGACTTTAGAACCAGAATCTGATGACATCATGGTTCTTTTGCTCTGGTCTTGGCTGTGGCACCGTCTTGGGTACACCACACATTGTGGTGAGCCCGCAGACAAAATGTGTTATTTTACTCAAATCTTTTAGAATGTAGAATTTGGAATGTAGAACTTAGAACTGGAATTCGGAATTTAGAACCGGAACCTGATGACATCATGGTTCTTCCTGTCTGTGTCCCTGTCCTGGGTACACCAAACATCATGGTGACCCCAGAGCCAAAACTTGGTGTTTTTCTTCAGTCCTTTAGGATGCAGAATTTGGAATGTAGAATTTGGAATGTGAAATGTAGAATTTGGAATTTAGAACCGGAATTCGGAATTTAGAACCGGAATCGGATGACATCATGGTTATTTTCCTTTGGCCTTGGCTGTGGTACCGCTTTGGGTACAACACACATTATGGTCACCCCACAGAAAAAATATGTTATTTTACTGCAGCATTTTAGAATGCAGAATTCAGAACCGGAATCTAATGACATCATGGTTCTTTTGCTCTGGTCTTGGGTGTGGCACCGCCTTGGGTACACTACACATTGTGGTGACCCTGCAGACAAAATGTGTTATTTTGCTCAAATCTTTTTAGAATGTAGAATTTGGAATGTGGAATGTAGAATTTGGAAATCGGAATTTAGAACTTAGAACCGGAATTTGGAATTTAGAACCGGAATCTGATGACATCATGGTTCTTTTGCTCTGGTCTTGGCTGTGGCACCGCCTTGGGTACACCACACATTATGGTCACCCCACAGGCAAAATGTGTTATTTTGCTTCAATCTTTTCGAATGTAGAATTTGGAATTCAGAATTTAGAACTTAGAACCAGAAACAGCCCTTGGTACACATTATGGTTTGATTTGGAATTCAGAATTTAGAACAGGAATCTGGTGACATCATTTATAATTCCTAATTTAGAATTCCGAATTTGTAACTGGAATCTGATCACATCATGCTACTTTGGCTCTGGTCTTGGCTGTGACCCTCCCATGTGACACGAGGGAAACAAAAGAAGCGGACTCGAGTGCAGAGTTATGGATGAAGCAGTTGATCTTTATTCGGTGTCCCGACACACCGAGGGAAACAAAAGGCGCCTCACGACGAGGGATGGTCAGAAACTCAAACTAAAGTCTAACTAACAAAAACCTAGACTACGAAATATACTACTGAATGCAGAGCCAAAAAAAAAAAAAAAAAAAATCACTCTTTCGGTGAATAACAGAAAAACAAAAACCTAGACTACAATACTAGACTGTGAGCTTGACAATGACGAGAGCTGGCGATCAGTACACAGGACATGACACACTGGCACAGGACAAAGGGAGACGCAGGCTATAAGAACACATGGAGGTAATGGGGAACAGGTGGACACAATCAGGAATCAGGGAAGACAATCAGACTGGTGACACATGAGGAAGGGCAAGTGACCTGAAACGAGAGGAGAGTTCATTTCCAAAATAAAACAGGAAGTCACAAAACAAACATGGAGACAGGACAAAAACTCAAACTTGACATACCGGTGTGACAACATGGGTACAACACACATCATGGTCAGCCCAGAGCCAAAACTTGTTTTGCTTTGATCGTTTAGAATTCACAATTTAGAATTCAGAATCTGATGACATTATGGTTCTTTTGCTCTTGTCTTTACTGTGGCCCTGCCTCTGGCATATTGGTCTGCTCAGTTGGTAGTCGGCTTGTAATTTAAACCTGTTCTTTCTATTCAGATTCTGTCCTGATTACCTGCCTGCCCGCCCTCCCTCCTGCCAACCCTGCCATCTCTTCAAGCCCCCCTACAGCTTCTTCCCCCCTGAACCCACTCTCCAGCCCATCACCCCCTTGGACCAGTACCTCTCCTTCCCCACACCTCCCTTATGAAATAAACTTTACCATACTGCCAACGGTTGGTGTCTTATTTTGGGTGTCTTACTAAGTTGTGACATTTTCCTCGTTGAACTACAGTGAAATACTTCAGTGATTCGTCTCCTCTTTGGAGCCACCGTAGTTTACTTAATACAGATAATAGAGTAATCCCTTATGTTATCAAAGTGTTCTGTACAATTGAATTAATAAAGTAATAATTAATGATAAGGAATTTCAGAAAGTGCTTTGGTTTAACAAGTGAGAGATACGGCTGTGTCAGTAGCAGCCTCCTCAATCGATACCAATTATCCACGAATTCCTAGATGAATCGCGATATCATGAGATTTGGAAACGGTTGGCAACTTCACACACTTTTAGGAAAATCCCCTGGGCCCGTTTGCAGCGTGTTGCGTGAGCGTGGCATATTTGTTCCGTCCTGGGCATGACTTCAAACCCCACCAGGAGCATTTCAGAAATGAGTGTTTAGCCTTGCAGACTTTGTGTACTTACTCTGATTTGGCCATTTTCCCAGTGTATGTTCTTCTAAACATGCTTTTACGTGTGTAAATGTGCTACGCACTCAATTAGTTTTGCTTTTGTGTGTTTTTACGACCAGCAGTTTGCACAGGGATATTATTCTTTTGAAAATCCACCAGATTCTCCAACAAATGATGTTGATTAAGCCAGACTTTTTACAGTGCATGTCTAAAATAAATACATTGACACAAGCATGCACACACGTTGACATCTATTTTAAAAACAACAATTTAAAAACAACATTTCAGTTTGAAATGGCTGCTTTTTCAGTTGTTTGCTTTTTTTAAGAAGTGAAAAAGGAAAATTTTGAATCTCAAAATGGCTGCTGTGAAAACATTCTAAACAGTTAAAAATGGCAGATTTTTCAGTTGTTTTCTTTTTTAAATTAGAAAGAAAAAGGGCTGCTGTCAAGAAAAAAAACAGCCATTTTGAATCTACTGTGAAAAAAAAGATCATAAACAGTTCAAAATGGCCACTGTGAAAACATTCTAAAAGGTTCAAAATGGCTACTTGTTCCAGCAGCCCTGGCTGCCATTTTGAATCTCAAAATTTGGAATCTCGAAATGGCTGCTGTGAAAACATTCTAAGCAGCTCAAAATGGCTGATTTTTCAGTTGTTTGCTTTTTTTAAAGTTAGAAAGAAAAATGCTGCTGTCAAGAAAAAAACAGCCACTTTGAATCTGCTGTGAAAAAAAAAGATTCTAAACAGTTCAAAATGGCTGCTGTGAAAACATTCTAAAAGGTTCAAAATGGCTACTTGGTCCAGCAGCCATTTCTTGTGACTCCTAGAAATTTTGCTGTTGGGGTGATCTGGAGTTTTACCATACAGTAGAAGACAGAGGTTTGTTTCATCTTTTTATGTGGGTGTCTGGTAAAAAGTAAACATTGTGTTTTGGCTGGGTTTAGTTTTATTCTCCACATACTGTATTTGCCCATTCTTCCATCTCAGTGATGCACACCTGGAGCTTTTTGGCAGCATGTTTTATGTTCTTAGAGGAAGTCCAGTAGCAGAGGTCATCTGCAAACTGGGAGACTTGGCACTTGCCTCTGGGTGGGTAATATATGTCACTGATATGAAGAAGGAACAGTAAAGGACCGAGGGCTGAACCTTGGGACACACCGGCTTCTGGGCAAAATCTGTTAGAGATTGATGTTCCAACTTTTCATACTATTTCTCTGTTATTCAAAAAACTGTTCAAAAGCACTATGATTTGATGTGGAAGTTTGATATTCTGGTCCAGTAACCTGTATATTAGACCTTCATGCCACATTTTATCGAATGCTTTCTCAATATCAAAGAAGACACGATTGTTATTTCTTTTTTATTGAATCCTCGCTGTACATCTTCTGCCAGTCTTATGATGTGGTCAGTTGTACTTCTTTCCTCCCTGAAGCCGGTCTGGTGGACTCCCAGGATTCCAAGGTCATCAAAATGTTTTTGAAGCCTGTCTGCCAGCACTCTCTCCAATAATTTACCCAGGTTGCTCGAGAGGCTGATTGGTCTGTAGTTAACTGCTAAATGAGGGTCCTTATTTGGTTTTGGAATCATTGTGACTAGAGCTGATTTCCAAGGCTTAGGGAAATATCCAATATGGAGACAGATGGTAAAGAGGTTTGCGAGTTGAGCCAGGTATTCTGTAGCTGCTCCTTTGATGAGTCTGTTGTCGACTCCATCTTCTGCAGGTGCCTTAGTCTTAAGTTTTTGAAAATGTTGTCGAAGTTCGGCTATAGTGACCACTTTGATTAGAGGATTGTTTGTATCTATTTTAGTTCATTTGGGAATTTGAGTAGGCAGACTAACTTGTCGCACTACAATCTCTTTCCATTCAGGGTCAAATAGAAGATCATCTGGGCAAGAATGAGCGTTTTTCAGGTGTTCTTTGAAGACATTGGCCTTTTCTTTGTCTTCTTCAATTATTTGCCATTATGTTTTAGTACTGTAACTTTAGAGTAGATTTTCTTTCCATTTAATCTATGAACTTTTTGCCAGAAAGTTGTCGTTGTTTAGGTCTGTATAAAATTTGTCCCATGATCTTTCTCTCTCTCTCGTGATTTCCCTCTGGATTTGAGTTTGTATTTGATTTTTTTCTTTAATCTCTGTAGATCTTGTTTTCATAAACTCTCTTCTTAGCTTCCCTTGATATTTTATAAGGGACATCAAAGAGGGTGGAGGATTTTTTTGTACCTTCTGTGTCCCTTTTATGGTTTATTGAGTTTAAACTCGCTGTGAGGAGAATTTGACCGAGTAAGAGAGCTCATTGGTCAACAGCAGCCAGCTCAGAATCACAGGGGGGAAGGTTGACACTATGGCTGATCGTTGAAAGTTTGAAGACCTCCCAGTTTGCCTTTTTGTAATCAAACTGAGGTTTCTTTGGGGCAGTAAAAGCCTCCAAATTAAAGGAGGAGAGTATTGGGAGGTGGTCACTGCCAATGTCTAGGCAGACAGTAAACTGTATCACTTTGCCTGTGAGGTCACAGAGCTCCCAGAGACTGTGATGTCACAGAGGTGTGATGTCACAGAGTTGTGATGTCACACAGCTGTGATGTCACTGAGGTGTGATGTCACTGAGCTGTGATGTCACTGAACTGTGATATCACTGAGGTGTGATGTCAGAGAGGTGTGATGTCACAGGCTGTGATGTCACTGAGGTGTGATGTCACAGAAGTGTGACGTCACAGAGATGTGATGTCAGAGAGCTGTGATGTTACAGGTTGTGATGTCACTGAGGTGTGATGTCACAGAGGTGTGATGTCACATAGGTGTGATGTCACAGAGCTGTGATGTCAGAGAGGTGTGATGTCACAGAGCTCTGGTGTCACTGAGCTGTGATGTCACAGAGGTGTGATGTCACTTAGCTGTGATATCACATAGGTGTGATTTCAGTCATGAAATCTGATTCTGCTGCTTTATTTGTGTGAATGCTAATTTCATTTCATTCAAGTGTTTTCTTGAAACTCTAAAAGACTGCCAAACCATGGTGGCGTGGCGTAGATGGTAGAAGTGCCTGTCCAGTAAACAGGAGATCCTGGGCTCAAATCCCAGCAGTCCCTGTTTCTATTCTGCACGCTATTTCCTGCGATGGAACGTGCCCTCACGCCAAGTGCAACAAGATCGACTGAAAAATGTCAAGCCAGTTCAATGGTAACCAATTGTGATTCCCCTAAAGCTGCAATGTCCTTGACCTGTTTTGTTGACCCTGACAATTCACTTTTTAAGTTCAATGGAAGCGACTGGAGAAAGAGCTGACTTGGTAGGAAAACAACACAGAAAATGTCTCTGTGGGGCAGTCACAAGAGGTTTGTGGGTCAAGCCCACCTAGGGATGATGAAAGCGTGGTCTACCTTGAGATGTTTCTTGAGAAACAAATGTTCATCTGAGCCCCTGTTGGACTATACCCAGAACGAGCTGACCTCCAAGTGACTCACAGACTCTACAGTTACAGCCATCACATGGCATCCAGGAGTGAAACGTGATTCTGCTGCTTCTTTTGTCTGAATGCTAATTTCATAATTTACCCAGAACGAGCTGAACTCCAGGGCCCAGTATTCCAAAACTTTTAATCTGCATCAGGATAATCTGAATAATGGATCACTTTGATCCCAATCTGGGTGAATACAGATCTTGTGTCTTATGTCTCTGCCTCCCGATCGAGCACGACTTCACCTCAAAAGTGTAAGTTTACTGTTGTCTAATGTGCGGCGTTTTTTTGGACCATACGAACACCAACCGACATATCATGCAAACTAATTTCTTGAATTGTCACCTAATTCAAACCAGGCCGTAGCGATCTCTAATTGAGCCATGGCCATGCTAACGGTAGCTAACTTAGCTCCATTGACTTGTGTGTTAAGTAGATAGCGGGCTAGCGAGGTAGCTTTTAATGAATTTAGCTGTCTATGGTTTAACTTAAAAGGGAACTAATCTGACATACATCATAACTTAACCTGTCAGGATGCTACAGTAATGCTGCTGATGATATCATGCTTTTGTGACAAAGATATACTTATATGGGGCGGCCCATGGCGTAGTGGGTTAAGCAGCTGCCCCATGTGTGGAGGCTACAGTCCTCGCTGCAGCTGGCTCCGATTCGACTCCCGCATCGGACGCGTGTCACTCCCCCTCTCTCTGTCCCCTGCTTCCTGTCTATCTTCAGCTGTACTATCATAAAAGGCATAAAAAAAAATCTTTAAAAAAAAAAAGATATACTTCAGTATTTCAGCATTCATATGCCCCCCTGTTCAATTGTAGTTCTCCCATAGTACTAACATGATCCCTTTCTCTCACTGCCTTTTCCCCTCTCCCAAAATCAGAATATCCCACCACAAACGATGAACACAGGAATCATGTGTAATTATATTTTAATCAATTCATTTTTATTTATATAGTGGCAAATCATTGCAACTCACAAATTTCCTCATGACACTTTCCATACAGATAAGGTCTAGACCGGGCATCACGGATTAGCGGACTCCGGTCCGGATCCGGACCGGGAAATGGCTCTGTCCGGGCCACGACCACTGGCGAAATAAGTAGTGTTTTCCCCATAGAGCGGTTTTGAGCGCACATAGAAATTTACCGCGGGCGCTGCTACTATAGTCAATCCGGTAAACTCGTGCCGGTAGCCAAGGACACCCTGCGACGCCTACAAAATTCCCACAGACAAAGCAGGGAGAGCAAGGCTGAACGGAGACATGGCTTGTTCTAAAAAGAGGAAAGTAGATACTGAAAATCGTTGTTTTAATGATGAATGGACAACTAAATATCTGTTCATTCTCCCTGCTGGCAGCTCTAAGCCTGTTTGCTTAATTTGTTCCGAGACCGTGGCATTGATTAAAAGTGGAAACGTGAAGCGCCACTACGAAACAAAGCATGGCTCATTTGAGCAAACGTATGGTGCAGGTACCCAGGTGAGGGCACAGAAAATAAGCGAATTGCAAGCTCAATATGCAAGATCGACTCGACTCATCACACACACATTCACAGCCCAACAACGTGCAAATGAGTGCGCTTTAAAAATATCATGGATTTTAGGGCAGCATAAAAAAGCATTCAGTGACGCTCCTATTGCGAAGGAGATTATGACCGCTGCAGCAGAGACACTGTTAGACGGAAAGCAAAAGGATGAAATGTGTGAGAAAGTAAAACAAGTCCCGTTGTCCGCTACAACAGCAACCAAAAAGTCCGAAATGTTAGCAGAGGATGTTCTGGCACAGCTTGATGCAGCGGTTCAGTCTGCACCATGCCTATCTTTAGCCATTGATGAATCAACAGATGTTGCCGACAATGCCCAGCTTTTGGTGTACGTGAGATTTTTCCACAACGATACAAAGCAGATATGTGAGGACCTGCTTGGTGTAACACCACTTGAGACACACACAAGGGGAGAGGACATATATGCAGCAATTAAAGAGATGCTGGGAAAGAGAGGCATCGACATGAAGCAAGTCGTGTCTGTCACCACAGACGGTGTCCCCTCCATGGTGGGAAAAGAAAAGGGGGCAGTGCCCCGAATGAAAAAAGACAACCCAGATCTTATTGCTTACCACTGTCTCATCCACCAAACTGTTTTTGTGCCTCACTGTCAGAGCAATTTGCTGAAATAATGAACACAGTGATGAAACGGATCAACTTTCTTAGGGCCTCCTCATCCCTTCAGCATCGCCTCCTGAGAGAATTCCTGGTAGATGTTGAGGCAAAGGCAAATGACCTGCTGCTGCACAACAATGTAAGGTGGCTGAGTAAAGGGAATGCATTGGGGCGTTTCTGGTCAGCTCGAAAGGAAATATCTGCTTTTTTAGAGCAGCTAAGCAGTCAGAGAGCAGCTCAGTTTTCACTTTTTCTGAAAGATGACCACAAGATGGAGATGGTTGCATTTTTAGTTGACATCACATCACATCTTAATGACCTCAATTTGAAACTCCAGGGCCAAAAAAATTCGGTTGCAGATATGATGTCAGCAGTTCGATGTTTCCAGAGAAAGCTGGACCTTTTCAAACAGGATCTTGATGGAGAGTTGGAGCATTTTCCAACACTGCATGAACAGTGTCAGGCTGAGAGAGATCTGTCTTCCTATGTTGCCTTCACTGACAAGCTGGTCAGAAATTTCAGTGACAGATTCAACAACTTTCACCTTGGGCAGCAGCTCCTCCTGCTTATTCAAAATCCCTTCCTCATCAGCGATGTCAGATTATTTTCAAAGGAGGCGAGTCAGGCATTCAAGTGGGCACAAGCAGGATCTCTGCAACTTGAACTCATTGATCTGCAAAGGAAATGCTGCATTAAAAGAGCATTTTCAGATAAATGATCCATCTACTTTCTGGTTGCAGACTGTCCCTAAGGGTGTGTTCCCTGGTCTTACCAGAGTTGCACTGCACACACTGACAATGTTTGGATCAACTTACAGCTGTGAATCAGCATTTTCAACTATGAACATCATCAGAAACAAGCACCGATCCAGGCTCAGCAATGAACACCTACATGTCAGCATGAGAATGGCATCAACTCCGTTTCAACCCAGATTTAAACTCCTGGCAGGTCAGCCACATGCCCATTTCTCCCATTGAAGCAAAAAAAGAAGAAAAAGATGAAAGATGAAAAAGTTCAAGAATAAGAAGGAGAGTTCCATGAAAAATGTTTTGCACTTGTTTGTTCATTTTTCCTGAGTTTACTTTTTTCTTTACATGAAGAAGGCTTCAATTAAGAAAGAAAGGACAGTTCAAAGAAAAATGTTTTATGAAAAATGAAGTTCAGTTTTTTTCACTTGAAGAGGCCTTCAGTTATTCAAGCATGGGACTGTTGCATTATAGAAAAAAGGAAGTCCACTCAGCTTGCTCTATTATTTGTTTTATTCTGAGGATTCCCTTTTGGTTGACTTGAAATAAAAACCTTAAACGTATTTGATTGCCTGGGACTACTTTTATTTATGATAAGAGATTGAATATGTGTCTAATATCTCGCATTTTAAGTAAAAACTTAAACAATTAGTTACTTTTTAAAAATGTGGCCATGACTTTCGCTCGGACCTTCTACTTGGGCAAAATGTAATAACCGGACTTTGGGGACTTGTAATTGAATACCCCTGATATATATGTATGATCTGCAATGAAACACTTATCTGTGTAGTCTGTCTTATCTGTTACACTAAAGCCCAACTCACACCGGGGATGTCAGCGGCGCGTTACGGCTGCGTCGCGTCAGCCGTTGCTGATCGCTGCCATTATAATCAATGAGACCACTCACACCGGGCGCGCTGCGTAACGTCTCAGCAGCGTCCCAGAAGCGTCTCTCCGCTCCGCAGCGCTATCTTTCTGTAGCACTTCTATTTCTGACACGAGCCGTTGCTAAACCGCGTCAATTTCAACAGAGCAGATTGCACCAGACAGGAAATCTGACTCAGAATCAATGTAATAAACTCCCGTCCCCTTTCAAAATAAAACACAAAATGCAGTTCATGTCGCCTGTCACAGCTTCACGTCCACATTACGTCATTACTGGTGGCACCAGGTCAACTGTCAATCAATCAAAGAGTCAACATGAACAACGAGAGACTAATTGTTGAAGTGGAACAGCAAACAATAATTTATGACACAACAGATCCTTTTTATGATCTCTCCCACGCCGGAGAAGCAAAGTTAGCTGTTTGTTGTTGTTCTTTCTTTTATACTTCTATACTTCTCTACTACTTCTTTTGCGTGAATACGGCTAGTTCGCTGCGCTGCCGTGACGCTGCCGTTACGCGGCCGGTGTGAGTCCCATGTAAGGCCATCTGGACTTTAAGATAAGTAGCTGGAGGAAGACTGGGTCAGCAGGAAGGTTGACTTTCCTGTGACAGAGAGGAAGACTGGGTCAAAGGTTGGGGGGTCATTTGACTGGGGGTATCCGGTTGAATCTCTTTTACCTCTGTCTCAACATTCCATCTCAACTGTTTGTTTGAGGATGCATGTGGCCTCCATGGTATATAAGGGCTTCCTCTGTATAATTCCAGAGAGTCTCTCAATTCGGCCGAGGGCTCTCCAAGTAACGTGTTACTTGCCACGATACTGAACTTATTGTAATAAACTTGTTGTACAACTAAGACAGTGTCGGCGGACTCTCTCTTCAAACATCTTCGACTGCATCACCACAGAAGATACAACACCTGCTATGACATAAAAAAGACTGGGGGACACAGAGGGGAAATACAGTATTATATGTGCACACTACATTACCACCACATTACATAGAGAAGCTTCTGGAGGAGGTGATGGGTGGTCTTCCTGGCGTGGTCAGGGAGGTATTGGAGACAGTTCCTGTCCATGGCCATCCGTGCTGCAGTGGAGAAGCAGGATGAAGAGGACAGGTTTGGGATGGGACAGGTTTTAGAGGACAGACTTTTTTATCTCTGCTCCCAGATTTTCTGCTGCACAAAGAAAGAATCTATGCTTGGTAAATTTTCTGTTAGGTCAAGCTAAGATGAGCATTTGGCTCACAAGAAGGAACAAAATGAAGGGCACAGGATCTGTTGATGCTGACCTGATGCTGACCTGATGTCTTTACCTTTACCTTTTCAGAGAGAGACACAGACACACACACAGTGGTGGCTGCACACATCTCCAGGACTTAGCCCAAAGCACAGAGCTGGGAACGTGGGAAAGACCCTTTCTCCTCTGTCTGTAATAATGATTACTACTACTACTACTACTACTACTACTATTACTACTACTACTACTACTACTACCATTACTACTACTACTACTACTACTATTACTACTACTACTACTACTACTACTACTACTATTACTACTACTACTACTACTACTATTACTACTACTACTACTATTACTACTACTACTACTACTACTACTACTACTACTACTATTACTACTACTACTACTACTACTACTACCATTACTACTACTACTACTACTACTACCATTACTACTACTACTACTACTACTACTACTATTACTACTACTACTACTAATACTACTACTACTACTACTACTAGGATTACTACTAATACTACTACTACTACTACTACTACTATTACTACTACTACTACTATTACTACTAATACTACTACTACTACTACTACTACTACTACTATTACTACTACTACTACTAATACTACTACTACTACTACTACTACTACTACTACTACTACTATTACTACTACTACTACTATTACTACTAATACTACTACTACTACTACTATTACTACTTCTACTACTACTATTACTACTACTATTACTACTACTACTACTATTACTACTTCTACTACTACTTCTACTACTACTATTACTACTACTATTACTACTTCTACTACTACTACTATTACTACTACTACTACTACTACTACTTCTACTACTACTATTACTACTACTATTACTACTTCTACTACTATTACTACCACTACTACTACTACTACTATTACTACTACTACTACTACTACTATTACTACTTCTACTACTACTATTACTACTACTATTACTACTTCTACTACTATTACTACTACTACTACTACTACTACTATTACTACTTCTACTACTATTACTACTACTACTACTACTATTACTACTACTACTACTACTACTACTACTGCTACTACTAATACTACTATTACTACTACTACTACTACTACTATTACTACTACTACTATTACTACTATTACTACTACTACTACTACTACTACTACTATTACTACTAGTACTACTACTACTACTACTAGTAATACTATTACTACTATTACTACTTCTACTACTACTACTACTACTACTACAATAATAACATTAGGTCACCAACTAACTTTTTGAAATCACTCACACACACTCACAGGCAGGTCCTGGAGGCGGGGCCACAGCCAAGATCAAAGCAACAGAACTATGATGTCATCAGATTCTGGTTCTGAATTCCAAACTGGTCAAAACAAAGTCAACAAGTCTGACAGAAGATAAACTCAGGATTTACAGAAGGTAGAACAATAGTGATAATAGTGATGATTATTACAAAAATTAGGATTATACTGGGGTTTCAGATGTTTTAACTCATATTGTGTCTGTGTGCGTGTGTGCGTGTGTGCGCGTGTGCGCGTGTGTGTATTGTAGTGTAAAATCTTGGGCTTTGGTATAAGTTTGTGTTGGTATGTAGGTTAAAATCCTTTCAGCATTTATGTCATAATGTTAAGTATATAATTGCATGTTTCTGTTAAACTTATAATGCATGTTTTTAAGAATATACAACAGTATGTTATTTAGTAGTGTTTTAGGTTGGGACCATTAACTCTTTAGTCGTAGACTAGGGGTATGAAGTGAGGATGTGAGCAATACACTTGCAGCCAAAACTTAGAGGGGGGAGTTTGAGTGCACAGCTAAGAGCCACGAGGGTGGATTTTTGATCTCGCAGTCAAGAGTCGCGTGTTCTCCACAAAAAGGGGGGGTGTAGGACTCGCCACTATAAACCTTTATTAGAGTGAATCCACAAGTGTGAAGAGCAGATAATCATGGAATATTTTATCGTCTAGTAGTAGACTTTCTAAAAAGTGCTCAGCATGACAGGTGAAACTTTGGTGAAGATTAGACAAGACAGTGCATAAGGAAAGGCCTAAAAAGTCACGTGGCTGTAGAGTTGAAATAAAGTTCAACAAGGTAGGGGCGGGGTGAGCACATGCTGTATCAGGGAATGTGAAAAATGCTATGCTAGTAAGTTTGGAAAACCCGGCCCAAAAAAGCAGATTGGATATTGGAGAAACACGTGACTTGGATGCAGTTATTTTATTGAAGGAGAATAAAAATGGGTGGTGCCAATGTTCTGATTTTTCCATCATAAAAGACGATGTTCTGAGCTGTAAAAACGCTTTCCTTCATGAACGAAAACCGGTTGTATTTTCTGTGAGGAGAATAAAACCTATGCTACACTCAACTCTGATGGGTTCCAGAGTCGTCCTTGGAAGATAAGATTGGATTTATGAACAAAATGTTGCAGGAGTCGGGACTTAGTTTCTAACTCATGATCCAGGCTCCTGACACAGAAGTATCTTGTCTTTTGCATGTAATGCAGTAGTCCAAGGACAGGAGAGACAGATTAGAGAAGTATCATTTGGATCAGGAACATCCTGCTCATTACTGAGCAGCAAACCAAAAAAGGACATCCTGTCATCATCATGAAAGTTGTTGCTGTTACATCTTGCATTATAAATATAAGAGGGGAGTCAGATTGTGACAGATGGAAATTATGACCTGGAAAAATCTGACTCCTCTTTTTTCCCTCTCTGTTAACACTAGTTACAAATAACTTCATGAATCAGTAGCAGAGGTCACAATATGCCAGCAGAGTGAAAATTGTTGCTGTCACATCTTGCATTATAACCCTCGTGTGTCCTCCGGGTCGAGGTGACCCGGTGGCCGAAATGTCCGTTTGTGTGTGTGTGCGTGCAGTAGGATATGTCGTTGTGCATGACATTTGTGATTCTTGAAGTGGTTATATTTTGTTTCTGAATAATAGGAAGAAAGTCAGAAAAAACAGAATAAAGGAAAAAGATTACACAAACACTTGATATCACAGAGTCGCTACTTTATTGTAGCCCTCACGTTGTCCTCTGGGTCGACGTGACCCGGTGGCCGAAAACGTCCCTTTTTGTGTGCATGCGTACGTACGTGCGTCCGTGCAGTTTGAGTTCTCGTTGTGCATAACAGTTATGATTCTTGAAGTGGTTATCTTTTGTTGTGTTTTATTTTTTGGAATAATAGGAACAGAGTAAGAAACAGAATAAAGGAAATGATGACACAAACACTTCGTATCACAGAGCCACTACTTTATTTTAGTTATCCCTTTCTTTGTTGGCATCGTAACAAAAGGTCACACACAAAACACGTCGCTTTAGTCAGTTCTGTAAGGGCAGGAATTTCACGAGGGCCACGAGGGCCATGGCCCTTATGATTTGGCCTTGTGCCCTTGAAACAAATCTCTGCCCTCAGGCCACGGTGGCCTTGATGCCCCGCCCGCACTGCCCCAGTTTGTTTTGTGGTTTTCTAGTCTGCCTCTTTCCTGTCAACACAGCTTTGACACCTGCGTCTTTTGATGACATTCGTCATCAGTGGTGGGTTTGATTCGAGCCTGGCATGAACCGCTCGGACAGGCTATAACAGGCATGGGCAAACTACGGCCCGCGGGCCATATGCGGCCCGTTAAATGTTTTAATCCGGCCCGCCGAACTTGAAAAAATTAAACGAATAAACTTTGTTAATGTCTTATTTTCCATGCAGTTTTGATGTTTTCCCACTAGATGGCACATTCGATACATTGACTTTGTTGAGGTGCAGCGTATTACTCCACGTTTGCACTTTACCCATCAGCCCTTCTGTAAAGATGAGCGGACCTAAGAAAAGGAAAGTGGACAGAGAATGTCGAGTGTTCAAAAAGGAGTGGACAACTAAATATTTTCTCACTGAACACCGATCGTCTGCTGTATGCCTGACATGCCAAGAAACTGTGGCGGTTTTTAAAGAATAGAATATTTGCCGTCACTTTGCCACAAAGCACGCTAACTATGCTAGCAAGCTGTCAACAAAAGAACGGGAAGCTGCTGCTCAGAAGTTGGCAGCTAATTTACTTGCTCAACAAAACTTTTTTCACCAGCAAACTGCCATTCAAGAGTCAAGTACCAAGGCCAGTTTGATGCTTTCATTCCAGATAGCAAAGGCCAGCAAACCTCTGTGTGAAGGCCAATTTTTAAAAGAATGTATGGTGGAGACAGCAGGTATTTTGTGCCCGGAGAGCAAAGACAAATTTGAAAAAATCACTTCATCACGCCGGACAGTGACTGGCCGTGTGGAACTAATAGATGAAGATATCAGCAGCAATTTAAATAAAAAGGCAGAGTTCACATTATATTCGTTAGCACTGGATGAAAGCAACGATGTCAAAGACACTGCTCAGCTCCTCAACGACACTTTTGAAATAACGGAGGAGTTTTTGACAATGGAGTCTCTGAAAGGACAAACGCGGGGAGAGGATTTGTTTGACCGGGTGTCTGCTGTCATCCAAAATATGAAGCTCCCCTGGAGTAAACTCATCAACGTCACCACAGATGGATCTCCGAATTTAACGGGAAAAACGTTGGCCTGCTGAGGAGAATCCAGGATAAAGTGAAAGATGAAAATCCTGACCAGGATGTTATTTTCCTCCACTGCATCATCCATCAGGAATCTCTGTGTAAATCAGTATTACAGCTGAGTCATGTTGTGAATCCTGTCGTGAAACTCGTCAACTTTATACGTGCAAAGGGACTTCAGCAGCGTCAGTTCATTACGTTCCTGGAGGATACTGATGCGGATCACCAGGACCTGCTTTATCATTCCGTGTCCGCTGGTTAAGTTTGGGAAAAGTGTTTAAACGAGTGTGGGAGCTGAAAGAGGAGAGTGGTGCATTTTTGGAGCGCCTGGAGAAGGCTGATGAATTTCCTGAGCTGTGCAACAAGAGCTGGCTTTGTGACTTTGCGTTTGCTGTGGACGTATTTTCACACTTGAACGAGCTCAACATGAAACTACAGGGGAAGGATCCGTTTGTGCACGACATGTACACAAACGTGAAAGCCTTTAAATCCAAGCTGGCTTTACTCTCCAGGCAAATATTAAACAAGTCATTCACTCCTTTTCCCACACTAACCACGCTGAAAGAGGCCGGAGCAAAAGTGAAGAAATACAGCGAGTCACTGGATGCGCTGCACAGAGAATTCTGCCGTCGGTTTTCAGATTTTGAAAAGATTGACAAGTCACTTCAGTTGGTGGCCTGTCCTCTGTCACAAGACCCCGAAACAGCTCCAGAGGAGCTGCAGCTCCAACTGATCGACCTTCAGTCCCACCCAGTCTTAAAAGAGAAGTTAAACTCCCTGAAACTGAATGACTTTTATGCTTCACTCAATGAAGCTGCGTTTCCAAATCTCCGGAGGACAGCGCAGAAGATGCTGGCGTTGTTCGGCTCGACCTACGTGTGTGAACAGACCTTTAGTGTCATGAACATCAACAAAGCCAGCCACAGATCCAAGCTAACAGACCAACACCTGAGATCCATCCTGAGAATCGCCACAACAAAACTAACTCTAAAGACAGTCAGGAGGAGAGTGATGATGATGATATCCTGAAGGATAACAGAACTTTCAGTGGTTTAAAATAGAACTTGTTAGTAATAAAAAAGTTGTATTTTATTCATTTCATTTTCTGTGTTTTCCGACGCATTTCAATAAATAGCTCAATTCTGTGGGGCGTCAAAGACAGATATTTTGTTGTAATGCTTTTGTTCATTTTCATTTGAAATTAAAGCACATGTTTTCTCCATATCCCATCATATGTATTTTTGTCTCCAATGGTTTCCAAAACACTCCGTCCATCTGCTCCTGGTCTGGCCCCTCTGTCAAATTTTAGAATCCATTGTGGCCCACGAATCAAAACGTTTGCCCACCCCTGCATTAGTATAATAATAATATAAATATACTTGTATATAAATCTGCAGTCCTATATAATCTTTAATTACATTACTTTCTGTTTTTGTATAAATGTATTGTTTCAAGTGCATTGCTTGCATTGAAAGGCATTTAATGTTCTCAATTAACCGTTAAAGTTGTTCAAATTGCTCCCATTATTGCTTTGTTTCCTTTGGGTTTACTTTCTAAGTGCTGTGGGCCTCTACGTGGTTTGCAGGGGGCGTGGTTTGTAGCGGCTCTGGCTGCAGCTAGACCCTTCTCCACAAAATGGCTGCTGTAAAAAAAAAGCAGCCATTTTGAAAACACAGGCGTTACCAAGGACACTAATAACAGTTCTAAATCCAAGTGCTAAACTGTTCAAAATGGCTGCTGGAACAAGCAGCCATTTTGAACAGTTTAGAATGTTTTCACAGCAGCCATTTTGAGATTCATTTGAACTGTTTAGAATGTTTTGTGAATCTCAAAATGGCTGCCTTTTGTACAACAGCCATTTTGAGATTCAAAATACTTTTTTCACTTCTTAAAAATGTATTAAGAAGTGAAATAGAACTACTAAAGAGCATCCCAAAACTCACCAGATTTTTTAAACCAGCTGCTGAAGATGGACCCAGCACCAGAGGAAACTCTCTATCCCAGGGGTCCCCAACCACCAGGCCTTGGTCCAGTACTGGTCCGTGGGTCATTTGGTACTGATAACTGTTAGAACTGTTATTAGTGTCCTTGGTAACGCCTGTGTTTTCAAAATGGCTGCTTTCTTTCTTTTCTTTTTTTTACAACAGCCATTTTTAGATTGAGATTCAGACAAAATCATTAGCACCAAACTGCAGCCACCAAAGCCGCTACAAACCACGTGCCTACAGACCACGTCTGCATGCGCAGCCCCTACAAACCACGCCACTGTAAACCACATCTGCGTGTTATAAGTGTACGTGCAAAGACGAGCTGACGGCAATGGTGTTTCAGGTAAAAAACATTTATATTATTTTTACATTTTGGGAATATGTTGCTGTTTAATGTGACGTTTAAGACATCTTTTGCTAGGCACAAAGAGTGGACTTTATTTGTAAAAACACATTTCTTCAAACTCAGTACACTGTAAATGTTCGTAAGCAAACCCATTTTGTGTTGTCTTTTACGTGTGTCATGAAAATCAAAGTAATGAGTGAGCAAGGGATGCTAACAGAAGCAGTGGGGGAACACGGCACGTAGAAGCAGAATATTTTTCATTTTAATTGAACTCAACATATCAAACTGAATAATTTCGGTGATATGTGTGTTGGTGAAGTTTGGTTGAAGTTTGGTTTACAGTTAAAAAATACGTTTCTTGAAATGCAGTCTGGTTGCTTTGGAAAGAACAGTAAGGCTGTTTCAAGGGAACAATGCAAAAAGCATTTAACTGACCATAATCTGATTTGTAAAAGTTTAAAGGTTATGTGTAGACATGCAGATTTGAAATGAAACAGGTTTTTATTCCTGCTACTGTGTTTTAGTAACTTTTGTAGAGTTAACTTCAGGAAATCATAAATATTTACAGATTTCCATGCTCCACTTCTTGGACATGTTCCCTGTTCTGTGGATTACAGATTTTGATACTGTTCATATTGTGACATACCATCCATTTGATTATACTCCCTAACAGAATCATAGCAGTGTATACTTTTTATGTTTTACATTGCTGTTTTTTTTGTTACTCAGAGGTGTTGCACAGTTGGTTGCTATGGATGCTGCTATCACCTAGTATAGCTGTAGCCCCAGACTCCACATTTCCATGATTTCGCTCCTTCTGACGGATCAAACCCTCGCCCACCACATGCATTGCATCTGAGGTTGATTTGCTGATCAACACATCATTCCATGGCAGCAGGAGAAACTAATGTTAACAAAGTGAGGAGTTATGATCGGATATTTGTTCGCTGTGTTTAATTTTGAAATCTACCGGTCTCTGTGTATTCATCTTCCTGTGTGGTGTGATATCATTGATGGGTTTTGACGTGTCATGACCCCACAGAGGAGGAGAAGAAGAAGGAGGAAAAGGAGAAGAAGAAGAAGAGGAAGAAGAAGAAGCATGAATCACCTTGACCCCGACGATGCCGTATTCCTTGTTGATGCGTTCCTGGATGAGTGCAAGGTAAATAACATTATCTCCGTGGTTGAGAATGTATACTAATTACAAAGTCTAAGACTCTAAAAGACTTTGAGATATCGCAGGGAAGAAGTATCAAGGTGCAAAACTAGCTACAAGCTCTAATGCTAAGCTGTTAGAGCCAGTGAGCATTTCATTCAATATTCTGTCAAAATATTTCACTTTCTTTTCTTTTTAATGTAGAAAGGCTTTTCTAGATCTGTCAGTACAGTACAGGACCACAGCCAGGTTCTTGTGGGTGGTTTACTGTGTGGCTCAATTGTTTGTTTAGGTGGATCAGCCTGGACACACAAAAGGAGGGTCAAATAATCCACAAAGCCGTGTGTTTGGCTTGATGAGGACAAAGATGGTCAACCTCTGCCAAAAAGATGTAGAGCTGGAGAGAAACGAAGGCCAGATTCAGCCACTGGTTGGTTTGGTTTGTTTTTTCATCAGTAGTTGCATTCATTATTCATTGAGCAAGTTCTAAATGGATATTTATATTTTTGCAGTTTCTTCAGCCAGTGTAACACCCTCCTGTGCTCCGTCTACCGACACAACTGGAGAAACTGTGACCATTGAAAATTTAGGTTTGGTTTTTCCCCTTTTTCCCTTAATACTTGTTCCTTCATTTGTTATGTGGTCATTGCCCAGATTTACCATTGCCTTCTTCCCTTTTCATTTTCAGACTCCCTCATTCAAGATGTCGAGTCCTCTTGGGAAGTGGTGCTGAACAACCTCTCCCCTCACACTGGAGGAACAGGCAAACTTCCTCTCTGGAGAATTGGACAGTGATGAGGCCCTTCATGGTGAACAATATGTTGTCATCTGAGAAGCCCAAGGAGGGGGTTCGCCATCATTGTAGACACAGGGCTGCAGCAGTGATGTGTAGGGACTGTTTACCACATCACCTGCCGCCATCCACTTTTGTTCAAGCATGAGGGAGGGAAATTCTCCTATCATGAAAAAGGTAGTTTTGAAGTCTCAGGTTATAGAGACTGTTTTACATTTTACACAAACCTGCTTTACTCCAACAAACATGCTGGATGAAGTTTTGTTTGATAGAAACAACACCCTCACTGCTGAGTTTTTGCTTTCATTTACTCTAATATGTTAACTAATTCAGCTTTTTAGATTGCATGTTACCAATCGTTCCTTCCTGCTGTGACTGCTCCACTGGGCAAACAAGCTTTTCAAGGGAAAGCCAGTTCTTTTAATTGGAATGAATGGTAACATTTTTGATTTCTTCATATTGTGTTTTTTTGTTTGTTTCTTGTGAACAAGAGATAATTGTTTTTTCTCTGAAATTTTCAGGAAGATACAACTTCTTCCTTCCATCAGTAAACTGCTCCTGTGGAAAAGCCTTGCCAGTGACTCTAAAATTAAATTGCACACAGAGTTTAACTATTCTTCGTCTTGGTTGAGTTACATTTAATTATATTCTAATGAGGTTTTTTAAAAAATGCTTACCTGTGTGTTTTCTGACCAGACGTCTGAGACCATTTTCCGGTTACCAGTGTGTCAATGTCTGGTTTTAAGTCCTGTGCTGACCACATGGAGGTTGTCACCAGCGTGCTTGTTTTTGTTCAGATTCATTATGGAAAACATCTGTTCGCACAGATTGGTGCTGCCAAACATGCACAGAACACGGGCACCATGAAGTTGAAGCTGTGGCATCAAACCAGGGGGCAGCAGACGGTAAAAGTCCTGGATTGCTGCATCCTGAAACTTCCATCTCAGGCCACTGTCACTTTGAGGCTCAGTTGACTCCATCTGAAGGTGTTGGGGTACAGTGCAGACGTTGGTGGTGAAAGGACTGGCAAACATGTCAAAGTCAGACTGCTGTTCTCTGAAGTGAGAGAAGCGCCGATCAAACTCTCTGTAACCGGCTCAGTTTGGTAGCCAACTGGGCACAGGAAAAAGTCTCGGGAAATGAGGCAGACACGCTCTGACAAACAGGAAAGCGGGCAAGATTATCCTGTTTCACTTGCAACATCCATAGATCTAGTTTACGCTGGAAAGCTGTGATCGTGTCGGACATCTGCGTGATGACTTGTTTGCGTCCCTGCAGCTTCTGCTTCAGTTGGGCCAGATGCTCGGTTATGTCACACAACATGGCAAAGTCACACAGCCACTTTGGATCCGACAGTTCAGACAAGGGCTTTCCTTTACTCTGCATAAATAGACCAATGTCTTCCCTGAGCTCAAAAAATCGCTTTAAGACTTTGCTCCTACTCAGCCACTGCACTTCTGTATGGTACGGCACATCCCCGTGTTCCGAGCCCATCTCCTGCAAAACCAGCTCGGACTGACGGTGATTCAGGCCTCGTGCACGCATGAAGTTCACTGCTTTCGTAACTGGTCACTATGTCATCCATCCCCAGCACCTTCCCACACAAAGCTTCCTGATGGATACTGCAGTGATATGTTATCAGAGGCATGTGACCGTTCATTTTTTGCATTTTGCTTTTCATTAGTCCAACCAAGCCCACTTTTCCTCCACACATTGCCGGTGCACTGTCTGTAGTTAATCCCACCAAGTTTTCCCATGGCAATGCATTTATACTTACAGACTTCTCCACCGCATCAAAAATGTCCTGTCCGGTCGTGGTCCCATGCATTGCAGCTACATCCACCAGCTCCTCAGTGAGAGATCCGACTTCATGCCTCCAATTAAAATTGATAACTGTGCTGTATCCGTGTTATCTATGCTTTCATCAACAGCTAATGAAAAAGCAGTGTAGCTGCGTGTCTCCTCGGCCAGCTGTGTTACAAGATTTTCTGATAGTTCCTTAACTCGGTCCCCGATGGTGTTTCTTGATAAACTGACACTTTTAAAAATCTGTAACTGGTCGGGACACACCTGCTCACAAACCTTCAGCATGCACTGCTTCACAAACACTCCTTCCTTAAAAGACTTGGAAGCTTTATCTATCGTATTGTTGAATTATCAGTGACACTTTGACGTGTTTGTGTTGAGAAATGTTGATGATGTCATTAAAAGAAATCCTTAAAATAGTGAGAAAAACACTTCCGGTTCTCCAACCACAGTGAAGCTCGCAGCGTCATGTAGCGCTGTGATCAGGTTATTATTGGAGTGAATGGACAGCTGTAGCTCTGCTCAAAGCGTCTCTTACTGCTGCAAACAGGTTTATATTGGCGTCAATGGAGAACCATGAGCGTTTTATACAGACGTGGAGGGTCACCTTTTTCATCAGTATCAGACGTTAAGGGGCGTGACAAATCGCTGGGACATGAGCGCTGGGAATGAGAACCCTCCCCAGGGCAATACTACTACGACGACTACTACTACTACTACGACTACCACTACTGCTGCTACTACTGCTGCTGCTACTACTACTAACAACAACAATAATGATAATAATAATAACAATAATAATAATAACTCATAACTCTGCTGCTGCTCCTACTACTACTATGGGTCACTTTGTAGGTGACCCATCATGGCCTCCCCCTTTTGGCCCGACCAGGCTCTCTGTGTGAACCCGCGTACCCACTCTTAAGCACCCTCCCCTAGACGCTACACACCAATAATGCGGCCGACAAGAGTTTGGTGCCCCTGGTACAGCTGTGGGGATTTCCCACCCCTGGTAGTCCAGCTTTATATTTTGACACCCTCTGTTCTCTCACACCGTCTTCCGTGACCCTGGTACGGTGGTGTGGAGCTCCGTGGTGTACCTGGTAGTCTGCCTGTGGACTTTCTGTCGCTTTTCCGCCCACCACCCAACCACCCGCCCTCCCTCTGTGATAATAATAGAAATAAAAATAATTTCTCTGTCCTGGAGCTCTGACTGTCTGGATATGTCTGGATGTCTGTTCCCCTGGTAGAACGGTGTGGTGTACCAAGGGCACGAGGGGTCTGTCTTTAATAATGATTACTACTACTACTACTACTACTACTACTACTACTACCAACTACAACAACAATAATAATCATAATAATAACTCACTAACTAAATGTTTTAAATCAGTCAGTCAGTCACTCACAGGTTGGGGGCGGGGCCAGAATGCTGGAGGCGGGGCCAGAACCAAGATGAAAGCAACGGAACTATGATTGTGGTTCTTAATTCCAAAAGGTCTCAACACAAGTAAACAAGTCATACAGAAGATGAGCACAGGATTTACATATGGTGAAATAATAGTGATAGTATTGATGACGACGACGATGATTTGGAGCTTAAAGCAGAGTTTCAGGAGCAGAGTTTCAAGTCATACTCTGGGTGCCAGGCACCCCATCCTTCATCTCACACACAAGAGCGTGCTCTCCTGCCTGGGAAAACATTGGCTCCTACATCTCCAGGAACCAGGCCCTCCAATCCCTCACTCTCACTCACAGCCAGGAGTGTGCACTCCTGCCTGGGCAATGGTCAGCTTCAGAGATGCCCCGTCCTGGAGCTCTGACTGTCTGGATATGTCTGGATGTCTGTTCCCCTGGTAGAACGGCGTAGTGTACCAAGGACAGGAGGAGGTCTGTTTTTAATAATGATTACTACTACTACTACTACTACTGCTGCTACTACGACTGCTACTACTACTACTAAAACTACTAAAAAAAACACTCTAAATTTTTACCATAGTTCTACGTTTTTTTTGAAATAGTGTAAATTATCTGTAAATTAACAACCTGCCTGTTATTTTATGTTATGCCAATAATGACAAACTACAGTTATTTCCCTTTTTTTAACAGAAGAATTACCATAATAAATATACAGTAGTTTTACTGTTTTCTTAAATTATGTGCAAATGTATGTAAAATGATGATAATTGCCTGTTGTTTTATGTTTTTATTGTTATATAAAGGCTTATCTCCATACTGACAACTTAAGATTTTATTCTGCGATTGAGGTAAATCTTACTCTTAAATCTTAATTAATTGTATGTGGTTTTACATTGAAGAGAGAACGAGGGACAGACCGACAGAGATGGAGAGACACAGAGAGACAGCAAAGCTTTGTGGAGCAAGAAAGCAGTGCAGCAGAAACTTTTTCTTTATGTGATTTAGTGTAGACTTGAACTGTTTTAGTGTTAAGTATTCACAAAAGGCAAGATTCAGAATAACAAATAAATCCCAGTGGTGCAACAAACACTGTTTATTTTTACACTTGAGAAAGTGCAGAAATGGCACATCACAAAGCCTTGGCCTATAAGCCTTGGTGTAAACACTCCTGGACCAACCAGGAAAAAAACAAAGACCCAACAAACAGAAATAGCTGTGTGCCGTAAACCGTGTGGGACATCAAGGAGCATCATATCATTTTTTTGAAAAAAACTAAACAAAAAGCTCTGATGGAAACATCCTTGGTGGGTGGGTTCCCTAATAAGGTGGGGGCCAGACCTGACATCATATCTGTATGGAGAGAGAAGAAAGAAATGAGACTTTGATTAAATCACTATTTTAAAATCCTTGTTTCTTTCCGTTACATAAAACTGGAGTTTTATACCAGGAAGTGTATTACCATTTTAGCAATGCAAAAGCATGATTAAGTTATCCTATTCCTTGATTAGTACCAGGAAGAGCCCAGGGCCAGATATGATCACTGGAAAACTCTTAAAGGTCTGCACAGATGCATTATGTATTATTTTACTTACTCTTAGTGCAGGCCATAACTTTGCTGGCCTCTGTTGGCCTCAGGACTGCTGTAAGGTCATCTGCCTCCACATACTTCAGGTCCTCTGATGAACAGACACCAATGTTTTTGAGCACCTCCACTACTTGTGCTATAGAGTCTTCTTGGTTGAAGAATGAGCTGAGGGATGAAGTTAGATCACTCACCCATCTATCCATGACTTCTAGAGGGGGATAAAAGTTTCATTATTTAGCAGTTAGCTTCAAAGTTTAGTGGATAACAGATTGTGGATTACACTTCCCCGCACAATCACCATACTTTGATTAATATACGTCACACACTTGTCAAAAACTTGAATTTGTAAACCCCAACACCTCATCACACTCCTACTGATCAACAACACTGTGCTTAAGAGATATGACTTTATTCCCATTCAGATTGTAAAGAGGCAGTGGGTAGGAATCCAGGCAGTGTTCTGCATTAATGCAGTGCAGATCCTCAGCTGCTTGTTTGACTTCATAGAGTCCAGACTCTGATAAATACACTGAAGTGTGCGGTGTCACCAGAAAGCACACCTTTGTGTCTTCGATCAAAACAAGCTCAATCTGACCAAACTTGATTGACTCATCAGACTCGTGTTTGAGGCAGAGAAAAGATCCCTTTTTGTAAAGAGTGCCCTTAAAATCTTCCTCAGGTGACACAGAATCCGGTTCTGTAAACATGTGTACTGCAACTGCATTGCACGCTGCATCACTGTACAGGTGAGCATGATATGGAGTAACGTTTGTTGACTTCAGCACTGGTGCAAAAAAGGAGTTTGAGTTGAGGGTTGTTTGGAGGAGTTGGTGCTGGCTTGCGAGAGACTGGCATATATTCTTAAAGTGTTGTGTCCTCCTCACACACCTCTTGAAGTAGGAATGTTTACTCTCAAATCTCATTGTCCACAGCCGTATTAGGGGACCCAGTTTGAGGATCAGTGATGCATAATGGAGAAGATAGTGGTGCTTGGGTTTCAGGTGATCAGAGGGAAACAATGTTTTCCTTGTTTCCAGATATTCAACAACAAGAATGTTGAGGTAAGCCACCTGAGCAGTGGTGACCTTGGGTGCACACACTAGTTCCACAAGTTCTTTCAGAGTGATCACTTGTTGCCACACTGGGTCATGAGGATCAACTTTGTCACAAATAATGACAGGCAGGGGTCTGAGCACACACCAGTTCTCAGCTGCTTGGCCACCTGTTGTGATGGCCTTTTCAGTCACCTGACAAGGAGATGAGCTGGAATCTGAGTCCTTGTAGGAAAATTGTGTGATTCACCTGTTCAGCTGAGAGTATGTGAGCCAATGCTTGACCTTTATGAAGTAACGCAGGTAAATGGCCAAGTCATAAGCTACAACTCCCTCAAACAAGTCATCCCCTATGCATGGAGGAAGGCCTGGCTGACATATCATATCAAATCAAATCAAATTTTATTTGTATAGCCCAAAGTCACAAAACACATTTAGCCTCAGAGGGCTTTACAATCTGTACAGGGAGTGACACCCTCTGTCCTTAGACCCTCGGTTCCAGTGAGGAAAAACTTGCCCACAAAAAAACATAGATGGAAATATTGCGGTGTGTTAAAGATGGAGTCACAATAGATGCCTTTGACGTCATTCACATCACTCCTGCAATAACTGCACTGCTTCTTTGTAGTTATCGACTGTTCGTACAGGAAAGCTCTGACTCACACTCTCAACTTGGTCTCTTTTTACCTCACAGTACCTGCAGAAGTGCTTGGAAGTGCTGAAATTCTGTGTGTAGCCACCAATGCACTGTGATCCCAAACTGTCACCTACAATAGATATTATTGTGCTTACAAATCCATGTTCTTCAAGTTCAAGTTGTCAGGATGACAACATTCTCTCAAACACTATGTCCTGACCAAAGAATTTAAAGTCTCTCTCTTTGCACAACAGTACTAACTGCATATGGTCAATACTGGAACGATGGAATGGCTCAAAGTCAGCAAGTGTGAAGTATACTCCCACAGGCTTATGTTTTTTTCTGGCAGACCCAAGTGGGGTGACAACTTCAAATGCAACCTGATGCAATATCAGTTTTAAGATGATGTCACCAGCTGTTAGAAACAGCTCATTGGATTTGAAGACAGAGCAATCAGAGATATCACTTAAAACGACATGAGAAACAGGCTGATTTTGAGACCTAACACACTCTTCCCACACAACAGGATCTTTGAGAATAGCTCTTAAAGTGTCATGCAAGGGTGTGTATTGTGCATAACTGTCTCTTCTATGTTCATCGGTGCACATAGGCAAAGTTCTTCACAAAATACTGCCTCCTGATATACTCTGTGGACAGCTGAGAACTGCATGAAGCATGCAAATCAGCTTCCTGAAGACTCTGAAAAACAGAATCAATCTCAGCATCTGACGTATTAGTATTTCCTCTAAGTGTCTCTTGAATTTTGTCTTTTGTGTACTGATGACAAATGCCACTTAGGCCATTGATCTCTTCAACAATCATTTGAATAGTTGATGATGGAACCAGATACTTTGCGTGGAGTTGCATGTTGCACAGATTCTTCTTGTACAAAGGCCTTATATCAACATCATGTGTAACCTGAGACTGATTTTCACTTTGGTCCGTTGCAGTTTCAGTTGGCTCTATCTGAGAGGATACAGATGGCTCAGAGTCTGGCGGGCTAAACGCTCGCTTCTGAAACGCTCCCGGTCGGGTTTGAAGTTGCGTGCAGGACATGTGCAATGTGCCAGAGACGTGTGGAGTGGGGTTTCTGCGTTATACTACTGCTAGCACTTGATGCGCGGCTGCTTGCCCTGTTCTGATTGGTGGCCTCCACCTGGCCCTGGTTGCTTGACACCTCACAAGCCTGACTGTGATTATTTACTTCATTGAACTCTCTGTATAATATCAATAACTGTCAATAATACAGTTTGAATGTCATGTTATCCTTCTTTCTCACAAACAGACAAGCTACAGCACGCACGCACGCGCTGTCAGCTACCTAATGTATGAGACACTATGGGAGCCCGTTCCACCACTTAATTAAAAATATAAAAAGTCGAAATTATGATTTACTAAATCAAAATTATGAGATAAAAAAAGTCATAATTGAGATAAAGTCATATTGAGATTTTAAAAAGTCATAATTATGAGACACTGAGTAGTATCAACAAGTTTGTTGGAAGAAGAAAACGCGTTGGTCGAGCTTTCTGCAGACGGCATGCACTCTCCGTGTGGCTCAATGTGGCGCTGACTGTGACATTGATGGTAGCCAGCGATGCGTGTACCGGGGGCGGGGCAGCAACGCGTTCATATCCAATCATTCTGCTTGTTAGTGGGTAAAACCAAACTTGAATTGGGATGACGCTTAAAAAATATTGCACAATAAAAAGTTATGCGTAGGTTAATAATGTATTTAAAGAAAAGCACAACTTGTTTTTTACCTTTTACCTTTGTTAAGTTAACTTTTATTTTATTCGATTTTATTTTATTTAATGTTCTGTGGTGCTGTTATACCAGATCATATTCCTGTGTACGTTGTATATTTGGCCAAAAAAGAGATTCTGTACTAATTAATGCTAAATTCCAGTGTAGATTAGAAATGATTTACATTCATTGTGTTACATTAGTATTTATTTTTTTAATTAATTAAATATAACAGCCTACAGATACAATAAAATTAAATACCCAGAAAGCTGCTGGCCCTGATGGTATCAACCCCAGGTTACAGAGTACTAGTGCCAGCCAGCTGTTTGTCATCCAGCTGCATCTCTTCAGCCTGAACCAGGTCAGGATACTGGTTCACCTAAACCTAAACTAAATTCTAATTCATTTGAAAGTCTTGTTCTTAACCTCACTCACCCAACATGGAAAACAGTACAGCCAATCCTATTTGTTATAATATATCGCGCTCCTGGCCCTTACTCTGAATTTTTATCTGAATTTGCAGAATTTGCATCAGGCTTGATCCTTAAAACAGATAAAGTAATCATTGTAGGTGACTTTAATATTCATGTAGACAACCACAATGATAGCCTTAGTACTGCATTTATCTCTTTATTAGATTCAATTGGCTTCTGTCAGATTGTAAATAAACCGACTCATCGTCTGAACCACACCCTTGATCTCGTTCTCTCATATGGCATTGAACTTGATCATCTTATAGTCTATCCACAGAATCCTCTTCTCTCTGACCATTTTTTAATAACCTTCGAGTTCATATTACTGGACTATAAGCCTTTTTGTAGAAAGTCTTACAGCAGATGTTTATCTGACAGTGCTGTTGCAAAATTCAAGGAAGTGATTCCTTCAGTACTGCCATGTCTCAATGTAGCAGAGGACTTGTCTGCTCCCATGAGCCCCTCACAAATAGATCATATTGTTGAGAGCACTACAGGCTCATTACAGACAGCACTTGACTCTATTGCACCTCTGAAAAAGAAGAATATTAAACAGAGGAGGTTAGCTCCATGGTATAGCCAGCAGACTCGCAAATTAAAGCAAGTGGCACGTAATTCTGAACGCAAATGGCGTGCCACTAAACTGGAAGAATCTCGCTTAGTCTGGCAAGATAATCTTAAAACCTACAGGAAGGCTCTCCGTAATGCCAGAACAGCTTATTACTCTTCTTTAATAGAGGAAAACAAGAACAACCCCAGGTTTCTCTTCAGCACTGTAGCCAGACTAACAGAGAACCACAGCTCTATTGACCCATCTACTCCTCTGGGTCTAACTAGTAATGACTTCATGAGCTTCTTTAATGATAAAATTAGGACCATTAGAGACAAAATACATCATGCCTTGCCTTCGACAGGCACTGATCTGCATTCTGATACAGCAAGTTTGGAAACAGCTGCAAAACCTGATACATATTTAGACAGCTTCTCTCCCATTGACCTTCATCAAATAACTTCAATAATTTCTTCATCTAAGTCGTCAACCTGTCTCCTAGACCCCATCCCAACCAGGCTGCTCAAGGATGTTTTACCTTTAGTTAGCCCTTCTTTACTGGATATGATTAACCTGTCTTTATTATCAGGATATGTACCACAGTCCTTTAAAGTAGCTGTAATTAAACCTCTTCTTAAAAAGCACACTCTAGATCCAGAGGTTTTGGCTAACTATAGACCGATATCAAACCTTCCCTTTCTTTCTAAGTTACTCGAGAAGGCTGTAGCTAATCAGCTGTGTGAATTTCTTCACAAGAACAGTTTATTTGAGGATTTTCAGTCAGGATTTAGAGTCCATCATAGCACAGAGACCGCACTAGTCAAAGTCACAAACGATCTCCTAATGGCATCAGACAAAGGACTCATCTCTGTACTCGTCCTGTTAGATCTTAGTGCTGCATTTGACACCATAGACCATCAAATTCTTTTACAGAGACTGGAACATCAGATTGGCATCAAAGGAACCGCCCTAAGCTGGTTTAGGTCGTATTTCTTAGATCGATCTCAGTTTGTTCACGTCAATGATGAATCCTCCATACATACCAAAGTCTGTCATGGAGTCCCACAAGGTTCTGTACTAGGACCACTTCTATTCAGTCTATATATGCTTCCTCTAGGGAACATTATTAGGAATCACTCCATTAATTTTCATTGTTATGCTGACGACACCCAATTATATTTATCGATCAAGCCTGATGAAACCAATCATTTAGCCAAACTGCAAGCGTGCCTTAGGGATATAAAAAGTTGGATGACCTACAATTTTCTGATGTTGAACTCAGATAAAACTGAAGTTCTTGTAATTGGACCCAAACACCACAGAAACTCTCTTTCCGGAGACTTGGCCACCTTAGACGGGACCACCCTGGCCTCCAGCTCCTCCGTAAAGAACCTTGGAGTTATTTTTGATCAGGATTTGTCCTTTAATGCCCACATAAAACAAATTTCAAAGACTGCATTCTTCCACTTACGTAACATTACCAAAATCAGACGCATCCTGTCCCAAGCGGATGCAGAAAAACTAGTCCATGCATTTGTTACTTCTAGGCTGGACTACTATAACTCTCTATTATCAGGCTGCCCCAATAAGTCTCTTAGGACTTTGCAGCTAATTCAGAATGCTGCTGCACGTGTTCTGACAGGAACCAAGATCAGAGATCACATCTCACCCATTTTGGCTTCCTTACACTGGCTACCTGTTAAATCTAGAATAGAATTTAAAATTCTTCTCCTAACATACAAAGCTCTTCATGGCCAGGCACCATCATATTTAAAAGAGCTCATAGTTCCCTACTACCCCTCTAGACCACTGCGTTCTCAGAATGCAGGGTTCCTTGTGGTTCCCATAGTTTCCAAAAGTAGACTGGGAGCCAGAGCTTTCAGCTATCAAGCTCCTCTTCTGTGGAACAAACTACCTTTCTGGGTTCGGGAGGCAGACACGGTCACCACATTCAAGACTAGACTTAAGACTTTCCTTTTTGATAGCGCTTATAGTTAGGGCTGGCTCAGGCCTTCCCTTAGTTATGCTGCCATAGGACTAGACTACCGGGGGACCCCCTCGCCCCCCCCTTACTAACTAAACTTCTTCCCCGGAGTTTCTGTGCTTTCTCGTCCAGCAGGTTCTCATGGATCGTGAGTGCTGCTGTGGTCTGCTGCTGATGTCCACGCCTTACTGTAAAGCCTCTCCCTCTCTCTCTCTCTCTCTCTCTCTCTCAATGTAAAGCAGTTCGATAACCCTTAGAGTCCGCATAAACGGGGCCTGAGGTTTTATTGTTCTGTCAATCGTTATCTCTCTTACACCTTTTCTTTGGATATTACTAACTACACCTCTTCCCCGGAGTTTCTGTGCTTTCTCGTCCAGCAGGTTCTCATGGATCGTGGCTGCCGCCGTGGTCTGCTGCTGACGTCCACCATATTTAGCATTACATGCCATATATAGTCATTATTGCTACCATCCCCACTACAGCTTTGTTGGTTAATGACTTATTGCTGCTGTGCATCTGTGTTCCACTGCTACTGCAATCACCTTACCATTTATTGTAATTCATTGTAATTGTACAATATGTTTGTGTTGATTGTTCTGTACATGTGACATCCATTGCACGTCTGTCCGTCCTGGAAGAGGGATCCCTCCTCTGTGGCTCTTCCTGAGGTTTCTTCCACATTTTTTTTTCCCTGTTAAAAGGGTTTTTTGTGGGCAAGTTTTTCCTCACTCGAACCGAGGGTCTAAGGACAGAGGGTGTCACTCCCTGTACAGATTGTAAAGCCCTCTGAGGCAAAATGTGTTTTGTGACTTTGGGCTATACAAATAAAATTTGATTTGATTTGATTTGATTTGCTGTGGAAGACATCCTGCATGGTCTAACTGACCATTATGGACAGACCCATTGCCCTCAGATCTTACCTCGTGATGGTTCTAGAGAGGCTAATTGTGGCCCAACACTTGATCCCCCGCAGTTTGAGTACCAGCCTCATGTGGATGTGGACCACGCCATAATAATAATTCTCTCTGAGTGCTCTCTGAAGATGCACCTTTTCAACCTGAGCCTACATCTTCAGAGAGCGCCAGTGCTCGGGAAAACTGTCAGTCCTGCTGCACTGGAGGGCTGCATGCCGGTGGCACTGACCTCTTACATCATGAAGGTCATGGAGAGGCTGGTCCTGACACACCTCAGACTGCTGGTGTGCCCATCACAAGACCCCCTGCAGTTTGCATATCAGCCCCATTTTGGGGTTAATGATGTAATCACCTGCTGCAGAAGGCTTACTCCTCTCTGGACAGACCCAACACCTCAGTCATGTTCTTTGACTTCTCCAGCACCTTCAGCACCAAATCGCAGGTGAAATCGCAAGTGGTAGACTTCAGGAGGAACAAGCTGCATCAGTGGGACGGATGTGGAGGTGGTACCTGCATACAAGGCTGTCTACAAGAAGGGCCTAGGCCGGCTTTACTTCCTGAGGAGGCTCAGGTCCTTTAGTGTCTGCACCAAGATGCTGCAGATGTTCTATCAGTCTGTGGTGGAGAGCAGCATCTTCTTTGCTGCAGTGTCCTGGGGTGCGGGTTGTTGTTGTTGGCTCTAAGCTTGTCACAGGACAGGATGCTGATCATGGACAGTCCCTGTCACCCCCTCGACAAAACACTGTTCAAGCTAAAGAGCAGCTTCGGCAACAGACTCATTCAATGTGCAGCTCTAAGGAACGATACAGGAAACCGTTCCTCCCTACTGCAATAAGACTTTACAACTCATCGACCTCTCTCAGAGCCACCATCACAGAACTGCACTAAATCTAAATCTGTCACCTTTTGCACTCTGAACACTCCACTCAAAGCACTGGAACATTTACTACATATCATTTGTGATATGTGTTCATATTAGCTGTATTGATATCATATTTATACAATATTCATTCACAATATTCAACATTCATATTCATAGGCTGTCATCCAGGAAACTGTCCAGTGACCGCTGAGCGCGGTTTCATTTGAAAATATGTCAGTTTAAATGCTGCAGGACTTCACCGCTACTCTGTCGGTCCCTTCGTAATGAATTAGGTGGATCATTACCTGGATTATTTTACATCTTCACACCAAATTCTTATTTGAGTGAATTTAAATTCTGGGATTTCTACGGAGAACATAACAACAAAACGAAAACGTGAATATGGACACAGGAAGAGTCCACAAGAGTCCAGATCTGTGCGGTCTGCTAACATGAACTTCACGTTCTAACTGTAATCCTGACGATATCAGGTAACATTTCCCTGTTATTTTTTTTAAGTTAGTAACCTAACGTAATGCTTGTGTTCATATTCATAGTTTAGACTGTAACGTTGTAATGAACTGATGTTACAGAGAACGTTACGTGTTACGTTTAATGGATGTTTCATTCACTTTATTTTTTTACTTAATGAAACGAGCAGTTTAAGTTTCAGTGAATCAAAATGTTAAGTTCCATGTATGTGTTTATGTAATACATAAATTCACTGATATTCTTTTAATTCCAGAGACACCCTTATCAAGGCGAGGTGATGATGCCAGAGGGAAACGTAAGTTAAAAAATATATAGCCTATACTACAAAATATTTTTAAGGAAGAGGTATTTCTATAAATCATACTGTTTGCCCAATGAAACAATCCTGATCGGTGACAGAATGACACTGAATGCTCATCATAGCAACCATCCTGATCTCTCATCTGATGTTCCTTATCCAGTTGAGAACTTAGTAGAACAAAGACATTTAATAAAGATGACCTGAACTGTCTCTGTCCTGGCAGTTTTTGCAAAAGGCAAAATGCAGAATTTGCTGAGACTGGCAGTTCGACTCTTGGCTCCTCCTGTTCACCTGTCGAGGTGTCCCTGGACAAAACACTTAACCCCAAGTTGCCATGGATGCTGTGCATCAGCATGTGAATGTGTAAATAATTAGGGCTCCCTCATGGGTTGGCACCCTGGTAGAGAACCAGGAGTGACACGATATCACCGGCTGCTGGGGTGCAAACTCAGGAACAGGTAGGCAGGCAGAGGCAAAACATACAGGGAATGGATTTGTTTTATGGAACCAAGTTCACATCAGTCATAATATGAATATTATGTAAGAATGAAAGCATGTGTGAGGCTGCTGAGGAATATTTTGCATGTCTATGTCTCCAAGGGTAAGCTGGCTAATATTCTTTGTGTGTTTTTTCCCCTCATCATCCAGACAACATGGAAATGAAAAGTATCCTGCCACAAATATGAAATATATACACAGTGTCTCAGACATGAATCCCTGTTTTCTATGAGTTTTTCATCACACTCCTGGACACTCCTGGCTGTGAGTGAGAGTGAGGGATTGGAGGGCCTGGTTCCTGGAGATGTAGGAGCCAATGTTTTCCCAGGCAGGAGAGCACGCTCTTGTGTGTGAGATGAAGGATGGGGTGCCTGGCACCCAGAGTATGACTTGAAACTCTGCTCCTGAAACTCTGCTTTAATCTCCAAATCATCGTCGTCGTCATCAATACTATCACTATTATTTCACCATATGTAAATCCTGTGCTCATCTTCTGTATGACTTGTTTACTTGTGTTGAGACCTTTTGGAATTAAGAACCACAATCATAGTTCCGTTGCTTTCATCTTGGTTCTGGCCCCGCCTCCAGCATTCTGGCCCCGCCCCCTAGCTGTGAGTGAGTGACTGACTCACTGATTTAAAAAAGTTAACTTAGTTGGTGAGTCGTTGTTGTTGTTGTTGTTGTTAGTAGTAGCAGTAGTAGTAGCAGCAGTAGTAGTAGCAGTAGTAGTAGTAGTAGCAGTAGTAGTAGGAGCAGAAGCAGCAGTAGTGGTAGTCGTCGTAGTTGTAGCTTCTTGCAGAAGACAAATCTTGGTGACTGGCCGCTCCAAGATGTTGTACTTGGTTTGGAGTTACGAGTCCTTGTATGCCAGGAAAGGTCTGTAGTACCTTCCCCAACAACCAGGATCCACGAGGGGCAGTATGATCTGCTACGATAACAATGTCTCCTGCAACAAAGCTTCTTCTGGCCAGCGATGTTGTTCTTGTAACAGTGGCAAGTACTCCTGAATCCAGTGATGCCAAAAAAGGTCTGCTAGGAACTGAATTTGTCTCCATCGCAAGTCCTCCTTCTTAAAGAGCCCAGGAGGTAACACAGGTTTGCCTTTCATCAAAACGATATGATTGGGAGTCAGAGGTTCAAGATCATGAGGACCATCTGAAATCTTTGTGGGGATGGTCATTTAGTATGGCTTCCACTTCACATAGAAATGTCTGCAATCCTTCATCATCCACACTTTGCTGATGAAGTACTGAATTCAGCACTTTTCTGACCATACGAATGGTCCTTTCCCACACTCTGCCATGATGTGATGCAGCAGGAGCTCCATTTTATTCCAGACTGAAGCAATGTGTTTTGAATTTTCTTATGATTAAGAGTAGATAATACTTCTCTCAATTCACGTTCTGCTCCCACAAAGTTGGTTCCATTGTCTGATCTGATGTGTTTTACTTGACCTCGTCTCCTAAATCTCCACAGTGCACTAATGCAAGAACTTGTATCCAATGAATATGCCATTTCCAAATGCACTGCCCTGCTTGCCATGCAGGTGAAGATAACACCATATCGTTTGATGAGACTGCTCCCTCTCTTCACTGCAAAAGGGCCAAAATAATCCACACCCACAGTTGTGAATGGTGGGTAATCAGGTTGCAGTCTTTCTTTTGGCAAATCTGCCATCTTTTCTTCGCCTAGCTTTCCCCTCGAATGACAAGGTTTGATTCCTCAGTGTAGCTTTAGATCTATGCATCTCATCTTCCACTTTCTTCTTTTGCTGAGGTAAATCAAGTCAACTGTTCAACACTAAAGCTTGTACTTCTTTTCTCTTCTGATTTAAAACTGAATCATGTTTCTTACCCGGAGAAACCATGTAACCTGAAATCTTTAACGTTCTCCATGAAGAGAAATAGGCTATCCTCTGACCTCTGGGTCATCACCTGTGATAGAAACAGAATCCACAATGTTAGTAGGCCATTCTCTTTCACTCTTGAAAAGAAAGTCTGGGCCATAGATCCATCTGCTGCGTGTCAGAAGGTACTCAGCTGTGACACCACGAGAGGCCTCGTCAGCTGGGTTCTGCTTGGTATCAACATAACGCCACTGTGAAACAGCAGTGGCTTCTCTTATCATAGATATCCTATTAGCCACAAAAGTACGAAAACGCTTTGTTTTGTTCCTGATGTACTTGAGTACAGTTGTACTGTCAGTCCAGAAGACAGAGTTTTCCAGCTCCAATCGCAATTCTGCTTTCAACATCATGTCCACTCAAACTGCAAGCACTGCAGCTGTAAGTTCCATCCTTGCAATAGTCACCTTCTTCACTGGAGCAACTTGTGCTTTTCCTAGAATGAAACCCAAATGAAGCTCTTTGTCATTTTTCATCCTCAGGTATGAAACGGTGCCATAACCATCCTCGCTGGCGTCAGAAAAGTGGTGGAATTGGGCACTTATGAGTTGTCCAAACTCTTTAGGTTTTATGCATCGTGGCACACTAAATGTGCTAAGTGTTTTTAAGTCCTTTAGCCATCCCATCCATTACAGCCAATCGTCCCAACTGTCCCAGCTGGGCAGGTGATCATCCCAAATGTAGCTCAGTTTACAGAGGTGTTGCATCATCAGCTTGATAGGTAAAATAAAGGGTGCTAAGAATCCAATGGAGTCAAAAACTGAACTCGCCACAGACAAAGTACTTCATCTGGTGAATGGTCTTTCCTGAACTGCCATCTTGAACCTGAAGGTGTCAGTTTCTGCACACCACTGTAGTCCCAGAGTTCTCTCGACAGGAAGATTGCCTCTGTCGAAATCCAATTCATTAACTTCCTTGGCTCGTTTTTCCACATCAATAGATTCCAACACTGACTTACTGTTGCTCATCCATTTCACCAGCTGAAATTCTCCCAACTCACACACGGCTGTCAGGTCTTTCACCAATGCCATGGCTTCTGCCTCTGAAGGCAGGGACTTGAAGCAACCGTCCACATAAAAATGATGCTTGATTGGTGTCAGTCACATAGGTTGGGAAATCTGCCCTGTTGTCATCAGCAACCTTTCTTAATGCAAAACTGGCACAGCTGGGTGACGATATCACACCAAACAGATGAACAGTCATCCTGTATTCAGTAAGCGGTTGTGTCAGATCTCCATTTGACCACCATAGAAAGTGAAGAAAGTCTCTGTCTTGTTTTGCCACTTTGACTTGATGATACATATCTTTTATGTCGGCGATTATTGCTACAGATTCTTGACGAAACCTAGTCAGCACTCCAAACAAAGAATTAGTCAGGTCAGGTCTGAAGTAACTGACTGTTGAGTGACATTGCTTTAAAACTTGCACCACAATCAAATACCACACGTAAGGTTTCTTTCTTAGGATGGCGCACGCCATGGTGAGGGATGTACCAGACTTTCCCATCCTGCTGTTCCAGCTGGTGTTCAGGCACATCACAGAGAAACTGACTGTATTTCCTCCAACAGTAATGTCCAATATTAAGTTCAGCTGAACTGTTCATAATATCCATAAATTTGAGATCTTGCCTGGACATTTTTGTTTTTTGAATTTTTCATTAAAGTCAGAATTGTATTGTCTCATCAGTAGTTCCTCTATCTTAGCAATGGATATTCGGTTGACTGAAAGTGTGCTTCCAGTTTCATTATTTCCTCTTAGTGGGCCATTGACAACCCACCCCAATAGGGTTCTGGCGGCATAAGGTCCATCACCCGTGATGTGTACCACTTTCCATGGTTCCATTACCTTAGGAACGTTCCTTCCAATTAGCCGCTTCACATCTGCATCAATGGCAGGAATGTCCACAGAGTTTAATTCTGGCCAAGCACTTAACTCTTCCTGACGTGGAATGTTGTTACAAGTCACAGGCATCTGTTTGTGTGTGCACACGTCAGGAAATTCATAATAGCTGTTGCTGTTGAGTGCAGCTACCTCCAATCCTGAGATGATGTAACTGTCAACAAGCCTTTCCTGATTCATTGTTCTTAGTTAGCTTTTCTTCCTCCCATCTTTAGCTCATTCATGAGTCGCTCAGAGCAAAATGTGGCTGTGCTACCAGGGTCTAAGAACGCATATGTTTTTATCATTTGACTTCCTTTCTTAGCCTTGATCTGCACAGGCACAATTGACAAGACACAATCCTGTGTTCCGGCCCCTATATGAGCAGACTCCTTCTTCTTTGGATGGGTATGGAGACTGGTAGGGTGTTTCAGCTTGCACAACTTACATGTCAGACGGTTACGGCAGTCTTTGCTTATGTGTCCAACTGATAAACATCCAAAACAAACACCTTTCTCCTTTAAAAAGTACATTTTTTCTCTGTGTGATTTCCTTTCCATTTTGGGACACAACTCCAATCTGTGATCCCCTTCACACAACAGACAGGACACTTTGGGTGACTTATCAGGCATATTTTTCAGTTGAGTTGTGTTTCCATAATTAACAGCCGCCACAGAGGTGACACAACCGCTTCCTGTCCTTTTGATGCGACCCTGTAAGACCCTATTTTCGCCTTTATGCTTTGGTAGTGAGCTAATGTCTTGAATGTTTCCAAAGAGTGGATCAGAGGCAACAGATACTTGTCTCTTAATGAAAGTGACAATATCCCTGAAACCAGTTTGACGACATTGCTTCTCTTGCAGCTCATAAGCAGTATTTCTCCATCTTTCCCTCAATTTACACGGCAACTTTAAGATTATTGCACACATATTAGATGGTAGAAGGTAGGTACAGTGGCTTGCGAAACTATTTGGCCCCCTTGAACTTTGTGACCTTTTGACACATTTCAGGCTTCAAACATAAAGATATAAAACTGTATTTTTTTGTGAAGAATCAACAACAAGTGGGACACAATCATGAAGTGGAACAAAATTTATTGGATATTTTTTACTTTTTTAACAAATTAAAAATGAAAAATTGGGTGTGCAAAATCATTCAGCCCTATTGAGTTAATACTTTGTAGCGCCACCTTTTGCTGCGATTACAGCTGCAAGTCGCTTGGGGTATGTCTCTATCAGTTTTGCACATCGAGAAACTGATATTTTTGCCCATTCCTCCTTGCAAAACAGCTCGAGCTCAGTGAGGTTGGATGGAGAGCGTTTGTGAACAGCAGTTTTCAGTTCTTTCCACAGATTCTCAATTGGATTGAGGTCTGGACTTTGACTTGGCCATTCTAACACCTTGATATGTTTTTTAGTGAACCAGTCCATTGTAGCTTTTGCTTTATGTTTTGGATCATTGTCTTGTTGGAAGACAAATCTCCGTCCCAGTCTCAGGTCTTTTGCGGACTCCATCAGGTTTTCTTCCAGAATGGTCCTGTATTTGGCTCCATCCATCTTCCCATCAATTTTAACCATCTTCCCTGTCCCTGCTGAAGAAAAGCAGGCCCAAACCATGATGCTGCCACCACCATGTTTGACAGTGGGGATGGTGTGTTGAGGGTGATGAGCTGTGCTGCTTTTACGCCAAACATAACGTCTTGCATTGTTGCCAAAAAGTTCGATTTTGGTCTAATCTGACCAGAGCACCTTCTTCCACATGTTTGGTGTGTCTCCCAGGTGGCTTGTGGCAAACTTTAAACGACACTTTTTATGGATATCTTTAAGAAATGGCTTCCTTCTTGCCACTCTTCCATAAAGGCCAGATTTGTGCAGTATACGACTGATTGTTGTCCTATGGACAGATTCTCCCACCTCAGCTGTAGACCTCTGCAGTTCATTCAGAGTGATCATGGGCCTCTTGGCTGCATCTCTGATCAGTCTTCTCCTTGTATGAGCTGAAAGTTTAGGGGGACGGCCAGATCTTGGTAGATTTGCAGTGGTCTGATACTCCTTCCATTTCAATATTATTGCTTGCACAGTGCTCCTTGGGATGTTTAAAGCTTGGGAAATCTTTTTGTATCCAAATCCAGCTTAAAACTTCTCCACAACAGTATCTCGGACCTGCCTGGTGTGTTCCTTGTTCTTCATGATGCTCTCTGCGCTTTAAACAGACCTCTGAGACTATCACAGTGCAGGTGCATTTATACAGAGACATCATTACACACAAGTGGATTCCATTTATCATCGTTAGTCATTTAGGTCAACATTGAATCATTCAGAGATCCTCACTGAACTTCTGGACAGAGTTTGCTGCACTGAAAGTAAAGGGGCTGAATAATTTTGCACACCCAATTTTTCGTTTTTTTATTTGTTAAAAAAGTTAAAAATATCCAATAAAGTGTGTTCCACTTCATGATTGTGTCCCACTTGTTGTTGATTCTTCACAAGAAATTACAGTTTTATATCTTTATGTTTGAAGACTGAAATGTGGAAAAAGGTCACAAAGTTCAAGGGGGCCAAATAGTTTCGCAAGCCACTGTATATGTATGATCTGCAATGAAACACTTATCTGTGTAGTCTGTCTTATCTGTTACTCTAAAGCCATCTGGACTTTAAGATAAGTAGCTGGAGGAAGACTGGGTCAGCAGGAAGGTTGACTTTCCTGTGACAGAGAGGAAGACTGGGTCAAAGGTTGGGGGGTCATTTGACTGGGGGTATCCAGTTGAATCTCTTTTACCTCTGTCTCAACATTCCATCTCAACTGTTTGTTTGAGGATGCATGTGGCCTCCATGGTATATAAGGGCTTCCTCTGTATAATTCCAGAGAGTCTCTCAATTCGGCCGAGCGCTCTCCAAGTAACGTGTTACTTGCCACGATACTGAACTTATTGTAATAAACTTGTTGTACAACTAAGACAGTGTCGAAGGACTCTCTCTTCAAACATCTTCGACTGCATCACCACAGAAGATACAACACCTGCTATGACATAAAAAAGACTGGGGGACACAGAGGGGAAATACAGTATTATATGTGCACACTACATTACCACCACATTACATAGAGAAGCTTCTGGAGGAGGTGATGGGTGGTCTTCCTGGCGTGGTCAGGGAGGTATTGGAGACAGTTCCTGTCCATGGCCATCCGTGCTGCAGTGGAGAAGCAGGATGAAGAGGACAGGTTTGGGATGGGACAGGTTTTAGAGGACAGACTTTTTTATCTCTGCTCCCAGACTACTACTATTACTACTACTACTACTACTATTACTACTACTATTACTACTACTACTACTATTACTACTACTACTACTATTACTACCACCACTACTACTACTACTACTACTACTATTACTACTACTATTACTACTACTACTACTACTACTACTACTACTACTATTACTACTACTACTACTACTACTACTACTGCTACTACTATTACTACTACTACTAATACTCTACTACTAATACTACTACTACTACTACTACTACTACTACTATTACTATTACTACTACTACTACTACTACTATTACTACTACTATTACTACTACTACTACTAATACTCTACTACTACTAATACTACTACTACTAATACTATTACTACTACTAGTATTACTACTATTACTACTACTATTACTACTACTACTACTAATGCTACTACTACTAATACTACTACTACTATTACTACTACTACTAGTAATACTACTACTACTACTACTACTACTACTACTACTGCTACTACAATAATAACATTAGGTCACCAACTAACTTTTTGAAATCACTCACTCTCATAGGCAGGCAGGTCCTGGAGGCAGGGCCACAGCCAAGATCAAAGCAACAGAACTATGATGTCATCAGATTCTGGTTCTGAATTCCAAACTGGTCAAACAAAGTAAACAAGTCTGACAGAAGATAAGCACAGGATTTACAGAAGGTAAAACAATAGTGATAACAGTGATGATTATTACAAAAATTAGGATTATACTGGGGTTTCAGATGTTTTAACTCATATTGTGTCTGTGTGCGTGTGTGTGTGTGTGTGTGTGTGCGCGTGTGTGTGTGTGCGCGTGTGTGTATTGTAGTGTAAAATCTTGGGCTTTGGTATAAGTTTGTGTTGGTATGTAGGTTAAAATCCTTTCATCATTTATGTCACAATGTTAAGTATATAATTGCATGTTTCTGTTAAACTTATAATGCATGTTTTTAAGAATATACAACAGTATGTTATTTAGTAGTGTTTTAGGTTGGGACTATTAACTCTTTAGTCGTAGACTAGGGGTATGAAGTGAGGATGTGAGCAATACACTTGCAGCCAAAACTTAGAGGGGGGAGTTTGAGCGCACAGCTAAGAGCCACGAGGGTGGGTTTTTGATCTCGCAGCCAAGAGTCGCGTGTTCTCCACAAAAAGGGGGGGGGGGTGTATGACTCGCCACTATAAACCTTTATTAGAGTGAATCCACAAGTGTGAAGAGCAGATAATCATGGAATATTTTATCGTCTAGTAGTAGACTTTCTAAAAAGTGCTCAGCATGACAGGTGAAACTTTGGTGAAGATTAGATAAGACAGTGCATAAGGAAAGGCCTAAAAAGTCGCGTGGCTGTAGAGTTGAAATAAAGTTCAACAAGGTAGGGGCGGGGTGAGCACATGCTGTATCAGGGAATGTGAAAAATGCTATGCTAGTAAGTTTGGAAAACCCGGCCCAAAAAAGCAGATTGGATATTGGAGAAACACGTGACTGGGATACAATTATTTTATTGAAGGAGAATAAAATGTTCTGATTTTTCCATCATAAAAGACGATGTTCTGAGCTGTAAAAACGCTTTCCTTCATGAACGAAAACCGGTTGTATTTTCTGTGAGGAGAATAAAACCTATGCTACACTCAACCCTGATGGGTTCCAGAGTCGTCCTTGGAAGATAAGATTGGATTTATGAACAAAATGTTGCAGGAGTCGGGACTTAGTTTCTAACTCATGATCCAGGCTCCTGACACAGAAGTATCTTGTCTTTTGCATGTAATGCAGTAGTCCAAGGACAGGAGAGACAGATTAGAGAAGTATCATTTGGATCAGGAACATCCTGCTCATTACTGAGCAGCAAACCAAAAAAGGACATCCTGTCATCATCATGAAAGTTGTTGCTGTTACATCTTGCATTATAAATATAAGAGGGGAGTCAGATTGTGACAGATGGAAATTATGACCTGAAAAAACCTGACTCCTCTTTTTTTCCTCTCTGTTAACACTAGTTACAAATAACTTCATGAATCAGTAGCAGAGGTCACAATATGCCAGCAGAGTGAAAATTGTTGCTGTCACATCTTGCATTATAACCCTCGTGTGTCCTCCGGGTCGACGTGATCCGGTGGCTGAAATGTCCGTTTGTGTGTGTGTGCGTGCAGTAGGATATGTCATTGTGCATGACATTTGTGATTCTTGAAGTGGTTATATTTTGTTTCTGAATAATAGGAAGAAAGTCAGAAAAAAAGAATAAAGGAAAAGATTACACAAACACTTGATATCACAGAGTCGCTACTTTATTGTAGCCCTCACGTTGTCCTCTGGGTCGACGTGACCCGGTGGCCGAAAACGTCCCTTTTTGTGTGCATGCGTACGTACGTGCGTCCGTGCAGTTTGAGTTCTCGTTGTGCATAACAGTTATGATTCTTGAAGTGGTTATCTTTTGTTGTGTTTTATTTTTTGGAATAATAGGAACAGAGTAAGAAACAGAATAAAGGAAATGATGACACAAACACTTCGTATCACAGAGCCACTACTTTATTTTAGTTATCCCTTTCTTTGTTGGCATCGTAACAAAAGGTCACACAAAAAACACGTCGCTTTAGTCAGTTCTGTAAGGGCAGGAATTTCACGAGGGCCACGAGGGCCATGGCCCTTATGATTTCGCCTTGTGCCCTTGAAAAAAATCTCTGCCCTCAGGCCACGGTGGCCTTGATGCCCCGCCCGCACTGCCCCAGTTTGTTTTGTGGTTTTCTAGTCTGCCTCTTTCCTGTCAACACAGCTTTGACACCTGCGTCTTTTGATGACATTCGTCATCAGTGGTGGGTTTGATTCGAGCCTGGCATGAACCACTCGGACAGGCTATAACAGGCATGGGCAAACTACGGCCCGCGGGCCATATGCGGCCTGTTAAATGTTTTATCCGGCCCCGAACTTGAAAAAATTAAACGAATAAACTTTGTTAATGTCTTATTTTCCATGCAGTTTTGATATTTTCCCACTAGATGGCACATTCGATACATTGACTTTGTTGAGGTGCAGCGTATTACTCCACGTTTGCACTTTACCCATCAGCCCTTCTGTAAAGATGAGCGGACCTAAGAAAAGGAAAGTGGACAGAGAATGTCGAGTGTTCAAAAAGGAGTGGACAACTAAATATTTTCTCACTGAACACCGATCGTCTGCTGTATGCCTGACATGCCAAGAAACTGTGGCGGTTTTTAAAGAATAGAATATTTGCCGTCACTTTGCCACAAAGCACGCTAACTATGCTAGCAAGCTGTCAACAAAAGAACGGGAAGCTGCTGCTCAGAAGTTGGCAGCTAATTTACTTGCTCAACAAAACTTTTTTCACCGGCAAACTGCCATTCAAGAGTCAAGTACCAAGGCCAGTTTGATGCTTTCATTCCAGATAGCAAAGGCCAGCAAACCTCTGTGTGAAGGCCAATTTTTAAAAGAATGTATGGTGGAGACAGCAGGTATTTTGTGCCCGGAGAGCAAAGACAAATTTGAAAAAATCACTTCATCACGCCGGACAGTGACTGGCCGTGTGGAACTAATAGATGAAGATATCAGCAGCAATTTAAATAAAAAGGCGGAGTTCACATTATATTCGTTAGCACTGGATGAAAGCAACGATGTCAAAGACACTGCTCAGCTCCTCAACGACACTTTTGAAATAACGGAGGAGTTTTTGACAATGGAGTCTCTGAAAGGACAAACGCGGGGAGAGGATTTGTTTGACCGGGTGTCTGCTGTCATCCAAAATATGAAGCTCCCCTGGAGTAAACTCATCAACGTCACCACAGATGGATCTCCGAATTTAACGGGAAAAACGTTGGCCTGCTGAGGAGAATCCAGGATAAAGTGAAAGATGAAAATCCTGACCAGGATGTTATTTTCCTCCACTGCATCATCCATCAGGAATCTCTGTGTAAATCAGTATTACAGCTGAGTCATGTTGTGAATCCTGTCGTGAAACTCGTCAACTCTATACGTGCAAAGGGACTTCAGCAGCGTCAGTTCATTACGTTCCTGGAGGATACTGATGCGGATCACCAGGACCTACTTCATCATTCCGTGTCCGCTGGTTAAGTTTGGGGAAAAAAAAGGGGCCCATTTTTGTCCATGCAGGTGTAACAGAGTGAAACAGAGCTTTAAAACAGAGCTTGAGTCCAGCCTCTTCATGCCCCGAACACACACCCGTTACACAGGGATGGGAGGGCCTGTGTCCTGGACATGTGTGCAGCCACCACTGCGTGTCTGTGTCTTGGGCTGTTAAGGCTGGATGGTTGAGCTCCAGGAGGGTTAGACTGATTTAAAAAAGTTAACTTAGTTGGTGAGTTATTATTATTATTAGCAGTAGTAGTATTAGTAGTAGTATTGTTGTTGTTTGTAGTAGTAGTCATAGAAGTAGTAGTAGCAGCAGTAGTAGCAGTAGTAGTAGTAGTAGTAGTAGTAGCAGTAATCATTATTAAAAACAGACCTCCTCCTGCCCTTGGTACACCACGCCGTTCTACCAGGGGAACAGACATCCAGACATATCCAGACAGTCAGAGCTCCAGGACAGGGCATCTCTGAAGCTGACCATTGCCCAGGCAGGAGTGCACACTCCTGGCTGTGAGTGAGGGATTGGAGGGCCTGGTTCCTGGAGATGTAGGAGCCAATGTTTTCCCAGGCAGGAGAGCACGCTCTTGTGTGTGATATGAAGGATGGGGTGCCTGGCACCCAGAGTATGACTTGAAACTCTGCTCCTGAAACTCTGCTTTAAGCTCCAAATCATCATCGTCGTCATCATCAATACTATCACTATTATTTCACCATATGTAAATCCTGTGCTCATCTTCTGTATGACTTGTTTACTTGTTTGAGACCTTTTGGAATTAAGAACCACAATCATAGTTCTGTTGCTTTCATCTTGGTTCTGGCCCCGCCTCCAGGGTTCTGGCCCCACCCCCAACCTGTGAATGACTGACTGACTGATTTAAAAAAGTTAACTTAGTTGGTGAGTTATTATTATTATTGTTATTGTTGTTAGTAGTAGTAGTAGTAGTAGTAGCAATCATTATTAAAAACAGACCTCCTCCTGCCCTTGGTACACCACGCCGTTCTACCAGGGGAACAGACATCCAGACATATCCAGACAGTCAGAGCTCCAGGACGGGGCATCTCTGAAGCTGACCATTGCCCAGCCAGGAGTGCAAACTAAATCCTGTGCTCATCTTCTGTATGACTTGTTTACTTGTTTTGAGACCTTTTGGAATTAAGAACCACAATCATAGTTCCGTTGCTTTCATCTTGGTTCTGGCCCCGCCTCCAGGGTTCTGGCCCCGCCTCCTACCTGTGAGTGACTGACTTAAAAAAGTTAACTTAGTTGGTGAGTTATTAGTAGTAGTAGTAGTAGTAGTAGTTATAGTTGTAATCATTAATACAGACCGAGGGGGAGAAAAAAGCACAGCTCCTCCACGATTCCCCTGCCCCAGCTTTGTGTCTTGTGCCCCTGGTACAACACGTTGTTCTATCAGCCTCACCAACTAAGTTAACTGTGTAGTCATACAGAAGATGAACACAGGCTGTACATAATGGTAAAACAAAGTGGAGGAGGGAGAGAGATAGAGACAGAGAATGGCAGACAGACACAGTGGTGGCTGCACACATCGCCAACCAATGAGCAATCCTTAGCTGCTTTGGTCAGCAAGTTTCCAGTTGCCGGTGCAGTCTGACCCCCTGTGCAGCCGAGAAGCTGGTTGACTGTCCGAAGGAACCATAGCCCCAAGCAGAAGCCCATGGGTAACCACCAATCCCTACATGTTTCAAACAGATTTTCTGCTGCCCACCCAATCTTCTAGTGTACAGTGTCTGTCTCCTGACCACCATTATTTAAAGATAAAATAAACACAAGAGGAGTCAATCAAAAAGATCTCCAACAGTCCAAAATGAGAGAATTAAATGTGGCCACTTGAATATCAGATCTGTCTTCTAAAGCTGTCTTAGTAAATGAATTCATATCTGATTATGATATTGATTTATTCTGTTTTACTGAACCCTGGCTGTGCGATGATGAACATGTCAGCTTAAATGAATCCACTCCTCCCAGTCATTAATACAGTAAACAGTAATACTCATATTCCCCAAAGTACTGGTCGAGAAGGAGTTAAATCCTAAACCTAAACTAAATTATGTCTCCTTTGAAATTCCTGTTGTTGGTCTTACACAGCCAACATGGAAGACATTACAGCCAATTCCATTTGTTATAGTGTATCACGCTCCGGGTCCTTTTTATCTGCGGGAAGTGGGAATTTTTTATCTGAATTTGCATTTGAGTTTTCATCAGGCGTGACAGATAAAGTAAATATTGTCGGTCATATATATAATAATATTCGTATGGACGTCCATAATGATAGTTTTAGTACTGCGTTTATCTCTTTGTTAGATTCAATTGGCTTCTGTCAGAGAGTAAATAAACCGACTCATTGTCTGAACCACACCCTTCATGTCGTTCTCTATGGCATTGTAATCCTCTAATAGTCTTTTCAAAGAATCCTCTTATTATTATTATTAAGGTCATTATTTAATAACCTTTAAATTTATATTACTGAACTATAAACTTTTTGTAGAAACTCCTACAGCAGATGTTTATCTGGCAGTGCTGTAGCCAAATTCAAGGAAGTGATTCCTTTAGTATTGAATTCAATGCCATGTCTCAATGTAACATAGGACTTGTTTGCTACCTTTAGCCCCTCCCAATAGATCATCTTGTTGATAGTACTACAGGCTCATTATCGACTCTATTGCACCTCTGAAGAAGAAGATAATTAAACAGAGGAGGTTAACACCATGGTATAGCCAGCAGATGTGCGATAGCAAGTGGCACGTAATTCTGAACACAAATGGCGTGCCACTAAACTGGAAGAATCTCATTTAGGCTGGCAAGATAATCTTAGAATTTACCGGAAGGCTCTCCGTAATGCCAGAACAGCTTATTATTCTTCATTAATAGAGGAAAACAAGAACAACCCCAGGTTTCTCTTCAGCACTGTAGCCAGGCTAACAGAGAACCACAGCTCTATTGACCCATCTACTCCTCTAGGTCTAACTAGTAATGACTTTATGAGCTTCTTTAATGATAAAACTCTAACCATTCGAGACAAGATTAATCGCCTCTTGCCCTCTACAGGCACTGATCTGCCTTCTCAACCTGTCTCTTAGACCCCATCCCAACCAGGCTGCTCAGAGACATTTTACCTCTAGTTAGCCCTTCTATATTGGATATGATGAATCTGTCTTTGTTATCAGCCCGTGTACCACAGTCCTTTAAAGTAGCTGTAATCAAACCTCTTCTTGTGGTTGGTGGTTAGCTCAGTTGATAGAGCATCTGCCCCATGTATGAAAGCAATGAATCTGTCACACCGTGGTGAGGTCAAGTTGGGTTTTTGTCTTGTCTTCCAGTTTTATTTTGAAAGATAACTCTCCTCTCGTTTCAGGTCACTTGCCCTTCCTCATGTGTCACCGGTCTGATTGTCTTCCCCGCCCTGATTGTTTCCACCTGTTCCCTATTACCTGGTGTATATATTGTCTGCGTCTCCCTTTGTCTCGTGCTGAAGTGTTTCGTCTCGTGTAGCGTGCACCCAAGCCGTCTTGTCATAGTCCACAGTTCTTGTATCATAGCTCTTGTGCTCTTTTGTTTTCCTTCCTCGTAAGAGTGATTTTGTGTTGTAACTTTTTAGTCTAGCCTTTTGTTTCTTTGTGTGTAGCATAGTGTTTAATTTTCAGCCTCGTTGGAGCGCCCTAAGTTAAAGTTTCATAGCCCTTTGTTTTTCCTCTTTGAGAGTGATTTTGATTTCGTTAATCTTAAATAGAGAAGTTTAGTGTTTTTTCCGGAGTGATTTTCTGTTTTCTCTAGTTTAGGCCTTTTTATAGCCTCACTCAGGCGAGGACAATTGTGAGCTAATAAAACCAAAGCTCTCCGCTCAACTCTGCGTCTGAGTCCCGGCCTGACAGAATCAAATCAGTGATGGATCCTCCATGCACACAGTGAGTCACAAGATTCTTATATACAGTATGCTTCCTTTAGGGAACAGTCAGTCATACTATTATTATTATTATTATTGCTGATTCATTATTGCAAGCAAATTTTAAAACTAAGTGTCCTTGGGCAAGATACTGAACCCCAAACTGCTCCCGAAGGCTGCGCCATTGGTGTGTGAATGCGTATGAATGGTTAGCTCCTCAAACTGATGGCATAAGCTGCCATGCAAGATGCTCATCAGTGTATGAGTGAATGAGAGATGTAGTGTAAAGAACGCTGTTTGTTTCTCTCTCTGCCTGCTCCAGCACCCTACTGTTAAAGGGAGGAGTGATTAGCTAACAGTGAACGGGCGCGCTAATCATCTCCCCTTGCGGCGCTCGCCTGAGCCCTCTCCACACCGCTCTACGGCAGCTGATGCACCACGCCCCCTCCACGAGTCCATTTACCATCTATGTAATATACTAATGAATATTGTATTTCATCTCTGTAAAGAAATGCTCTGTGCCTGTTTTGATACTCACTCACTCAGATTGTTACGTTAAGATGAGAGATCGTCAGGTGTGCCGTGGGAAATTATCCAATTTCACCTAATTGGTCTAAAAACATTTTTGGAAAATGAATTATCAGCAAATGATATGCCATTGTCGAGCGTGCCATAGTAGTGACTGGCAGCGTTATCATGTGACACTCTTCCTTATCACTAGATGGCAGCAGGTAGCGAATTGCATTGTGCTTCAAGACAAGAGAATTAGTGACGCAAAACTAAAAACAGACACACAGAGCTCTTCATCAACAGCTCTCAGTCTGTGTCCTTCAATTCCTGCCAGGTTATCAGCTGTGTTCATCCAAACAGGCGCAGGTTTGAGACTAAGTGAGTAAAATACACAGATTGAGTATTGTACATATACTGATTGAGGTGAGTGGCCAGGGATACGGTGATGGTGGGTTCGTGCTGTTTGAACACGAGCAGTGTGTGTAACTTGGTGTTTTTTGGTGATTATATGAAAATGTCACAGCTGTACTCTGGAAATAATGTATATACATAATTGTTTTAGTTTTCCTTTTTTTTTTTATGTGAGCTATATGTAAGAATGGCATCTAGCCAATGGAAGTCTATGGAGCTAACGTCGCGTTTAGGAGAGAATGATTTAATAAGACAGAGCAACAACAGCATTTACTTCATGATGCAATAACGTGCAAGCTTGTCATTCGTTGTATATTGTATTGTAATAGTTATTGTTCAAGAGAGTGCAGCTGTGTATCAGTTAGTTTCGTTGTAGATTCAGTGTTAAAACAGATTAGAGAGCAATACTTCACTCTTTCTTTTCTATGTCTTCTTCTTCTTCTAACTTCTGAAAGACTTCATTGCTGCACTCATATTATTGCTATTACTATAACTTTCTGCTAAGCTAGCTTCTGATATGCTAAGTTTTAAGTCAAGATGTTGCATCTATCCAGGTTTTTGTTCTGTTTTCTACATTGAATATCTTTATTTTTCAAGTGACTTCTATCGAGTTTGAGGGGCTCCTGCTCACGCAGTCAGATCACGGTGGGTCTATTATCTGCTCTTTATTATCTTTGACTTTTTCAGTAAACTGATGTGATTTAACTTTTTTTTTTTTTTTTTTTTTTTCCCCCCCAAACTACATATATAGATTTTCTAGGACGGGTAGAGGATCTACAAGGCGTTCCGTCTGCATCCAACTGGCTAGATGTCGATGCAGAAGCCACTCCGAGCACTTCGAGCACTCCCCCGTCAGCGGGTCGACCTCGTGCGAATCGCCTACATTAGGACGACGCAATCGTCGTACTAGTGGAGCATCGGGTAAGTTGCAAAAACTTTCTGAAAGCTTGTAAAGATGGAGAGCTTGACGTTTGTCTTTTTATGATGTTTTATACAGACCCGAGGGCCTCAGTTTCTCCTGTCCAGAGGTCTGTGATGGAGCTACGTAGACCTGAAAATCCCCACGTCCGTAATCAAGGTAAGCAATGTTTTCAAAATATATACTAGTCTTTGAAATAATTACTTTAATTGTCATGTAAATTAAAGACATGTTCTTTTTGCCACAGCTGTGGAACAAAGGAGCGTTGGGGTACAAAGTGACGAACCGGAAATACAACTGAACCCGGATCAGCCTGACGCTGGAGACGCATCAGCAGACATACCTGTCCTGACACGTCGTAGGGTCCGGCGCAGGCTTATGAGGAAGAAAAGGTTAGCTCGTTTTCAGCGACGTCTGTACACTATGCTGTCTCTCTGTAAACTGTTGTAAAATTAGGGAGTGACATTTAAATTAAAATGTCTGAAAATGGATGAAGAAAACCTTTTAGAGTCTGTGGTTCCGTCTGACTTAGAGCAAGTGGTTGAGTATTTGAATCAAATCCCCCCCACCTCCTCCGATAGACATACCCGTCGCTAACGTACATGAAAATTCTTCAGCATTGACTGTTGATGACTATTTTCAGTATTTAGAAGACGCTCTGTCACATCTAAATCGAAACCAGGTTGTTTCTGATGTTGAAAATTATTTCCAACCTTTAGAAACGGCTCTCCTGCAGGTTAACTAGACCCCATCCTCCTCCTCCCCCCTCATTCACCCCACCGCTCCTGCCCCCTCTTTCTCACGTCAGCCGGCTTCATCTCAAACACCAAATTTAACACAAGTCGATAGAAATATCCAGCACGGTGGAGGAAATGTGAGAGGTCAGGCTGATTCACAACCCAGACTGTCCACCTCCTCCAACATGGCGACCGTGTCCCGCGACCGGTTCAACAATATGGAGCTGAGATAAGTGTTCACCGTTCCCCCGACCAGAAACATGCTTTTATGGGCTTGCTGGAGCGGTTGGTGCAATCTAACGCTGAAGTAGCGTCAGATGCTAGGTTAGAATTAGTGGTTCAGGTTGTGCATGATCCTAAAGGCGGCGTGAAACGCAAGGTGGAAAAAACTTTAGACTGTGAAATAATACGCATCAAAAGACGGCATCTGTACATTGTAGAAAACAGAAATGATCACCTCTGTTTTGCCATCAACTTGGCCCATGTGATCGATCCTCTTATCACAGATCATCAGGCCTTAGAACAAGGGAGAGAGTTGCAGAGACTCGCAGGTCTGAGCGATCAGACCCCCGTCACCTTTACTGACATGTGCAAATTTGAACAAACTCTGAACCGTAAAATTGTCTTTTTTTACAGAAGCCCAGAACAGCAGCTGCTCTTGCAATTTGAGATGGCTTTCGCCGATAGATCTAATCCTCTCTCTCTTTATTCCAAAATCATTGTTACGGTATAAAAAAAATCTCAAAGCCTTTCTCGGGGTTCCCTATATGTCATTACTGCTACAAAAGCTACACGAAACCCTACGCGCACCAATGCAAAGGACACTGCTCTGTCTGTAACAACCCTGACTGCACTAAGCAGGAGCTCAAACCCAAAGTGTGCACCGACTGCAACAGGACGTGTCGCACGGCTCTGTGTTTTGACAGGTACAAGGAGCCTAGAGAACGACCTTTGTGTGAAACAAATGGCGGTAGTAGTATATGCGATACAATCAAAAGAGGCCCGAAATGCAGATACAATTACTACATGTCCAAAAGTAAAGATCACAAATGCATGAGGCCTAAATGCACCATCTGCGGAGAGAAATTAGTCTCAGACACCGGTGATCAGCACTGCTGTTTCATTCAGCCTCTGCCTCCGACTACAGACCGTGCAGAGAAATTGATTTTCTATGACTTTGAAACGTTTGTCGTCCAACAGAATGTGCACAAACCTTTTCTCATTTGCACCAAAACGTTGAGTGGTGTGTGGTGGTCATCTTACGGTTTGAACTGTGTCAGGGACTTTCTTTTGCATTTCAGGAGGCCCATGTACCAGAACAGTGTTTGTGGCTCACAACGCTAAAGGTTTTGATAGTTACTTGAACCTAAACACCATGATAGAGATAGGATTGCAGCCTTCTCTCATCATGCAGGGCAGTAAAATTCTGTTTCCGAGACCCTGATTACAATTTAAAAATGGCGTAGACCCTTTCAGCTGCATCACCATCGCCTCGGCATGCATGAAGGTCTTTCTGACAAATTTTCTCCCTAAAACCCTGGCCATACCTTCGCCAGATAATTACAGGTGTCAGACCAAAAGCTACTCCCACGCCTCCATCCAATGGTTGGAGTGGGTAGCAGGCACCAATAATGTCTTCATCCAGCATGCGTTAAATAAGGGGGAGAAACGGGTAGGACCATACTTTGTTGACGGCTATGCCGAAATAGACGGTGTTGCGCATGCTTGGGAGTTTTTGGGATGCTTTACCATGGCTGCCCGTCTTGTTTTAACCCCTGCGACATCTGCCCCCTGAGACACATCCCCTTTGAGGAGGTGTACGCGGCTAGTGTGGAGAAAATGCAGGCTTTGAAATCTGTTCACGGGGTTCAGACGGTTGTCATGTGGGAGCATGAATGGGTGGCTATGAAAAATGTGCACGCAGGCGTGAAAGCTTTTCTCGGTAGCTTCCTCCCTCCTGAACCCCTGTGTCCCCCGCAACGCTCTTTGGCGGCAGAACGAGCGCCGTGAGACTGAGGTACACTGCCGGACCTAACGAGACCGTGCACTTTGTAGACGTCACTTCTCTATATCCGTATGTGAACTGCAGCTTCTCCTACCCGCTAGGTCACCCCACCATCATCCACAAAGACTTTGATGCCCTTCAGAACTACTTTCGGTTCATCAAAGCCACCATCCACCCTCCTAGAGGGCTGTTGTTCCCCGTGTTACCTTACAAAACATCTCAAGGTAAATTGGTGTTCAACCTGTGCTGATTTCAGCACAGGTACGACAATCAGACGGGTCCCTGTAAACATGACGAGCAGGCTAGAGCATTGATGGGGGTGTGGATCAGTGTGGAAGTGAACAAGGCTCTCGAGCTCGGATAGAGTCTGTAAGATCATTGAAGTGTGGCACTTTGACCGTTGTAGCGATTCCATTTTTGTCGGCTACATGCACACCTTCCTGAAAGGTAAGCAGGAAGCTTCAGGCTACGCACCCGAGGCCATTGATCAGGAGAGCAGAGAAAAGTACATCAGGGATTATAAGCTGCATCAGGGTGTGCAGCTAGATGCTGCCAAGATTGAGGTGAACCCCGCAAAGAGACAGGTGGCCAAACTGTGTCTCAACAGCTTCTGGGGAAAGTTTGCGCAGAGAAGCAACCTGCCTCAGACCACCCCGGTCAGCGATCCCGAAGAATTTCTCAGATTCATGTTTTCCGGTCAGTACAAAGTGAAATACTTTAGTTTTCTGAACGACAAAACTGCTATGATCCAGTGGAATTACCACAATCGTGCCTCGTGCCTCCAGGTAGAGCTAATAACGTGTTCATCGCTTCATTCGCCTATGCTCGTCTCAAGCTGTACAGTTATCTCGAGCAGGTGCAGGAAAATGTTCTGTACATGGATACTGACAGCCTGATATGTGGTGAAAGAAGGGGACACCCCTCTGAAATTGGGGAATTATCTAGGGGATTTGACCGATGAGCTGGGCGGTGACACCATTCAAGAATTTGCAGCCGCTGGCCCCAAAAGTTATGCTTACCAGACCAAACAAAAGAAAAGTAGTGTTGCGGGTCAAAGGTATCACTCAGATGAAAGAATGCTGTGAGCGGGTCAACTTTGACACTGTCAGGGAGTTGGTGGAGGGCTACCTCGAGGGCTCTCGAGGGGGTGTGATTGAGACTCCTCAGCACAACATCAGACATGATAAAAAGACCTTTGTCTTGAAAAACTCTTCATTTCAAAAAAAGTTTAGAGTGGTGTACGACAAGAGACGTCTCTTTAGCGACGGGACAACTCTGCCTTTTGGCTACTAGAGTATACAGGAGGAGGAGGAGGAGAGAGACAGACAGACAGACTAAATCACCCCTTGCTAACATGGAGGAAGTAAACTTTGATCCCAGACTTGTAGCACCCTTTTCATGTATGATTGTGGGACCGAGTGGGTGTGGGGAAACCTATTTTGTAAAAAGTGTCATTGAAAATTGTGAACATGTGATGAATGTTGTACCTGACAATATTGTATGGATTTATACTTCTTTTCAACCAATGTATGTCGAACTGCAAAAGATGAATAAAAAGTCAATTTTCAAGTTTGTTGAAGGACTACCTGATTCTTTTAATGACACAGAACTGTTTCCTCCTCATCAGAACCATTTGATCATTCTGGATGATATTTTTCAAGCCTCTGACCATCCTGAAGTGGTTAAAATATTTACTCAGTACAGACATCATAGAAACATGAGCGTGTTTATGTTGACGCAAAATGTATTTCATCGGGGTAAACGCAGCTGTACCATGAGTTAGAACAGTAATTATCTGGTGTCGTTTAAAAACGCTCAGATCTGATTCGCCAATATATTCATCTGTAATTTGTCCTTTCTTTTTAGAGAGTTTTGAAGACGCCGCCAAAGACCCCCGTGGGTATTTATTGGTCAATCTCACGCCTTCCTGTCCAGAACCGTACAGGTTGAGGACGGGTGTACTGCCTCCACAGTGGCCGACCGTATATGTTCCCAGAACAAAGTAAGTCTCTGCCATTATCAGCATGTCGTCGCGTATAAGAAGAAATGCGCCCTTACTTAAAGCTCTGTACCACGCCACGCCTCGTAAACGTAAAGACATTCTTGCCCACTCCTCCCCGGACTTTGTCCAAGCTCTGTGTGAGATTGCTTTGAATCTTTTAAAAGGAAACATTCCTCTCTTCTCCTCAATACAAAAAACTGAAAAGCCGGCGAAAACTAATCAGACTGCTGGCTGATAAAAAGACGGGTTTAAATCAGAAACGCCGGACCTTGATGAAACAGTCGGGAGGTTTTATTTTACCTTTGCTTTCGGCTGCGGTACCCATCCTCGGAAATCTTATAGGAGGACTTATTCGTAGAAATTAAAAAAAAAAAAAAAAAAAAAAAAAAAATTGCATTGGACGGGCCCTCGCACTCCCGCGCAATTTGACGGGCTGGCACGTCGGAAGGCACCAAGTGGAAAACACGAAGTCTTTAAAACAGTTTGTGCAAGTTGACTACACACATAAATCAGAATTGGGACAAATGGTCAAATCTGACACAGCGCCACGGCCACACCATTTCATCAAAGTTCATAATTTTGATAACTTGTACTCAGGAAGTTTCTATGAACACATCTACCAAGTTTGAAGTCAATTGGATAAAATACCTAGGAGGAGTTTGTTCAAATAGGACCCCTTCTCAGCCAGCCTGAAACACCAAAAAACTGATTTTCATTGTACATTTTAGCCCATTACTCCAAGAGATTTTTTTGTAGATCTTGTCTTTGTCTACAATTTGGTAATGCTGCTACAAGTGAAAATGGAACCGGGTAAATCACACCAGTGTTACCTGAGTAGTACGTCTGCATTCTCTCCAATCCGTGTAAACAAACTGACAAAATGTATGAAACCATTAAGCATTAAACAGAGGTGCAAAGTAGCTGTATTGGGTTTTTTTTTCATGTGTCACAGAGTTATGTATTTATCATAATGTAGTCTGCTGGTAAAGGTCGTACAATGAAATAGTTTTATTAGGAAGAAGTAGCAGTAAATGAGTTTTTGTCCTGTTCATGAAAACACTCAAATCACAGGTCTACTGTATAGTATGCAGTAGACAAACCTGGTGCATGTTTGACTCTGTGATGTGCATTACACTGGGAGAGCAAAATGCCCATTAAGCGCAATGAAAAGGTTGAGCAACGACAATGCTAATCAGCCGCATTTAACCTGCATTCCTGCATAATGGCCGATAATCACCTGTACTTCTATAAAAGTTCTGTAAAAGTTCTTGTTTTGTGGCTCAGTGTATTTAAGTCGAATTTAACCTATTTGATGGACAAAAATGAAAATACAGAAAATGAAAAAACAAAACGTAAATTCCAAACAAACAATCAAACAAAAAACCTGCATACCACATAATGTAGCTTACACCCAGAGACCGGGCATGGGACCGGACTGGAAAGCAGCCGACATTTTTAGGTTTATTAGGTTATATTATGATTCAATAATTCTAAAGGAGGCTGAGTATTTATGGTGTTTATATCTAACATGTTGCTGTTTACTAAATCAACAGAATCAATGATGCGTCTCTTTTCTCACGCTGGCGGTCTCTCTGTCTCTCGCTCACGATCTGATGGAGTGAAAGCCACAGCTGGACACACTGGTGTACAACAGCTGATCATATGTAGCCATCAATATAACTGTTATGTACTATATACTGTTATGTTCGAGACCATGCCTCGAACAGGAAGGATATCTGGCCAACCGTATTTCCAATCATTGAACCGACTTAAGTTTGGGCATCTAGAGACTTTCCTGATCGTCTAGATATGCAGTTTGTGTGTCAAATGAAGAAATATGACCTATTAAATTATGTTATGATTGCACACAGGCCTGTTAGTGGCTAATTGTTAGCGTGTCAGCGCTAGCCACTAACGCGCTAGCTGCTCTGCTGTCTCTCTCTGTCATTTTAGACAGACAAATTCAAATTAACTGACAATAACTGCTGATATATGTCGCATCATAGGCACAGCAACAGCAGATTTAAACACAAACAACACAGATTGACGGTGACCACAGAAAATGTCTTGCTTGAGTTGCCTGTGTTAATGTCTGTCAGTTAGTGGCTAGTGCTAATGCGCTAGCTGCTCTGCTGTCTGTGTCATTTTATACAGACAAATTCAAATTAACTGACAATAACAGCTAAGATGGCCGCCGCCGGGCAGTTAGTGCAGCAGTTTGAATTTCAGTTGGAAGACAGAGAGAGGGGGAGAAAATGCTGAGACCATGCCTCGAACAGGAAGGATATCTGGCCAAACCGTATTTCCAATCATTGAACCGACTTAAGTTTGGGCATCTAGAGACTTTCCTGATCGTCTAGATATGCAGTTTGTGTGTCAAATGAAGAAATATGACCTATTAAAATCGATTCAAAGAAAGGTTACTTCTGCTTTCCTCCAGAAAACTTCCCGCGTTTTTAATATGGGAGGCTATGGGAGTGTGGATGGGTGTGGGTGGGGAATCTCTGTGTGTCAGGCCAAAACTATAATACTCACAGCTTCAGCAGTGGTATCTATGCGACGCTGACAAATTTTCCTACGTTTTTATGTATAAATCATGTCTGTAGTGTGAAATTTGTGGCCACAGGAGCAGTTTACGTTTTATTTTTTGACCGATTTTTTTTTTCCCTCCTCCACACTCTGGGTGATGATGTCATCCACTCTGGCAAAAACATTCCGTCCAATACACACCCATTATAAACCCCGAAATTTGACCAAAAACCTTCTCACCTTTGAGCCTCGATAGTTTAAAAACGGTAAAAGGTGTCGATAAGTGAAGTGAATACATGAAGAGAAGGCAAGAGTACCTCCATTTTAAAGTTTAAATGAAGTCTCTCGGTGAAAGTATGCCAGAGCAGTTCATTTTTGAAAATGCCTGTTTAATTTTTATTTTTTTCGGGGTTTTCCATTCATTCTTATGGGAAAATTTCCTCGGTTTTTTGGGGAAATATTCGCGAAAAATTCACAAATTTTTTCGATTTTTGAGAAGCACACGATTCGCGATGAAAACACACGTTTTGTTAATTTACTTGTTGGGGGTCCCGTGGCCGGTTCGGGCTGTATTAATTGCCGAAAAAGGGCGGAAAATGAATAATAAAAATAAAACTGCCATGTTCTTCTGCGTCTTCTGCGTGTTCTTCTCCGGTACCGGGCCGCACACGAAATAATTAATTATTTCCGTTTTATGTATTATCTGAGTATGGACGATCTTTTAATTTGAAAAACCTTTTTATTTTATTGAGAAATGATTGTTTCGGTCGCTTGCGCTGCGTAACGGCAACGATGCCGACCAGTCACGATTCAGAGCCCCCCGCCCTCCTGTGTTCAGGTAGTGATAGAATTTTTGCTTTAATGGACGAGCCATTTTCAATCGTTGAAGACGTTTCCTGGATTTTTCTATTTTCTGTTCTGCTCTTCTCAACTTTTCTTCTAGTTCCTCTTAGTTCCTCCCTGCATCATTTTTCCTAAAAGAAACATATAAGCATTAATTTTGTTCAATAACAATTTCACTTGCAGCAAAATATACATTAGCAGCCATTTTGTGCTTACACCAACTTACATTACTCAATATCCTTACTGTATGTTTACCTTGAAGTCCCAGGTTGAGAGCTGGAGCTAGATTCTGGATATTCTGCCCTAAACAGGATTTCTGGTGTGACTGGAGGTTCAGGGGTGACTGGAGGGGTTATTAACCCTTCAAGTACCTTTCTCCTGGCTTTACTCCTTTTGAGCATCTCTCCACTTTTTTTGTTGGGCTCGCTGTCCTCTCTCACTCACGCCTTTTTGAAGCAACTTCTTTCCTGTTTCTACATCTTTTTTCCATTTCTCGCTTTCTTTGAGTAAGTACTGTTGTCTCCTTTGTACGTTACGCTTGGATCAGTAGTGTCTCTGCTTTTCAGCAGCACTCAAAGGTAGGCCACATTGTATGAAAAATAATTCATCTAACTTAACTATCAGTTTTATTTATATAAAGTTAATCATCCCATCAAGTTAGTTGCTGGAACCATAATCCATTTGGACTACCATTAGGAAATAAAAGGAAACAATTCACTATGTAAAATTCAGAAATGTGTTTACAATATGTAGAGTAACTAAATTATATCTCAGATAATGTAAATTGTTGAACTGAATTACAAGTAATAGTTTCTAAAGTCTGAGTAAAGTGGAGGAGGTCCAACAATGTTAATGTAGTGCAACCCTGTTACTCTAATCACAGTAACAGGGTTGCAAATCTATGCTAATGTTAGCTTTTTCTCAGGAATAGAAGCTAGCTGTTTAGCTAGCTGTTACTGCTAACCAAGAGGATAAACTTACTTATGTAAAGAAAAAGTAAATAAAGTAAAAAAAGTGAAGAAAAAAAATCTTATTCTGATCATATACATAACAGGGTTGCACGAGGTAAAGTGAGACATTCAATCAAGGCTAGCTATGTTATAAAAATATGAAAAATAGAAGAGATGACATACCTTTGCTCTAGCCATTCTTTTGGAAAACTGTTTGATGATGTCATATCCAGGGTATCACATTACTCACTGCTTTCTTCTTCTTCTACCACGCTAAAAAGGTTATGGTAACAGTTGGTTATGGTTATGGTTGCATGCGTGTTGTGGGACACACATTCCATGAATAATAATTGGTCTCAGGACAAGTAAATTTACTCAGAAACTACATGTTTTAGTATTTTGTATGTGCATTATTCAAAATTTGATGGGTGGGACGTAAAATGTCCTCTTCTGGAATGACCCTTATATTTTGACACCCTCTGTTCTCTCACACCGTCTTCCGTGACCCTGGTACAGTGGTGTGGAGCTCCGTGGTGTACCTGGTAGTCTGCCTGTGGACTTTTTGTCGCTTTTCCCTCCCTCTCTGATAATAATAAAAATGACAATAATAATCATAATCATCTCATGTCATATAAAACATCAGCTTCAGAGATGCCCCATCCTGGACCTCTGACTGTCTGGATATGTCTGGATGTCTGTTCCCCTGGTAGAACGGCGTGGTGTACCAAGGGCACGAGGAGGTCTGTTTTTAATAATGATTACTGCTACTACTACTACTGCTGCTGCTGCTGCTGCTGCTGCTACTACTACTAACAAGAACAACAATAATAATAATAATAACTCACCAACTAACTTTTTTACTTCAGTCAGGCACTCACTCACTCACAGGTAGGAGGCGGGACCAGAACCCTGGAGGCGGGGCCAGAACCAAGATAAAAGCAATGGAACTATGATTGTGGTTCTTAATTCCAAAAGGTCTCAAAACAAGTAAACAAGTCATACAGAAGATGAGCACATGTAACCCTTCTCGAGAGGAAAATAGAACAGTAATTAAATAACTAAATAAGTATGAAGAGAGGTAGTAGAGTACAATAGCTGGTGACTTCAGAAGTTCTAAGTTTGACTATGGAACCTAGGGTTGATCAAATGATAACACAGGAATGAGACAACTCAGTATTCTCTTTAAGAAACGCATAGCGCTTCCCTATTTATTACAATGTGGGAAGGATAAAAACACATTAACTGCACACAATATTACAATTCTTACTCAGGTAAGTAGAAAACCAAAAAATGTATAAAGAAAACTCACAGCTGTGATTTTGAGTTATTTCACAATTCCCAATTTCCCTTGCTTTCAGTCAGTTTGAATCAGTTTCAGTTTTAGTTCTGATCAGTCCACTGAGAAAGTGAAGAGAGTCTGTCCTACTGCACCGCTGGTGGTGTGTGTGTTTAATGTAGTGCTGAATTTCAGGCTCTCAATCCTCTGTAGGCGCTGTATCTTTAGTTCTTCTCTGGGCTGTAGCTCGCCATCAACATCTCGATCCAAGCTCCAACATCCAGGTAGATCAAAGGCTCAAAGGGGTCCAACAAGAAAACCTGACCGATGCGTTTTCCTTCGTGAGGGACGTCAAGTCTCTTCGACGGCACTCTCACAGGTCCAGGCTCCACACGGGTTATCTCAGTCAGTTTTTAATCAGTTTCTTCCAACAGTTATTTCATTAGCTTCATGGGGCAGGTATTGTGCTCAACACGAGGGTTGCTCTCTTTCTCCCAGCAGCTCAAGAGGACATTGACTCTGCTCTGAGCAAGCCAAAAGAATGGAGCTTCTTCCAGATTGGCTGACGGCTCTCCAATCCTTCTCCTTCAAAAAAAAACGTCCTATTTATTTAACATTTTCTCTTTGCAGTTCAGTTGCTTTTAAGACAGATATCAATTTTTCGCTTTCCTTTAGCAACCATCCCGTTTTTCAACATACAATGAACTAATAGTTTACTGTTCCTAATGCAGAATTTTAACATGGGTTACACACAGGATTTACATATGGTGAAATAATAGTGATAGTATTGATGACGACGATGATGATTTGGAGCTTAAAGCAGAGTTTCAGGAGCAGAGTTTCAAGTCATACTCTGGGTGCCAGGCACCCCATCCTTCATCTCACACACAAGAGCGTGCTCTCCTGCCTGGGAAAACATTGGCTCCTACATCTCCAGGAACCAGGCCCTCCAATCCCTCACTCTCACTCACAGCCAGGAGTGTGCACTCCTGCCTGGGCAATGGTCAGCTTCAGAGATGCCCCGTCCTGGAGCTCCGACTGTCTGGATATGTCTGGATGTCTGTTCCCCTGGTAGAACGGCATGGTGTACCAAGGGCACGAGGAGGTCTGTTTTTAATAATGATTACTACTACTACTACTACTATTACCACTACTGCTGCTACTACTACTAAAAACAACAACATTAATAATAATAATAATAATGACTCACCAGCTAAGTTAACTTTTTTAAAATCAGTCACTCACTCACTCACAGGTAAGAGGTGGCGTCAGAACCCTGGAGGCGGGGCCAGAACCAAGATGAAAGCAACGGAACTATGATTGTGGTTCTTAATTCCAAAAGGTCTCAAAACAAGTTGTCCTCCTTGATTAAGGAGGACCGGATTCAAAGCATACAAGTTTAAGTTGAATTTATTGTTCTCGTACAAGAGGAGGAATGAATAGGAACACACAAACATCGTATAGTTTGAAGAACCTAAATAACAGTGTAATCCTAATTACTATATATGATTTATTTAAATGAACATTTTAATATTTAATTGTCTCACTCGTTATCTGTCGCTGTGTTACTCACTGGGATCCAGTTCTTAAATGAGGTTGGGGGGTGGAAAGGAGCGTAGAAAACTATAGGAACCACAAGAAACCCAGCATTTTGAGAGCGGAGTGGTCTAGAGGGGTAGTAAGGTACTATGAGTTCTTTTAGATATCATGGTGCCTGGCCATGAAGAGCTTTGTATGTAAGGAGAAGAATTTTAAATTCTATTCTAGATTTAACAGGTAGCCAGTGCAAGGAAGCCAAAATGGGAGAGATGTGATCTCTGATCTTGGTTCCTGTCAGAACACGTGCAGCAGCATTCTGAATTAGCTGCAAAGTCCTAAGAGACTTATTGGGGCAGCCTGATAACAAAGAGTTACAGTAGTCCAGCCTAGAAGTAACAAATGCATGGACTAGTTTTTCTGCATCCGCTTGGGAGACGATGCGTCTGATTTTGGTAATGTTGCTTAAGTGGAGGAATGCAGTCTGTGAAATTTATGTGGACATTAAAGGACAAATCCTGACTAAAAATAACTCCAAGATTCTTTATGGTGGAGCTGGAGGCCAGGGTGATCCCGTCTAAGGTAGCCAAGTCTCCGGAAAGAGAGTTTCTGAGGTGTTTGGGTCCAATTAGAACAAGAATTTCAGTTTTATCTGAGTTCAACATCAGAAAATTGTAGGTCATCCAACTTTTTATATCCCTAAGGCATGCTTGGAGTTTAATCAACTGACTGTTTCATCAGGCTTGATCGATAAATATCATTGGGTGTCATCAGCATAACTGAAAATTAATGGAGTGATTCCTAATAATGTTCCCAAGAGGAAGCATATATAGACTGAATAGAAGTGGTCCTAGTACAGAACCTTGTGGGACTCCATGACAGACTTTGGTATGCATGGAGGATTCAAGGTCCTCTGGATCACTGATTTTTCAAACTAAAGAGGAAAGATTTTGGCAGAACTCAGCGACACGAAGAAATAAAACATAAAACACGTATTTGCACTTCGTCCAACAATGTTAGCAATTAACGTTAACATTATTTAACAGAGATAGCCGAAGTCTTATTGCACAAAAACTGCTTTTTAACATTACACACCATGTGAGGCTGTTTGCTAGGGCATACAATATTAGCAACATACAACTCCTTTAACGTAATAATTAAATCCATCGCCAGTGATTTAAAGAGCTAATGCTGCACGCTTGCATGCATACTAGCCACGTGTAGTCGTTACTTTACTGTACCGAGCAAGCACACTGCCGGTAGCCATTTTTAAACACCTTAAACGCTTTTCTGAAAAATAACTTTGCATGACTTTAGTGAATCGAGCTAATCTGTCTTTCTAAAACATGTATAACTTTCTCAAAATAGTTATACATTTTTTAAATACCTGTGTTTGAATATGTCGTCGTTGTTTTCTTCTCCTTCTTCTTCTTTTTCTGCTTCTGCTGCAGCTCCATACAGACGTAGAGGGTCACCTTTTGCGTCAGTATCAGACGTCAAGGGGCGTGACAACGTCAGTGGTCGAGCATTATTGTTAGTGTAGGCACAATGTAGCTCGCAGCGTCATGTAGCGCTGTGATCGGGTTATTATTGGAGTGAATGGACAGCTGTAGCTCTGCTCAAAGCATCTCTTACTGCTGCAAACATGTTTATATTGGAGTCAATTGAGAACCCAGAGCGTTTTATGCAGACGTGGAAGGTCACCTTTTGCGTCAGTGTCAGACGCCTAGGGGCGTGACAAATCATCGGTATTTTATGCGTTGGGAATGAGAACGGGTTGGGGGTGGACTGGAGGTTCTTGAAAGTCGTCCTCTTGCATCCACCCAGAGCCATTTGCTGTACCGGTACAACCAGGAGGACCGTTGGCTGTGAAGTGGGACTGAAATTTATAAGTAGAGGTAGAATAGAATAAAAGCAATGGAATAATAGAATATCCTGCTTCTTGTGGAAGTGGTACAGGGCCACATGGCATATTCCTTTTCTCACTGCCCTGCATGACGTCATCAGAAGCCCTCTCCAGCAGAGGAGGAGGGACTCCCCTGTCTGTCTTCCTCTTCCTGATATCTAGCATGCTGCTAACAAACATAGGCTACACTTTACACTCACTGTTAACTCATTTGAATCTCTTAATAACTTAATAATAAAGGTCCCATATTATAACAAACAGTTTTTTCTGCTCCCTACATATGTAAACTGGTCCTCTGAGCCTACAAACTCCTAGAACAGGGGTCGGCAACCCGCGGCTCCAGAGCCGCATGCGGCTCTTTAGCACACCCCTAGTGGCTCCCTGGAGCTTCTTCAAAAATGTGTGAAAATGGAAAAAGAATAAATTTTGGTTGCTGTTGTTTTAATATGGTTTCTGTAACAGGTCCCAGGCAGGGTACCTGTAAAACAGGAGAAATGATGAGACAGACAAGCGCTTGCTCCTTTCCAGTACAGCTTCGCTCAGCGTAATCTTTATTTTCCAGTTTGCAAAATATCTCTTCTCTTTTATCTCTTTTCTGTATTTTGTTTATCCATATTCAAACACCTTTAATCAGTACTTAACATCCAAAACAAACTCAAAATACTCATAGGCTAGCTACCACATAATCCTCGTTTCCAAATAAAACACATTTTCCCAATACTTCATAAGAAATAATTCAGTGAACCACTGTGCTATTACATTCTCATTCAGTGAATTAACTGCTGCTATCGAGTTCATAACTACTCAAGACATATCAAACATAGGCCTTATTCACTCTCCCATGTAGTGTAAATAAAAATAAGATAAATGTCTGAGCTGAAGGCTGAAAAGTTGAAACACTTGATTACTGACATTACTAACAAATGTATCTCTCATAGCCTAACTGTAACATTCAACTTATTTTCATATGTAACAAAATACTGTACCCAAAATAATAGTTTTAACTCTTAGCTGAAATGTGCTGGAGCCAGAAACAAGGTTTGGTCACGACAGAAAAACAAATATACAGCGGCGCCATCTTAGGCCACATGCGACGCACAGAAAACCACGTTTTGCTACTTATTACGAAAGTCACACAAACATTTTCAGTACCCTTAGCAAAATCAACCTCACATCGTTTTTAAACTCATAACATAACTGTGGGTAGCTAAATACGTTTTAAGTCACCACAAACCTGTAAAACAGGAGAAATAATGAGACAGACAAGCGCTTGCTCCTTTCCAGTACAGCTTCGCTCAGCGTAATGAGGAAGTTGACAACGGTACGTTCACAACGAGAGTCCGAAAGGAGAAACATGGTGCAACACTGCCTCCTACTGGTAATACTGAATAGCTCTCTTTGCTGTTGTTTTTACCAAGAGGTAATAATTGACCATTTTGGCACATATTATTACATATTTCTTCCAGAGAAAATAATATTTTCGAAATAAACTAACCAAAACTACATAAAATGTGACCCTACATTTCATGGACGTCACACAGGTCATCATCTTTAACAAGCGGCGTGAATGGGAAGCATCACGCCTAACTCTGGAGACCTAAAAGAAAGCAGGCACAAATCCCATAAATGAAGACATTTATGAAACCCTGTCACCATTAGAGAAAGAGCTGAGCAAGCTACTAACACGCATTGAAGTCCGGGGAAAAAGAGGCTGGAAGGTACCGGTTTTCTTGAAGGAGAGAATGAAGGAGTCAATCGATTTGTTGATGGAAAAGACAGATGACGCTGGAATACCTGCAGAAAATCCTTACCTCTTTGCAAGACCTGGTGCAATGACAAACATACGTGGATGTGACTGCCTGCGTAAATATGCAGAGGAAAGTAAAGCAGAAAATCCTGAACTCCTGAGATCAACCAAACTAAGATAACAGGTTGCCACACTGTGTCAACTCCTGGATCTCAGTGAGCAGGAGCTGGAACAAGTTGCAAGGTTCATGGGGCATGACATCAGAGTTCATCGTGACTTTAATAGACAGACTGGCAAAACATTTCAAATTGCCAAGATAAGTAAACTTCTGTTTGCAATGGAGCAAGGCACTGGGGCTTTAACAGGGAAGGACCTCAGCACGATTGATCTTTCTGTCCGTGGTATGTATACACCGTAACTGATCCTGACCTGTCCTGCTCTGTTGTGAATGCATCCGTTTTCTTGTGTTGCCATATATGTTGTGTAACTTTTAATCAACAGTAATCTACAAACTTGAGTATTTGACTTGATCACTGGGCACTAATATTTGATCTTTATCTTCACAGATGAAACTCCCACATCAGCGTCTGAGTGTGTCCCACAGAGGGAAAGGACACAAGGCAGAGATGAGGAAGAAGAAGAAGATGAAGGTACGTTTTTAAGAATTAGGACGCTCAGGGTGATGTTTAGCTCAGCTGGTAGAGCAGCCGCCCATGTGTGGAGGCTCAGTCCTTGCTGTGGAAGCCCAGGGTTCGAATCAGACCTGCGGCTCTTCCCCGCATGTCATTCCATCTCTCTCTCTCTCCTCACATTCCTGTCACTCTTCAGCTTGAAAAGGTCAAAAAAAAAAACTTTAAAAAAAAGAATTAGGATGTTCTATGATCTATTTTGGACCAACCATCAATTAATGCTATAATGCTATAATATATATAGCATTTTTCATTATTCACCTCAATTTTAAAAGACAGAGGGACGTTAATTCCTCTGTGACAGTTTGAACATTATAGACTAAATAAAAGCCTTTTGTAGTTTGATTGTATTTACAGCACTGCATAGTATGAGATACTAATTTGCTCTTGTTTTTCTTTTTTGAATGAATACCCTTCACCATTACTTCAAAATAATCATTAACAACAAATAGTGGGTATTCCATCCACTTTGTATTTTGAACTTCTATAAAACGAAGCAGAGCGGTGGATGATGGTACGTTTTTAAGGGTGCAGGCCATTTTAAACCTGTTTATATAAAGACCTATTCAAATGTATTCTATCATTTAGCAGATACAGATGCTTTAAGTATCTTCTCCCCATACTTAAATCTTTTGCTCTTGTTTTTCAGATGGATGCTATGACACCTCTGAGGATCAAAGTTCAGATACAGATGGTGAGTTAAATAGTCTTAATGTACTCCTGCCTTTTGGCGTAAAAGTTTTCCATACTTGAATTCATCTGTAGCTGTTTCAGTATAATTTGTTCTTTAACTTGAATGCACAAGAACTTTCAAATCCACTATACCTGAATTAACAGGAACTAATGTTTGTCTGTTACAGTTCTAGATCGGAGCCAAGGAAGAAGTTGGGATGAAGAGCAACCACGGAAGAAAAAACGGAGAAAGAAAGTGGTGGTGAAAAAAACAGGTACGTTCTATAAAACTGAGGAGAAAACAAACAAACTTAGCCTTCAAAGCTACTGTGAGCTTCTTTCTGAGATTTTGATGACTGGATTTGTGATTAATATTGTGTCAGACAGCCTGTCTGTCAGAGTCGTGGACATACAGACAACAGCTGAGTTATTTCATTGTTCTTTAAACATAAATCAACAATATTTCAAATATAGTGTCCAAAAATAGTCCTCCACAGCTGTAGCAGCTTTGTTTGGTTAGTCAGTGGAGCGGCTGGTGTAATCTGAAAGTGACCTTGATGCATACCTTCTATGTTAACTAGAACAGGTGCATGCTTAGAGTACGTCTTCTTTCCTGTGCTGCGTTTTATGACTTGTCATTTTATGTTTGTTTTTCAGATGGAATGGCTGGCCTCTCTCCCCAAAGGGCACGTGAACCCCGCAGAGAGGATGAAAAGAAAAGAGGAAAAAGCAAGAAAAAAAGGAAAAGTGGTGGTGAAAGAAACAGGTACATTCATAAAACTGAGCATTCACACAGGATCATGGATTGTGGCAACTTGTAGCAGAGTTGAGGGGGTGAGGGGAACGTAGGTGTGTTGCTGTGGGCGTGTCTATACCTGCTGACTGTAACCGCTGTGAAACAATCAGGAAATAACTTTTTATTTCTCTGATTAATAACAGCTTTATCAAGGCCGGCGCTCTGTTGTTGTTACTCTGTGTCTCCACCAAAGCCCTGTCTCTCTCTCTCTCTGATCATGGGACACAAATCAAACTTCTTCATGTCATTTTGCGGTGTAAATTGTGAGACAGAATCAGATTTAGAATGAAATAAACAGAACACACACGGGTAGATTATCAGAGTTTAGTCTGTGAATCCACCTGGATAGTCTCAGAGACAGTTTCAGAGACATTTCAGGCTGTCTGTGGAGGTTTGACCTATCTGAGTGTCTGATTGGCGGCCAGAGCGTGATGTCAGGCTCTGTTTTCCCAAAAGTTGGGACTGCCGAAACTGACGACCCCTGAAATGAACTGAAAGTTTTTCCCAGAGCGCCTGATCCTGTTTGAATCCGCGCAAACTTAGACTTCAAAGCTACTGTGAGGTTCTTTCTGTGCGACAACAATACATGAGCTATGACTACATTGTGTTCGATGTTACAGAATTTGTGTTATTGTCTTCTTTTTAATCTATAGAGCTACCAAAGCAGAAGGTAAGGAGGCCATGGAGTGAAGCAGAGAGGGCAGCTGTCAACAGACACATGAGCAGGTTCACAGAAGAGCGTCGAGTCCCAGGAAAAGAGGACTGTGTGAGATGCATGATGAAGGAGAAATCCTTGAAGCAAAGGTCCTGGAAGGACGTTAAAAACTTTGTGCACAACACAACTGTTAGCCTAAATCGCAGATCTGTGACATGGAAACTGAATTACTGAAGAGCATTCAGCATTCTACTTAGCTGTCATCTTTAAACATTTGTGCTAATACTCAAGTATTCAGAGTTCAGAGGTAAATACGATAATTGTAACTTTACTACATTTGTCCAACAGCGTCAGTTGCTTCTCAGTTAACAAGCTTTTATACACTTCCTGTCAAGTGATTAAGGTGGTGAGTTTGAATTTTTGATAAACTGGAGCGTAGAGGATAGACTCTCTATCTCTTTATCATTATTTCTATTTCTGCTTAATTCTATCTCTTTCTGTCTATACATATCTCTAACTCTCACTCTCTGTCTCTCACTAACTCTCTCTGTCTCTATCACTCTAACTCTCTCACTCTCTCCGGGTTGGATAATTCATGCTCACTCAGTGAGTCCAACCGGGAGAGAGAGACAGAGACAGTGTGTGTGTGTGTGTGTGACCTTTTGTTACGATGCCAACAAAGAAAGGGATAACTAAAATAAAGTAGTGGCTCTGTGATACGAAGCGTTTGTGTCATCATTTCCTTTATTCTGTTTCTTACTCTGTTCCTATTCAAAACAAAATGAATAAAATAAAACAAGACACAACAAAAGATAAGCACTTCAAGAATCATAACTGTTATGCACAACGAGAACTCAAACTGCACGGACGCACGTACGTACGCATGCACACAAAAAGGGACGTTTTCGGCCACCGGATCACGTCGACCCAGAGGACAACGTGAGGGCTACAATAAAGTAGCAACTCTGTGATATCAAGTGTTTGTGTAATCTTTTCCTTTATTCCTTGTTTTCTTACTTTCTTATTCAGAAACAAAAGATAACTGTTTCAATAATCAGAAATGTTAGGCGCAACGACATATCCTACTGCACGCACACACACACACGGACATTTCGGCTACCGCTTCGACCCGGAGGACACACGAGGGTTAATAATGATTACTGCTACTACTACTACTACCACTACTACTGCTGCTGCTACTATGACTACTACTAACAACAACAATAATAATAACTCACCAACTAACTTTAAAATCAGTCAGTCAGTCACTCACAGGTAGGGGGTGGGGCCAGAACCCTGGAGGCGGGGCCAGAACCAAGATGAAAGCAACGGAACTATGATTGTGGTTCTTAATTCCAAAAGGTCTCAAAACCAGTAAACAAGTCATACAGAAGATGAGCACAGGATTTACATATGGTGAAATAATAGTGATAGTATTGATGATGACGACGATGATGATTTGGAGCTTAAAGCAGAGTTTCAGGAGCAGAGTTTCAAGTCATACTCTGGGTGCCAGGCACCCCATCCTTCATCTCACACACAAGAGCGTGCTCTCCTGCCTGGGAAAACATTGGCTCCTACATCTCCAGGAACCAGGCCCTCCAATCCCTCACTCACAGCCAGGAGTGTGCACTCCTGCCTGGGCAATGGTCAGCTTTAGAGATGCCCCGTCCTGGAGCTCTGACTGTCTGGATATGTCTGGATGTCTGTTCCCCTGGTAGAACGGCGTGGTGTACCAAGGGCAGGAGGAGGTCTGTTTTTAATAATGATTACTACTCCTACTACTACTACTACTACTACTACTGCTGCTGCTACTACTACTACAACTACAAACAACAACAATACTACTACTATTACTACTACTACTACTAACAACAACAATAATAATAATAATAACTCATCAACTAAGTTAACTTTTTTAAATCAGTCTAACCCTCCCGGAGCTCAACCATCCAGCCTTAACAGCCCAAGACACAGATACGCAGTGGTGGCTGCACACATGTCAAGGACAAAGGCCCTCCCATCCCTGCCTGGACAAAAATGGGCCCCAGAGACCCCCTAACCCTCCAGGAGGAACCCTGGGGATCCTAGGCCTCCCTCCCTCATCTATGGGCCTCACACTTTGGCCGGACGAGGGCGCCCTTTTAGCCCGACCAGGCTCTCTGGGCAAACCCGCGTACGCTAACCCTCATCTGTTACAGGAATCTTAAAGAAAACCCTTGAATAAGGAGGACCGGATTCAATGCATAAAAGTTTAAGTTGAATTCATTGTTCTTGTACAAGAGGAGCGTTTCACAGTGCAACACACCAAATGGGTTACAGAGAAAAAGGCTCCCTGAGGAGCTCTGACAGTTGGTTCTTATACATTTTCCTAAAAATGGGCTGTCTCAACCATTGCCAATTGGTAACAGACAATTTGCATATATAACTTGCAAACGGTTATTCTTCAACATGCCCCCTAATCTAAATGTCACCTCTCTGACCTGTATCTGACCATTCTTCTGTTCAGTGGCGTCATTAGGCCTGTTTAAGCGGGGCTGAAGCCCCCCTAAAATATTCTAGTATTTTACAATTTATGCATATAGATGACTAATCTACTAACTAGTCTTCAGGTAGTTTATCTCCTTCGAATTTTCTCAAATTTTTATTTCTGAGGCATTTCTTAAATGGCAAACAAGGACCGTGGTTTATTGACGCCATCTTGTGGAGAACTTATGTTCTCTTATGCTAATGTTCGTCAATGAAACTTGAGAACAAATGCTGCTCTCTTCGTTTCAATGAGGAGGCCGTCATCACAGGACGTTTCATATTTTTGTTTAGTCTCAAAACGGAGACGTGAGAATCGAACACACTGATGTATCCATGGCTATCTTTGATAACCTTTTTGCTAGCTAGACAAGTGATATGTATGTTTGTGCTATTAGAAGAAAAATGATGCTCAACACAACACTCATGAGAATTATAAGCTGTATAAACTCTGCACAGGGAAGAGAAACATTATGATTATTAAATAAACTTGTGTTAATATTGACAAAGCCGCTATCATTAAAATAAAAACCACAGGATTTTCTGCCCTCTTGTGGTCACACAGAGAATTATACTGATCCGCTAGTGTCAGGTAGACACAATTACATGGCAACAGTTTCCGGTTGGCACTTTCAAATTAAAACTACAATTCAATATGAAGCAGCCAGCGTATCAGTTAAAATAAATAATCATGAAACCACTAATGATTATAATGAGTCATTAAGGACTTAAATGTGATGATAAATCTGTCCCTTCGCTGTTTCCCTTCACTTCGTAGTGTACAGTACAGGAATGTTATCAATCCATTCCACTAGTTCAGAACCAGAACCACATTACTGAAAACTAATAAATTATTTCTCCGTGGAATTTTGTGCTCACGTGCTATGTTCACTCACATCCTGTGCATTTCCTTGGAGTTAAGGCCCCCCTGTCTTTAAAACCTAGTGACGCCTATGGTTCTGTTCCTCTATTTATACATGAACCTAAACTTTCCCTCACCCTGCCAGTCTCAGTACCATCAAAGGACATGGAATGAACAGGAACACACAAACATCGTATAGTTTGAAGAACCTAAATAACAGTGTAATTCTAATTTTTTATAACATTTCCCCCCTGTTTGTACTATTTTAAAAAGGTACAAAATATAATTACAAGAATAAAAATGAGTCAGTGTTCAATATTTGGTACAAGTAATCAGAGATGGTGTGGGAGTGAAAAACCTGTCTGGCAGTTCTTTAACATTCTCATTGTTTCATACAGTTACTTTCTAGACAGGAAAATTCTCCACACGGCCAACTTGTGTTAGTACCTGTTACAATCACTTCAGTATACTTAATCACTCATAAAGATGTGAAATATAAATGCAGAAAACATTCATTCAGATAACAGCAAATGTATAAGAACATTTATGAATCTAATAAAGACAAAAAAGAGCGCGCTGATCGTCTCGGACCCTCTTTCCCTGCCTACAGGTGTTACAACGAGAAATAAACAAAAACCTTTAAATGTATATACAATTTGCCATCAGTCCTTTTCTCTTAAGCAGACTTTACATCAGAACACTATAACTTCCTTTCAGATTTTCTATACGTTCTTCATTGTGCTGTGGAACAAAGACTAAACAGTGTGTCATTCTCAGCAGGTGCTTCTCCTCTCATGGGCGTGTAGATTGACTCTTCTACTCGCTGAGCTGGAGACATTCGTCATACTCGTCCTCATTCTCGTATCTAACCCAGGGATGGGCAAACTTTTTGATTCGTGGGCCACAATGGATTCTAAAATTTGACAGAGGGGCCAGACCAGGAGCAGATGGACGGAGTGTTTTGGAAACCATTGGAGACAAAAATACATATGATGGGATATGGAGAAAACATGTGCTTTAATTTCAAATGAAAATGAACAAAAGCATTACAACAAAATATCTGTCTTTGACGCCCCACAGAATTGAGCTATTTATTGAAATGAGTCTGAAAACACAGAAAATGAAATGAATAAAATACAACTTTTTTATTACTAACAAGTTCTATTTTAAAGCACTGAAAGTTCTGTTATCCTTCAGGATATCATCATCATCACTCTCCTCCTGACTGTCTTCATTTCAAAAATGATAGGAGATGCAGATGTAGTTGTCCTGCTCCTCCTATTCAGTGCCAAAAGTCAACGACCAGTGCAAGGACGTAACAGTGGCAGCGAGCCGGTCTGCGGAGCGCGTTACATTTGATCTGCTCTGATCACTTATGTGCGCTTCTTAATAGAAATAACATGTAACATATAAGGCTTGTTGAACTCATTCTTTTCAAATGCATTTTTTACATAACACAACATAGAAACTTACTTTTCATTTCAATGGGAACAGTGATGTTGGTCTCCTTTTTTAGCCAGTGCATCAAAGTCTGGAGTTAGTTTTGTTGTGGCGATTCTCAGGATGGATCTCAGGTGTTGGTCTGTTAACTTGGATCTGTGGCTGGCTTTGTTGATGTTCATGACACTGAAGGTCTGTTCACACACGTAGGTCGAGCCGAACAACGCCAGCATCTTCTGCGCTGTCCTCCGGAGATTTGGAAACGCAGCTTCATTGAGTGAAGCATAAAAGTCATTCAGTTTCAGGGAGTTTAACTTCTCTTTTAAGACTGGGTCGGACTGAAGGTCGATCAGTTGGAGCTGCAGCTCCTCTGGAGCTGTTTCGGGGTCTTGTGACAGAGGACAGGCCACCAACTGAAGTGACTTGTCAATCTTTTCAAAATCTGAAAACCGACGGCAGAATTCTCCGTGCAGCGCATCCAGTGACTCGCTGTATTTCTTCACTTTTGCTCCGGCCTCTTTCAGCGTGGTTAGTGTGGGAAAAGGAGTGAATGACTTGTTTAATATTTGCCTGGAGAGTAAAGCCAGCTTGGATTTAAAGGCTTTCACATTTGTGTACATGTCGTGCACAAACTGATCCTTCCCCTGTAGTTTCATGTTGAGCTCGTTCAAGTGTGAAAATACGTCCACAGCAAACGCAAAGTCACAAAGCCAGCTCTTGTTGCTCAGCTCAGGAAATTCATCAGCCTTCTCCAGGCGCTCCAAAAATGCACCACTCTCCTCTTTCAGCTCCCACACTCGTTTAAACACTTTTCCCAAACTTAACCAGCGGACACGGAATGATAAAGCAGGTCCTGGTGATCCGCATCAGTATCCTCCAGGAACGTAATGAACTGACGCTGCTGAAGTCCCTTTGCACGTATAAAGTTGACGAGTTTCACGACAGGATTCACAACATGACTCAGCTGTAATACTGATTTACACAGAGATTCCTGATGGATGATGCAGTGGAGGAAAATAACATCCTGGTCAGGATTTTCATCTTTCACTTTATCCTGGATTCTCCTCAGCAGGCCAACGTTTTTCCCGTTAAATTCGGAGATCCATCTGTGGTGACGTTGATGAGTTTACTCCAGGGGAGCTTCATATTTTGGATGACAGCAGACACCCGGTCAAACAAATCCTCTCCCCGCGTTTGTCCTTTCAGAGACTCCATTGTCAAAAACTCCTCCGTTATTTCAAAAGTGTCGTTGAGGAGCTGAGCAGTGTCTTTGACATCGTTGCTTTCATCCAGTGCTAACGAATATAATGTGAACTCCGCCTTTTTA